>CM070516.1:24872632-25290150 GCA_036346375.1 Guadua angustifolia | reverse complement strand
GCACAATACCATCTCATACAAGTCTGACGGCAACTCTACTTTTAATTTCTTTTGCTTAATTTAATTTGTTGATTTTATTCCTATATGCTTGCAAGGCTAACATGCAGGACTACAAATGAGGATCTGAAGAAACATAAATTTTAGGATGTAGCATTCTTGTAATTCTTTTATTTTGAGATGTAATTGTTTATTTATGTAACTCGCAATCTGAGATGTAATTAAACACTTGTATATTATAATTTATTCCATTGTATTCAATTTGTAATAATTAAATTGTATAATCCAACTTTATTAATTAATTTAATTAAGCATACTATTTTAATTAATGATCTCTTCTCGCATAGTTAATTGCCGTGGTTATTTCACTTATAGGAAGGGGTATCTACAATTTTTTTTAAAAATACTCTCTCCATCCAAGTTTATAAAACATATTTTTTTCAAACACTCTTGTCCATAAATATTAGGTGTATTTCATATTCTGATGCAAAATTATTATGATGTTCCCTCTATATCCTTAATAAATATTTAGTTTTAATTTATATTCTCTACATGTGCGTATTAAATATAGTGCTTAAAGATGATAATTAGAGATAATCTAGTCATTTTGAACATATTCCTGTTTATGTGCCAAAAGGAAATATGCCTTAGGGCACTCCAATGGTCATACACAAGCCGCGCTATTATCGACCCGCACCCATCATCGTTGTAGCGCGCCTCCATCGCCGAGCACCACGCTGCCTCCCGAACCATGACTGCTTCGCCACCACATGTCATCGCCGCTCCGCCATGGCTCCGTGCATAATCATCTCCACCTGCCCTAGCCATGACTAGCTCATATCCAATCGGCGGCTACCAGTGTGGCTTCGTCATCGTCAACGCCGCCTACACGTGGCTTCCGTGGCCAACAAATGAGGCAGGTGCCCAGTGGCGGATCTAGAATTTTAAGTTAGGGTATGCCGAGCTAGTACTATAATATATAATTCGGTAAAATCCAATGAACAATTCGGTAAACAACTACAAATATTATCGAGAAATTCGGTATACGAGTATAAAATAACTAGAAATATGATAATACAAGTATAAATTACAATACAAATAGTTCGAACATTTTAAGTATGAAATATGCATAAAAAAAGCTTACACACCTACAATAGTTCAAAGAATACAATATTACTTGTTATCCTTCTTGTCTGGCCTCCGCCTTCTAATAGCCATGAAACTCTTGATTATATCATTTTCATCAACTTGGAAGAAAATATCTCGTTCAATAAACGTTTTCGGAAAAGAGATGCAATGTTTTCGGAAAAGAGATGAAGCAGCAGCCGCATTCTTTGCTTCTCGTTTTGCAATGTTTCCGGAAAAGAGATGAAGCAGCAGCCTTCTTTGTTGCATGTTTCCGGAAAAGAGATGCAATGTCTCCGTTCCTCTTCATAATTCAACAACTCTACAAATAAAAAAAGCAATGCATCAACAAGCAACTCTCTAGTCTCTAGCAAAGTAGCAATTATATTTGTTTCTACTCTATAAATCAACTAGCATTCTTACACTCAAATCATATGTAAGATCAATATACACAAATATGACAATCAGAGGGGGTGAATGATTGCGCGGAAGCTAAAACAAATTTTTATTGATTGTCAAATCACCCCTAAATAAATTATAAAAAACTGCTTCGGTTTCAGCAAAAACAGACTGACATATGTTAACTAAAATAGTAATTTTTCAAGATCCAATCGTTGGATTGATGTGAAATTTTAACTATAGAAATTAGATTCAAATTTGAAACTAACCCAATAAGAATCAGCTCAATCGGATGTACGGATCTAAAATTATGACCTTCACAAGCTAACTGCTTCGGTTTCAGCAAAAACAGACTGACATATGTTAACTAAAACAGTAATTTCCGAAGATCCAACCGTTGGATTGATGTGAAATTTTAACTATAGAAATTAGATTCAATTTCAAAACTAACCCAATAAGAATCACCTCAATCGGATGTACGGATCTAAAGTTATGACCTTTACAAGCTAACTATATAAGATAATGACGATATTATGAACTGTATTGGGCCGAATCTACAGGGTATGCCGTGGCCCACCTGGCATACCCTGTAGATCCGCCCCTGGCAGGTGGCCAGATGGGAGGGGACGGATGGAGGAGGTTTGTAGGAGGGAGAAGGCATGTAGGTGGGAGGAGACCGAGAGTGACCGACGGAGGGATCAACAGGAGGGATTTGTTGTTTGGGTTTACCGGTGGAAACTATGCACTAATTAAGATTGTAATGTCTATGTGACGTAAAGGTTACAGACAATATATCACTGAGAATGTCCTTGTAAACTTGAACAGGGGAGTAAATGACTATCAAAAACTCATCTTTCAGATTTTTCACCTTGTTCGTACAAAAAGATCCATCTTGCTCTCGCGTGCTTCAATTCTCAAACATTGCTGGCAAAATTCTAGCCGAAGAATACGAAGACAGCGACAGCTCTGAAATGTATTCAATGGCGCATGTCTATTTTTCCCGAGGTGAACGAAAGGTGGCAAAACAGGCACCAAGCTTTAGTATAAGGTGGACGTCTTTCTGTATGACTGTATATAGTCGTCGCGGACGACCGGAGAGGAAGAAGAATAACCGAGTAAGCACGGCAGGCTAACTAATAATCCCAGTCACCGATAGGGCTGCCTGCTAATGGAACGAAGTCTGGTCAAGCCTAAAATTTGAAAATCGTCGGTTTTTTTTTAATTCTGTGAAAACTTTTCTTTAAATCTGAGCCTCTTCTATATGTAATTATAAAAATAACAATATTCTTAACCGTAAAAACATCGGTCGACAATACATATCATGCTGCGCCCCCTCTCCCTCCTCCAGAACGTCCAAACAAAGAAACAAATCTTGATTCCTTAATCTCTATAAATCGAAACAAATCAAAGTCCTCACGAGAAAGGAAAGCAAATCAAAGCAGCAGCAGCAAGGTCCGCATCGCCGTCGACGTCATCAACAGGAGCAAGCTCAGCAAGTCCGACTACTACGCGGTCCTCGATGCCACGACGCTGTTCAACGGCAGCCCCCAGTGATTTCCATTGCAAACAGTATTGATTAAGGGATGATAGAGGTCTCTCCATTGCAAACAGTATTGATTAGGAGAGAATAGATTGTGCGACTGTTTAAAAATTGAATACGAGATATCTATGCATTGTTTGAACTTGAGGAGCCATCTTTAGTAATTTTTGTTGGAGATAATATTTCGACTACCACATCTTTTGATTCTATCTAAATAGATTGTTAGTTTAAGTCTTCAACTACTCAGACGCTTTTAACTATAAAAGCCCCCCCCCCCCCTATATATGTAACCTGGAACAGAAAGAGTGGATTGTTTCTTGCAAGGTTTCTCCACGTTAAATATTATCTTCAGTTTTTTCGAGTCATCGCTTGATGCGAGCTTTGAAGTCATTGCTTTTCGAGTCTTTTGATAAACTTTTTCTCGTGAATCTGGCATCTTTTCAAACACAACTACAAAAATAGCCTCATTCCTAACCTCGGAAACATCTAAAGCGCGACAAGTGTCACTGCCGGCGCTCCTCTCATGTAGGACCTACCAAGCTATAGGAGCTCAGCAAGCCACTAAAGCTACCGAGCTCGGTAGGTCCTTCTGCGGTGCAAAAGTGTAGTAGATGACATGTATTACCTGTTGACTGATTTGAGGAGCACCAAGAGAGGGGTGATCGAATTGGTGCAAACTAACACCAAAACATGTTTTTTGTTTTTATTAATTCTGGAAATTAGTAAAATAATAATCAAACTTAAAAAAACAATCTAGAATAATTAATCTAGGACCATGAAAGAAAACTAGATTAAACATGCAAACTAGAAAGTGATTGTATGCGAACAATAATTAGCAGATTGGAATCCATACTTACTGATTTTTCTTGAAGAACACGTACAAGGACCCCTTTATATAAAAGCATAACCTTAAAATAATTAACAAAAAAGAACACGTACAAGGACCCTTTATATAAAAGCACAACCTTACAATAATTAACCTGTTATGAGATAAGAACTCTAAACCATATCCATTTAGGACTCTATCTCTTTATGGTGTGAGCGAATCCGAACTCTTCTCTCGGACTGTTATATATATCGGGTGCTCTTCATTATAAACGATGAATCAAAAAAGCGTGAGAGAATTCCACCCCTTACATTGTGTGTCTATTGTTCTTGTTCCTGTGATTGCATCTACAACTGGTGATTGATCATTGGTGTTCGACGACGTTTTATAACACGTTATCAGCACGAGTCTCTACCACAAGAAGGAGGAGGATCGTCGACTACAACGAACAACTACTACCAGCGATTGATCGCCCGATCCGATCTGCAATCAACTCGCCATCACGCCGGCACCCACTCGGATTGCCGAAAAAGTCCTACGTGACTCTATCCTACGCGATAGTCTATAAATTTCCACTGCAGGCCGAATCAAGATATTAAATTGGTATGAACTATTGATCCCACAGATCGTCATACCATATTAATATATTAAGATCCTAAGCTAATCACAATCTGAGAGTGCAAATGTTGCTACTGTTTATCATCAACAAGTAAAGCAAAAAAAAATATCGGCAGCAACCGCATCAGACGGCGTCATTTTGGGTCGCATGCGCCAATCCGCGCTGTGATCGCCGGCGAGTCCGCCCGCAGTCGGACTCCTCCTCCAGCCATCGGCCGCGCTGCCGCGGATCCCGGCCCGCCGCCTCGAGTCCACTGCAGTTTCGGCACTGTCTCATCGGCTCCCGCGTCAGATGCATGAGCGGTGGCGGCGATCCTTGGCTCCGTGCGATGTGCGAACGGCAAGTGGGCGATGACTCCTTTGGATGCGCGCTCAAAGCATTGTATGTCACTATGATCACTTTTTACTTTTTGAAAACCTTTTTCATTATTTTTTAAAAATTTTGTGGCATTGTTTACTCTTTTAGACAAAAGTGATAGTTCATCAAAACCCATATCATTAATACCATTTTCTTTGTTAGCAATGGCTAAAGCAATGGGAGTAATATTAGAAGCATCATTATTAAATTGACTAATGCTCATCTCATATATCATCAAAGAACCAATTAAAGAATCTAATTTCAAAGAACTCAGTTCCTTAGACTCATTTATTGCATTCACTTTAACATGCCAAATTTTCTGATCTTAGGACCTAAGAAATTTTCTACATTAATCTTCCTGTCACAGTATTTTTCCTAAGGCAAAAAGCTAATTTACCAATTCATTAAATCGAGTACCAAATTCCTTTATTGTTTCCCCAGGGTTTATCTTAAATAATTCATACTCCTATGTGTACAACTCAATCTTAGCATTTTTAACATCATTTGTCCTTTCATGAATTATCTCTAACTAATTCTGTAGGATTGAAATATACTAATCTAGCAATCAGAGGGGGGGTGAATGATTGCGCGGAAGCTAAAATCAAATTTTTGACTTTTGAAACACCCCAAACAGACTCAGATCGCTTGATTTGTATTCAACAAAAACCTTATTGAGTTGGACCAATTTTTACGTGTATGACGGACAAAACTTCAGTTCGGACTGAGAGTTGCACGTGTATGACGGACAAAACTTCGCTTCAGATCATGTGTATGACGGACAAAATTCTGCCTCAAATCGTGTGTACGACGGACAAAACGAAAACAGCCTGACATATGTTCACTAAAACAATAATTCCCAAAGATCTGACCGTTGGATTGATGTGAAATTTTAACTGCAGAAACTAGACTCTATTTCGAAGCTAACAAAAAAAGAATCAACGCAATCGAACTTATGCATCTAAAGTTATATCCCTCGCAAGACAGATGAAACAAATCCCGATCTAATATGACGGACCCAATTCAGACTAGTGACGGACAAAACTTAAAAACAAGATTACTGAAGATCCAACCGTTAGATTGATATGAAATTTTAACTGTAGAAACTAGATTGGATTATGAATCAAATCCAATAAAAATCAACTCGATCGGATCTACAGATTAAAAGATATTACCTTCGCAATTCGACTGATGCAACAAGTGACGAGAATTGAGAATCAAAGCAGCGACAGACCAAACTCTGTGATGTGTTCCTTTGTGCAACGGACCAATCTTCACCACGGACCAATCTCCAGAGAAAACACCAATTGCCACGCATCAAAAAGAATCGTGAGGAGCAATCACGAATAATTTCCTAGCTACCAAACGCAAGCGAGAACAAAACTTTGGCCACAAGGCACAAAGACGCATAAGATCCTCCGGCGAAAGATGAATTTCTTTATTTGATCTGGTTCTGATGCTCCAACACAAAGAGTACAAACCCTAGGCGCTCAAAAGCGCTCAGCCATAAGCGGGGACACCTCCACCTATTTATACAGAGCAAGAACAGAGAGATTGAATACAACTCCACTTCCAACATGGAAAGAGTTCATATTCATCTCAATCTGGCCCAACATGACAAAAACAACTCTTGCACGCATGCAAGAACAGAGATATTGAATACAACTCCACTTCCAACATGGAAAGAGTTCGTATCTATCTCAACTTGGCCCAACATGGCGAAAACAATTCCTTGCACGCATGAACACCCACTGTTGCCGTAAATACGTGACTAACCACCTTCACATGCATGTTCTCTAGCCCAAGCGCCCCGCATGACATCCTTGACCACCAAGACCTCGATTCCTCCACGAACCTAGTCTCGAACCTCGGTTCCTCCATGAACCTAGTTCCGGTCCGTTATCGACCACGTTAGCCTCGAGCAACACACGCACATGAAGTAACAAACAACGCGTCCGAGCACAAGTCCACGACTTGACTCAAGATTAATCCATGCAACCACTCACACGAGTGCATTGCATTAAGCAAAACCATTATGCTATCTCCAGCATAATAAACATATCAATATAGCACATGCACAAGCACCACACATGCCATAACCAAAACCACTTTGCAATGCCAATTTCACCATTCAGCCAATTTTTCATCACTTGATTTCACAAATTCCATATTTCATAAGTAGTGGTCAAAGTAGAGATTCTATTAAACTCATCCCTAGACAAATCACCATAAAAGAAACTCATGGATTTTTTATTCAATGTATATTGATCCTTTTCCTCTCTAGTAGTTATTCTTCGGGTTTTTCATATTTAGTAGCTACTATTTCCCATAAATCATACCCTTGAGATTTTAGAAAAGATTACATGCTTACTTTCCAATTGTAACATCTTGAAAATTTAAATAAAGTAAGAAATTAAAATTTAGAATTAAATTATAATTATTGTTGCCTTTTCTGCATTTTCTGAATGTAACATCCTGAAAATTTTAAATAATAAAATAAAAATATAAAAATTTGGGCAATGTAGAATGTGTGTTAACTACATGAGCTTGAACAAGCCATGTCCCAAGGACCATTTTCCATTGCCTCGCATCGACCAAGTCGTCGATTCCACTGCAGGGTGCGAATCCCTGTCCTTTCTGGATGCCTACTCGGGCTACCACCAGATAGTGATGAAAGAGTTCGACCAGCTCGCGACCTCTTTCATCACTCCGTTCGGCTCATTTTGTTACGTAACGATGCCATTTGGTCTGAAGAACGCGGGAGCTACATACCAGCGATGTATGCAAATGTGCTTCAGCGACCAAATCGGCCGTAACATCGAGGCGTACGTCGATGACATCGTTGTCAAAACTAAGAAGGCCGACGACCTCGTCGCCGACATAGAGGAGACTTTTGCGAACCTCCGGCGGTTTCGCATAAAGCTCAACCCCGAGAAATGTGTTTTCGGGGTCCCCAAAGGAAAGCTACTCGGCTTCATCATCTCCGAGCGCGGCATCGAAGCCAATCGGGAGAAGATCTTTGCGATCATGAAGAAGGGCCCGGTGGATAACCTAAAAGGAGTCCAGAAGCTAACAGGGTGCCTTGCAGCCCTGAGCCGTTTCGTGTCTCGCCTCGGAAGCGCGAATCCGCTCTAAGCTGCTCAAGAAGTTCGACCACTTCAGCTGGACACCGGAAGCACACGGCTCTCGGTAAGTGAAGCGTTCTGGCTTCACCCGGTCTTTGGTCACCGGCGAGGAACCGCTCCTCCTATACATCGCCGCCACAACTCAGGTCGTCAGCGTGGCGCTTGTTGTGGAGCGAGCCGAAGAAGGCCATGTGCTCAAGGTACAACGGCCAGTGTACTTCATCAGTGAAGTACTCTCCGAGCCTAAGACTCGGTATCCGCAGGTGTAGAAGTTGCTCTATGCGGTGCTCATCACGAAGAGGAAGTTGGTCCACTACTTCGACCGACACCCCGTCTCCGTGGTGACCTCCTCATCACTCGGCGAAATCGTCCACAACCGCGACGCCTCAGGAAGAATAGCCAAGTGGGCACTTGAGCTCAACGGCCACGACATATTGTACGTCCCCCAGACGGCGATCAAGTCGCAGGTCTTGGCCGATTTCATCGCCGAGTGGACCAAAGCCCAAGCGCCACCGGCGCTCGAAGACCCCGAGTACTGAACGATGTACTTTGACGGGTCCTACACCAAGAACGGAGCGGGTGCTGGAGTCGTCATTGTTTCCCCGCTCGGGAACAAGCTTCAGTACGCCATCCGACTACTCTTTGACGCGACCAATGATGTCGCCGAGAACGAAGCTCTCGTCAATGGTCTCCGGATTGCTGCCGACCTCGGCGCGCGCCGGCTCTACGTACACGGTGACTCCAAGCTTGTCGTCGACCAAGTCATGAAGGCCACTAAGCCTTGTGACGCCCGCATGGCAACATACTGCCGGGAGGTGCTCAAGCTCGAGGAAAGATTCAAGGGTTTCGAGCTTCACCATAGCTATCGACGCTACAATGGCGAGGCCGACTACCTTGCCAATCTTGCCTCTAGTAGAAGACCGGTCTCGCTGGGGATCTTCTGTCGGTGTTATGCCCTTGAGGCAGTCATATAGATGATTGTAACATGACTATGCTTATGAATAATAATATGATTATTGGTCCAATGAATGTATATTATTATATTGATCAGCAAGTATGTGACTTGCTTATGAAACTCTCTACTTATTGATATAATTCTGTAAGTATCTCTGATCGGGTATCATCGTATTGGACAACGATGAATAGATCAGCACATGTATTGATCGATGATTATGTTTCATAGATCATAGGATATGGAGATATCATCAATACATGTGAACTCATGATGAAGAACATGGGTTAGATAGACTAGAAATGGGACCTCTGCGAGAATGTTACATTCTTACGTGTCATCGAGTATCTCATACATAGTGGATGTATGATCCTTAGACTGAGATTGTCACATTCCTACATGTGTAATAGTTTACCTTGGGGCCACCAAACGCTATTCCCTAACCGGATAGTTATAAAGGTAGCTTTCATGTTTGCTATGAAATGTGTAGAGGAAGTGGGCGATCAAGATGGAATTTGCCACTCGATTAGGTAGCGGAGATATATGTCTAGGCCACTTGTGTGATATGATTAGGAAGTGCATGGCCATGCCGTGATTGAGAAGTCAATCACAACTTATTAATATATCACGGATACGAGAGATGGATTGAACTATCAAAGGATGACATACTTCTCGCCTTGAGTTCGATCTTCATATAGTTTGGCAAAGGGATTATTACATGAGTACTTTTGAAAGGTTCTATCCGATTTGATCATATGCGTTTGGGAGTTGGCATGCTCGCAAGAACCGCTGCCGACTATTGGATTGGAAAAAGGGTTTTCGAATCTATGTCCAAATGTACATGAACCTCTGGTCACACTTAGCAGGTGGGGCGCATTAATTCGGATTGTATCCGTAATTAATGGACCTCGTGGGCTTAGCGATGGGCCTGGCTTAGGGTTTCGTCGGCGTGGCTATATAAGGAGAGGAGAAGGGTGGGCGTGCATGCTATTGCTCACGTCCGAACCTAGCCTCCACCTCTCATTGCATTCTTGCGAGCGGCGCGGTGCTTGCCGCCGACGCCGCAGCGTTCCATCCGGGGCGTGTGGGCTCTTTGTGGTGGCGCTGCTACTCTGCGGCGTGGTGAGGGCGATCACGGCGAGGGCGATCCGCGGCGAGGACGATCCGCGTGAGGGCGATCACGGCGAGGACGATCCACTACACCAACGCGAAGGATTCCGCAAGCTGCGGCGTCTAGTGGTAATCCAATCTGTGATCCCTTTCTTGCGAGTAGCTTTTCTGGTTATGCGGTAGAAATTTTAATTTGTGCTAGCGTAGCATACCGCGTTCCCCAACATCTTCATCTCCAACCTCCACAAACCTTACGTAAAATTTGGACTCGCCTCTTGACGGTACCGAGCCGCCCTCCGCACAACTTAACCGGCCGAAGCGGTAACACGTGAGCCGTTCCAGGTCCAGCCGCGATGTGCTGACTGCCGACTCCGACTCGAGGAAGCCCTTCATCGATTGGCTGACTGATGTATCTCTCCCCGCCGACCCAACCGAGGTCCGACGCCTCGCTCGGCGGGCGAAATCCTTCATCCTGGTCGGAGAAGACCTCTACAAGAGGAGCCCCTCCGGAGTCCTACAGAAGTGCATCCTGGCCGACCAAGGGAAGCAGCAGCTGCTCGACATCCACGGCGGCATCTGCGTCCACTGCGGTCCCTCGTAGGGAAAGTCTTCCGCCAAGGTTTCTGCTGGCCGATTGCCGTGGCCGACGCCGAGCAAATTGTTCGCACCTACGAAGGGTGCCAGTTCTTTGCCCAGCAGACGCATCTCCTGACACAAGCCTTGCAGACGATCCCCATCACATGGCCGTTCGCGGTCTGGGGACTCGATCTGGTTGGGCCCTTCAAAAAGGTGCCCGGGTGCTTCACCCACCTGCTTGTCGCGGTGGATAAGTTCACTAAGTGGATAGAAGCCAAGCCACTCGCCACCATCACCTCGGTGCAGGCAGCCAACATCGTTTAACGGTTTGGAGTCCCGAACTCCATCATCACCGATAACGGAACGCAGTTCACGGGGAAGGAATTCTTCAGTTCTGCGACGACTTCAACATCCGCGTCGACTGGGCAGCCGTAGCCCATCCGCGGACCAACAGCCAGGTCGAACGAGCAAACGGCATGATCCTCCAAGGGCTCAAGCTGCGAATCTTCAGTCGACTGAAGAAATTTGCGAGACGATGGGCAGCCGAGCTGCCCTCCGTTCTCTGGAGCCTGCGGACCACACCGTCCCGGTCGACCGGGTTTACACCGTTCTTCTTGGTGTCACGGTCTTTGAAGTATCTTCTTGCCGCCCGACACAGAGTCTGGCGCCCCAAGATTGGAAGCCTTCAACAATGCACGGGGGCTCGACGCGCAACAAGACGCCATCGACCGGCTCGACGAGGTGCGCGACTTGGCCGTCCTACGATCGGCCAAATACCAGTAGACGCTGCGGTGCTACCACAGTCGTCAGGTCTGCGGTCGGTCCTTCAGCATTGGCGACCTGGTCCTGCGCCAGGTTCAGTCCAACAAGGACAAACACAAGCTGTCCCCTCCCTAGGAAGGCCCCTTCACCGTTGTGGAGGTCCTCCGACCCGGCACCTTTGACTCAAAGATGCCGAGGGCAACATTGTACCTAACGCGTGGAATATTGAGAAGTTAAGGCGATTCTACCCCTAAAACTTCTTTTTTGTTCTCGCGTCTCCACCAAATCCTCCGAGTTTGGAGCGCAGCGTGCCGACCACGCCTAGGTTCTCATGCTCCACTCGGGGGCTACTTGTTCACATGCTCATCCAAGTCGGCGCCCCGACCGGCCATCGGGATCCCCCAAGCGGTAACCCTCTCGACCCAAGTGCTACGACCTACGCCCTAGCGGCTACGGTTGCGAAGTAGTACCTTGCGGTAGAAGGAAGTGCCCGTGCGGAGCGATCCATGGTTGATCGGGGACACGCTTTTGAGTGCCGAATCCCTTGCTATTTTTGCGTTTTCCTCTAAGTGTTAGCACTCCGACCTACGCTCAAACGACCCCAGTGGTTCCTAAGGGCTACGGTCATTCGACGAGTGCTCATCACGGAAGAGACGTAAAATATCAAGCAAAGTTCCAACAACATATATTGCATAAACATTACATCACACAGAAGCAAAAGTTAGACGCGGGAGCCTAGAAGGCTCCTAACCCCAGGCGTCATCATCGGAGTTGTAGCTCTCCTCGCCGTCTGCGCCCTGGGCTTCGACTTGTAGCCGCTCCGCCACCGTTTCCGCTGCCGCCCGTGCGCTTGCCCGCGCCTGGGCAGCGTCGCCTTCGATCTTGGCGACGATCGCCATCGGGTCGAAGGAGGCATCACGGCTGGCGCAGCAGAACCAAAGACGTACTCGCCGCCCGAATGGCGACTTCGCCCTCGCGAAAGCGAGCGCTCGTTCAAGGCGCAAGCGGTCGCCAAGCGTTAGCGCTGGGTGAAGCCAAAAGCGTCTCGCGACGCAAGATGCGCTCCAACGGCTCATTTAGCCTCACCCCCAGAGGCTCGAGGCTCCTGCCGATGCTCTCGTAGGCTGGACAGAGCATCGGCAGGAGGTTCTCGCACGTAGCCAGGCGCTCCTCGAGCATCTTGCCAAGGTCCTCCACGGCGGCCTGGACCCGAACCCGCTGCGACAACGCCTCCTCACGTGCCTTGGCGAGCTCTTCCTCGACGACCTTGGCTCGGGCCCGCTGCGCCAGCGCCTCCTCGCGCGTCATGGCCAGCTCCTCCTCAACGGCCGAACCGGGCCCACTCCGCCCTGGCGCCTCGCTTCTTGGCGGCGGCGTTGTAACTGGGCGATGAAGGCGGCCCGCACCAAGATCAGCTCAGCCGCCGTATCCGCCACGTGGCCACCGTCGCAAAGGATTGCTGAAGCGGCAAGGCATCGGAAGCGACCCAATGACATCTGCCTCCCCCACCAAGGCGGCCAGCGAGGGCGCCACAGATGGCTGGCGAGGGCCCAAGCCAGTGGCGCTGATAGGGAAAACGAAAGCAAGTCAGCATCAGCAATAAGAAATCAAAGCCATCCTGAAACTAAGCTAAAGGGAAACCCACAGTGGGAGAGGGTTCCAGATGCAGAAGACCGACGAGGGCAGGGTAATCCCTCCCCTCGCTGCCGCAGTGGAAGACCCAGCGTCGGTGCGGGCCCTCTTGGGGCCCGAACCCCATGGGTCCGCTGTCGCCTCCCGCTTGCCGGCCCTCTGGTCATCACCTCCGCTCGCCATCTGGTGTTCGAGATGCAAGAAATGTGACGAAGAAGCAAAGAAAATGGGCGTGGTCGCTCTCACGCCCTCCATGCCGTATTTATAGAGGCGGGGCGGAGCGGTCCAAGCCGGCGCCGCGTCGGGCCGAGCGCCGCACGCGCATTAACTCTGCTCCCTGCGGATGGGACTTGCCCTTTCCACTCCCTCCACTACGCATTAAAACCCCACTACGCATTAAAATGCGATGGGACGGCAGGGGGCGGAAGGACACCGCTTCGGACAAGGGCGCAGCGCGACCCCTCGGTTTCGGCTCCCGGGCTGGACCGACCGTACCACCATAACGAAGAAAGGCCTGGGCGGGCCACTGCGGCCCCGAGATGGCAGAAGGCCCATTGGCTCACCGCCCTGGTGCAGAGTCAAGCGAGGGGCTCGATAGCCACGTCGCCTCCAACATGCGGAATAAGAAGTTAAGGCAATCCTATCCCTAAAACTTTCTCTTATTCCCGCGCCAATTTTCCTATCCTTCGAGTTCAAGCGCTGCGTGGCGATCACAGCTTGGTCCCCACGCACCGCTCAGGGGCTACAGGTTCACACACTTACACGGGTCGGTGACCCGACTAGCCATTTGGTTCCCCCTAGCGGTAACCCTCTCGACCCAAGTGCTACGGCCTACGCCCCAGCGGCTACGGTTGCTAAGTAGCACTTCGCGGAAGAAGGAAGTGCCCGTGCGGTGCGATCCATAGTTGGTCGGGAACACTCCTTTCCCGCGCGAGTGCAGGTGAACAATTCGCACCCCCGTTCATACACTCACACGGTTCGGTGACTCGGCTAGCTATTCGGTTCCCCCTAGCGGTAACCCTCTCTACTCAAGTGCTACGGCCTATGCCCCAGCGGCTACGGTTGCGAAGTAGTGCTTCGCGGAAGAAGGAAGTGCCCATGCGGTGCGACCCATAGTTGGTCGGGAATACTCCTTTTCCATGTCGAGTGCGAAGTGAACGTTTCGTACCTAAGTTCCTGTTCTCTTTACGCTTTCCTCAGAAGTGTTAACATACTGACCTACGCTTGTACAACCCCCGCGGTTTCTAAAGCTATGGTCGTCAAATGTTCACCACCTCAAGGAAGTGCAAAAGGACAAAGTCGAACTTATGGTCGGCCAACTGGCCAAAGCATTACTAAAGTCATTGCATTACAAAAACATCTAACTTTTTCTTTCACTCCCTGTGGAGGACGCTCTGCGGCGATATCCGGCTGGCGATCACCTGGGCGTGCAGCTCAACTTGGGTCTCGAACTTGTCGACCTCCTTGTTGGTCTGATCCACGGTGATCCCACTGTTGATGGCATCGAGGTCAATACCGTCGTAATGGGAGATGGTGTTGACGAGCGCCGAAGAAGCTCCGAGGACGATCCCTTCGCTCACCGAGCTCTCGACGTGCTCCGGCACGCGGGCTAGATCGGTGGCAAGCGAGCTCAGACCCTGCGCGGCGGTCCCGAGCACCCGAACGCAGACCTCCCGACCGACCCTCCGAAGGGTCGCCAGCTCGGCGACCTACTCGGACAGCTCCTTCGCCGACACGGCCACTTCCCGCGACGTAGCCGCCGCATCATGCTCCTCCACCACCAGTTTTTGCGCCTCCACGGCGTCGCTGAGATTCTTCTGCAACTCTGTAGATCGAAGCAATATCAAAAAGCATGCCTGGCGAGCCACGATCACAGAAGCTGAACCAGGACTGGGTTGCTTACCAGACGCGGAGGCCGTCAGAGTGTGGAGATCCTCCTCGACCTTGGCCGGGCCTCTGATGCATGTGACATCTCTCTCGAAGTCAACTCTTCCGAGCACAGTCGCTCGCCCCCAGGCGGGTCACCTCCTTCGCGGTTTCTTACGTGGCGGCAGGCGGCGTCCTTGGCATTGACCTCCCGGGGAGGACTCAAGCTCGGACATCCTCATCTTCAGGGACTTGGTTATCCAGCACTCATGACTCAGCGCCAGCAGATCTGACGACTCTCGGCGGGCCCTTCCACCTCACTTTGCTCACGCACCAGAGCCTCCCGAGTTTTGTACAGCTCGGAGCGCAGTCGGTCGTACTCCTTCTCGGCGGCCATTCTCTGGCTGAACAGGCTTCAGAGGAACTTCGACTTCTCCACCGACCGGGCTTGCAAATTCTGCGGAGTACGAACACCCTGTCAGCCCGCCGACCACTAAAATCCGTCAGAAGCTAAGGATGGGGCTTGGATTTGGCTTACCACGCCGATTGGGCCGATTCTCCCAGAGATAGCGTTCAGCACCTCATCGGAGGACTCAAGGGCGAGAGCCAGACCCTTCTGAATCTAGCTCACCCCAGCCTCGACTCGTTGCGCGCCCTCCTGGAAGGCACCCCACGCCCCGTTCTCCACCTCGCCGTCCAACACGAACAGCGGCTTGATGGTCGAGTCGCTGCCCGGCCAGGTCAGCACGGGTAAGGGCGTCCGGACGGACTCCCCCGGGGCCATCCCGGCGGGCTACGGAGGGTCATGTGATGCCTCCACCCGTGGTCCAGCAGCGATCACCTCCAACGTCTAGACCGCCCCCTCCGGCGGGCCTCTGGGCGACGGCGGCAGGGTCACGACGGGTGCCAAGATCGCGCCGGCTGGTGGAGGTCCTGGTGGTGGTGGCAGGAGTCCTTCCTCACCCCCTTTGGCCTCCGTTCGAGGCCCCGACCCGCCAGGGTTCGCCAGGGCCTCCTCGTGCCCCGTCTCCTTCGGGACCTTCTCCTCCTGCGGCGGCCCCGACTCCGTCTGCGGCACCTCGACGTCCGACGGCCTTGCCGATGGCAACGGCTCGGCGCTCGATGCTCCAACATCTGCCAGCTGCAGGGACGGCGTCGGCCCCCGTCGGGCCGCCGTCACTCCAATGCGAACCCGCCCCGAGCGAGTGCGTGGTAGCCGCGCCTTCTTCGCCGGCCCCCCTAGCGAAGCGACTTCGCCCTGCGCTTCCCGAGATGTGTCCACAGGGCGCCTCCACAGGCTTCGACGATGGCAGCACTAAGCGCCGCGCGCCGGCCAGGCGCCGCCGCCGGCGCGGCCGAAGACGATCTCGCGGTACGGGTTGCCGTCATTGCTACCAACGTCGCCGACGCTTGAGGACGACTCCGGATCGGCCGTGTCAGCGTCGGTCGTCTCGAAGACCTCCTCGCTGCGCGTGGCCCTCGCCGCGTGCCCATCCTTCTTCTCCTTCATCTTCTCCTCCTTCCGCCTCTTGCGGGCGGACTCGCGCAGCGCGGACGCCTTGCGGGTCTCCGCCCTCAACTCCTTCTCCCCCGGCAGCAGTGCCCAGGAGATCATCTCGGCCAGCCCCTGGACGACACAGGGACGCTGGTCGGACCAAAAACTGAGGGCTGAGGAAGAAAGAAGAGAAAGGGAAGAGAATCTTTCGGCATACCAAATCCAGGGGATTCTGCGCCGAGAACGGCTCGGGTCGGTCACCCGCCACCTCGGTGGCGCTCCCGACCAACACGGCGGCCACCCTGGCCTCGACCTCCGACGCGGCAAGCTCTGCCTCCCCCATCCTCGTGGGGTCGGATGCCCCCTCATATTGGAACATGGGGCGAGCCCTCTCCATGAGGGGTTGAACGCGCATCTCTATGAATGCGCGCACGATGACAACGCTGGTCAAGCCCCGCCCCTTCTGGGCCATGATTCGCTTGAGGATCACCACCACCTTGTTCTTCTCCCTCTTGTCGGGTCCCCAGGCCCACTCGAGCCCCGCCACGAGGAGCCGACCGGTGAAGGCCGGGGCGCTGCCTCCCAGGTTCCGGACATAAAACCATTCGGGATGCCATCCCCGATTCGACGATGGTAGCTTCAAGTCGATGTAGTCCGCTGCACGGCTGGGGCGCAATTGGAAGGCTACGCCACCCACGAGCGCCGGAGTATCTGCCGGCTGGTCCTTCCTTAGCCGGGCATGAAAGAAGTACCTCCAGAGCACCCAGTGGGGATCTATCCCTAGGAATGCCTCACACAGCGTCATGAAGACCGCAATGTGGAGCACCCCGTTAGGGTTGAGTTGATGCACCTCAGCCTTGTAGAAGTGCAGCAACCCGCGAACGAATGGATGGAGAGAGAGCCCGAACCCGCATTCGAAGAACAAGGCGTGCACGATAATCTCGTCATCGGCTGGATCGGGGACCGCGACCCCCATCAGCACCCTCCACCGCGAGACGTCTTGCGGGGGGAGGAACCCTTTCTTCTCCAAGCCTTACGCGCGGCTGGACTGGGCGGAACACTCAGGCCACGACATCTCCAGGGGTGGAAACCGCAAGAAGGTGGGAAAAGGGGAAAGGTGAAGAACTCTCTGGCTCTTTTGCTCTCTTTTCTCAGGCAGGAAGACGAGGAGACGGGAAAAGCAAACGCGAAGAACTCGCCCAAGCACCCCCCACGCCTAACTTATAGGCACCGAATAGGCATCAGCCGAACAGACATCAGCCAAAAAGGCACCAGCCGGATAGGCACCGGATGAGCGAACGCCAGTCAAAGGGACGCCATCTCGGTTGAAGTGTCGCACGTCCCATCTGAGCATCACGCCAGGCCGCTGGTGAGACGCATCGGTCCCCAATCATTTCGCTTTGCATTTAATTACCTCCACGTGCATTAAATATCGGCAGGAGGTGCCAGAACATCGCACCGGGCGACACGCCCTACGACCTCTCGATCTCCGCCACTGAGCCGGGTCGGCTGGACCGAAACAGGTATGAAAAGCCCACCAGGCCGCCAGGCCTCGAGGTGGCGAGAAAGCTCCACGGCTCGCGCCGGGGCCTGGTCAGGTACCGCGGGTCCGATGGGCCTGATCCACCAAGTGGATTCAGGACCACCCCAGCACAAAATTGAGCGAGGGGTGAGGACAAGGCGAACCCCCAGTGGGTCTCTAGTTGGGTCCGCGAATGACCCAATCGTCTTAACTCGTGTCCGAGACCATAGTTCACACTCTCCCGCGGAACCCATCGATGGGTGGCAGCCAACTGCGCTCCGGGTCGGCGGACGGCCCGGAGTCCGATACGGGATTGAGTAAAGAAATGTTTCTTATGGGTCACCCCAAGCTGCTCAATGCCCGACGTAGGGATCGTCCGCTCGGAAAGGTCCCCCTTGGGGGGGATCCCAGGGCCCACTCGGATAACCCGTTAGTATCTCTACGAGCACGGTGTTCAAACCAACACATGGTAAACACGCATTTGCTCACCCCCTCCAGGTCCCACACCTGCGTACGGGGCGTATACGTGGGACACACAGCGGCCACTCCTCCTGCAGATAGCCTCGCCAGACGAGGACTCGGGATGGACGCCCTTCGCCTAGCTCCGGTGTAAAACCAGCTTTACGAACGTGTCTAGCTACGACGTAAAATGAGCACTCGGACCTGGAACCTCGCGGAGGCATCCGATCGTTCGCGCCGACCTAGGCCGTGTCTAGCTACGACGTAAAACGAGCACTCGGACCCGGAACCTCGCGGAAGCATGCGATCGTCCGCGCCGACCAAGGCCACGTCTAGCTACGACGTAAAACGAGCACTCGGACCCGGAACCTCGCGGAGGCATCCGATCGTCCGCGCTGACCAAGGCCGCGTCTAGCTACGACGTAAAACGAGCACTCAGACCCGGAACCTCGCGAAGGCATCCGATCGTCCGCGTCGACCAAGGTCGCGTCTAGCTACAACGTAAAACGAGCACTCGGACCCAGAACCTCGCGGAGGCATCCGATTGTCCGCGCCGACCAAGGCCGTGTCTAGCTACGACGTAAAACGAGCACTCGGACCTGGAACCTCGCCGAGGCATGCGATCGTTCGCGCCGACCTAGGCCGTGTCTAGCTACGACGTAAAACGAGCACTCAGACCCAGAACCTCGCCGAGGCATTCGATCGTCCGCGCCGACCTAGGTCGCGTCTAGCTACGACGTAAAACGAGCACTCGGACCCGGAACCTCGCGGAGGCATCCGATCGTCCACGCCGACCAAGGCCGCGTCTAGCTACGACGTAAAACGAGCACTCGGACCCAGAACCTCGCTGAGGCATCTGGGCGTCCGCGCCGACCAAATGGGTTTTTGCCGACCAAAGTAACCTCCCGACTAGCTCTCCGACCTACTCGGGGGCTCGGGGGCTGCACCCACCGGGTGTGCTCGTGTGCACCCGGGCGAAACCGATCGATCAAGTCGTTCGGACTTAGCCAACCAAGTCGGTCAGGCTCGGCCGACCAAGACGGCCACCCCAGAGAACCCGTTGCTTCGTTACGTGACGCTATAGCTGGTCTCCAAGAGATCGAATGGACAAAGGTTCTCAATGGGCAAAGACTGATAACATTTATATGATACGCGAGTCACATATAATTGCTACTCGCATCATAACAATCTAGCTTGAAGACATCAAGATAGCGTCTAAGCGCCGCGCGCGCGCCTAACCACCTCGACGAGGGCATCCCTCGCCTTGATGAGCTTCTGGATGACGTCGATCAGCGCATCAACGGCGGCGACGTCGCGGGCAGCGGCGCCCAGCTTGACCCATTTGGCCATGGCGAGGTCAAAGTCGCCCCAGAGCTCCGCGAGGAAGGCCTCCTCATCCGTAGGCACCGGCGGGTCTTCATCTCCAAAGCCGAACAAGAAGTTACGAGAAGCCATAAGAAGAATCAAGTGTTGCGGAGCGGTGAAAAATCCGTAAGGCAGATGACTCCTCCAACTCCTGCAACCGTACCGCTCTTATATATGCTTAAGGCACGGAAGCCAAGCGGTCTCCAATAAATGGGGGCGCGAGAAGCTGAAGCGTCACCATGTTTGCAAAAAGATTGCGCCGCCGAAGGCAATAGGCTCATCCAGGAACGCGCGCGTTCCAGGAAGGCTCCGGGGGCTACTTACGAATACTCATCCGAGGGGGTACCCCACATCAAAGTATACATCTATTTCAAGATCGTCTCTTTCTCAGTCATTCGGACATGGCGGCGAGATTAGCAGTGATGCAGAATATTGGAGGGGGTATTACCAAAGTCTCCGCCCCTCACGGATGGGATTATCACTGAATATTGGCTGGCACACCAACTGAGCCGTCTTGGGCCCAGCTCTGGCCAAAGGCCTCGACAGGCCACGAAGGATCCTCGGCTCTGATCAAGCCCACTAGGGCGCTCGACTGGCCTCGTGCAGGCGCCCCACAGCTCCAACCCGCCCAGGTCAGGCGCCGCTGGCTCGACTGTCAGCGGGTCGGGCGCCCAGAGTTCGACCAGGTCTCAGGTCGGAGCCCCAACGAGCTCCGACTCAGCGACCTCCGCCACGTCGCCACTCGACCTCGAGTTGGTCACTTGCCCCGTGGATACGACGGCCATGCTGGAGCAGGTGGCTCCTTCCCGAGGTGGCCAGGAGGCCACCGAAGTCAAGCGCCAGTCCCTTCACCCGTCACGCACAGTGGAGAGATGCGCTCCCTCCCGAGACGACGCCAGAGTGCAGCGTAACGGCGTCAATATCTGACAGGCGCGCAGAGGGCAGATGCGCCCCTTCCCGACGGAATGCCGCTCGCTATGTCTACCGGCCCGGGCCTGGGATGGACAGGAACCTGACAGTCACTAGGACCGAAGACCAGGACTCCCGGGCGTAGCATACCCCTACTTTCTTTTCCAAACTCCCGAGTAACCTGCCCCCTCCGCCTATATAAAGGGAGGCAAGGCCCTCAGGGAGGGGGGATCCGATCCGATTCGACCCGAACGCTCTCAAGCGCTTACGAGCTTTAGAGCAAACTGTTCTTGCTCCTCCCACTCGGACGAGCGCTCAAGGCCAGGCCTTGGCCCTCGCTTGTAACTCCACGCAGTCCACTGCACCCCGATCAATACATAACCACCACACGAACTGGAAGTGGGGACATTCAGCCCGAACCAGTATACATCTTGGGCTCCCTGAGTCAACCATTCAAGGAGAGGGAACGCGCGGCCCCTTAACTTACAAATTTACTTGCCGGTTTACGAAACACCGATAGTAACAATGAAAAAACCTATAGTTAAAATATTTGTATCACCAAAACATTCTTAAAAAGCATGAATATATTACCAGTAACTTGTTATAACCATTCCAGCATACCCACAACTAATTCTTATACAATGTTAATTAAGAAATGAATCCTGATAAAGCAAAACCCTTAAGTGATAAGGTTACTAAAAGCGGGTCATGAATAGTAAAATCAATGAACCCTGCCAATAATGATTAATTCTATTAATCTAAATATTTTTTGCAACTTGAATTCGTAAAATAAAATTAATAAATTCATAAAGAGCAATCCCTGTCTTTGTAAAGAGTCTTTATTTGCTTTTCTATCTATTTTCTTTTTGCCCTTATTAAAGTTTATTATTTGCTATATTTCTGTCGATCGACGTGTAGAACTCGACGTAACTAACTCCGTCGCCGTCAACGCCGGCTACGACCATGACTTCGTCGTAAACGACAAATAAGCAAGGCAAGCAACCCTTTGACCATATTGATCCCATTACTTATTTTCCTTTTATTTATCAAATGTTTTCATGCATGCGTTTATTTTCTGTAAATTCGCTATATTGTGGTATTGGTAGAATATACCTGTTATCTTATGGACTTCCTTGATAAGTATGAACATGAGAACTTTGATAACCATAGGATGGGATTAGACAATAAATAATGTCAACATGGGTATAAATGATTACATATTATCCATGCTTAGCCATGCTTTAGAATCAATGCTAGATATGATCAAATCAAAATTGTTTATTGAGAACTTGAAAATGTTGGTTACGACATGGCGTCAGACATGGGTATTTTGAATAGAAACTCCAAATAAAACTATAATTTTGATGCGGGCAATTATTGGCAATAGTCGGATGTACAATGGGGATTGTACGTAGTGTAGGGTGGAGTATTGCGCGTGTCAGATTAAGGACCGAGCTATGGGTTGCTTACAAGCCAAGAATCCGTGCAACCACAAGTACTGGGATGGGGCAGTTTTAACCTATTAAGTTGCTTAAATCTGGCTTTGCACATTGGTAGGCGGGAGATAGTAGAAGCACTCTGGTTAGGTTTGCTTGTGAGGGGCTACCACACCGCAGTGTGGGTAAATGCATACGGTATAACGATTATGCTTTGTTATGGGAAGAAACCTTTCTTCGCAGAGTCTTGCTCATTTTTCTATTTTTAAAAGATAGGGTATGTCTGCTATTTATGTTTCTTCTCTATAGCAAGGGATAACGTCACTGGGCTGGTGCAAAGTCGGGTTTAGGTAATGTAACGGCTATGTCATGACTCTCTGCGGCACACCAAAGGAAGTGTGTTAATTATCGATTGCACAAAGAGTAAGTCATGTCTTGTGGGTAAAGCTATACACCTCTGCAGAGTATAAATCTAATTAATTAGCCGCGCCTACGGTTAAAGGCACTTGGTAACGTCATCACATAGCTAGTTGTTTTATTATTTATAAAATGGGATGATTTTCACCTGTTATGCCTTGTTTGGCAAAGATTGTGGTTATGCCTTGGGTGGCTGGAAATTGGTTATCTCGACACTCACGTCATGGAGGACTGTGAGTTGCTACTTATGCTTTATTGTTACTTTTATATCAAACAAACATGCTTCTACAAATTCTGTTTCATAATTGCAACTTGTCTTGAAAATCAAATATTGCTTTATGCAAATTAACCGTAGAAACCTCTTTTGACATGACTTGCATTTATGCATTTGCAAATACCACCTTAAGTCTTGCGGAGTACGAAAGTACTCAACCTTGCTTATTATGTTGTTTTAGGTGGATAAGACCACAAGCTCCGAAGAATATCTTTTCATCGCAGGTTACGGGAACTTTAAGTAAAGCTATTCTTTATAGGGATTAGTGTCTTGTCAGTTGCCTGAGGGATGGATGGGCACACTACAAGATTTCTCTTCCCCTGTGTTATAATTATCTATTGAATTGTAAAATACATTGTGTAATTAATTTTCGCTTTAATAATATGATGTATGTGGTTCCAACTGTTGTAAATGTGTGCACTAGCTATTGATCCAGGGACTAGTATGGAATGCACATGAGATTCTCATTTTAGAATTCTATGCTAAAATGAGGGTCATTACACTGAATTTTCTGGATTTTTTTCTTGATTTTTGCTTCATTGGAAAAGTGTAATCAAGAAATAAAAGAATAACAAAAATAAAATCTAAAGTAAATAAAATTCCAAAATCATGGATAATCTTGAGAATAACCTAGAACCTCAGTTTAAAATTTTAAAATGTCATATCCAACATTTATGCATAAAGTCCAAAGTCATTTAATGAACCAAGACTAAGAACAGTAACATTGTCAGAATTAAATAAAAATAATAATGATTTATCTCAAGCTAAAAATTTTATATTATATCCTGGAGACATTAATGCGAATATTTAAAAATTCAAAAACAGAGAGAATTGAAAATTAGTACTCTGAATGTCAGAATTTTTATAAATTCCTGGAGCAATATTTTTAGCTGAAGATTTTACATAAGAATCCTTAGCTCAAATAAACTTGAAAAAGAATTTCAAAAAGTTTACAAAATATTTAGATTGTCTGATAAATCAAAACTAGAAATCTGAAAACTGTGCAGAGTAGATTGTCAGAATTTTAATAAAATCTTTGAATAGTATTTTAATCTGAAATTTCTACAGTAGCAAGATAACGGACAAATAATTGCACAAAAAAATTTCCATAAATTATGAAGTGACGCAAAACCGATTCATTGAATCCTTATCCTACTCAGCCTGCTGTTCATTTTCAATTTTGCTTCGCTTCCAGCACTTCCTTCACTGCCATATGGGCCCGAGTCCCTGTTGAGCCCCACATGCCAGCCTCCCCGGCACTTCATCTTCAACCTCCAGTGCCTGGTGCCCCGAGTGAAACTCCAGCATAGCTCCCTACGCCTACGTCACCCCTTCGCCCTAGCCGAGCCAGTGTAGCACCGTCCTTATCCCGTCGCCTCCACGCGGCTTCGCCCCTATGCTCCACACCGAATCAACCATCATTGCTCCCGCGCCGCAAGCAACTGGTGAAGAACCCATCTGAGGTGAGCTCACCTGGAACCGAGCTTCTCTGGTCCGAATTCAACTGATTCCGCCACTATAAGAGGGCCAGATGATCACCTGAGTCACGCTTTCTTCTCCCTTCATATTTTCCTTCCTATTCTCGAACCGAGTCGCCAAAGTATCTGCTCAATTCCGCCATGGCCAAACCCATTGAAGCTCAAAGACACTTGCAATTCTTATGATACAATCATCCATTCTCAAATTGATATGAGCCCTAGCATCACCAATCGAAAAGGATCAAAAGCCCTCAAAAACCTCCTGAGCTCTGCATGCGAAATCTCCCCGCCGCTGTGCGCCTTCTTCTTCAACTCCGGTCGTCTGTCGGTGGGGCTTCTCGGCTATTCTCCGATCAAAAGAGATACAAAAATGGAGTCGCCGTAACCTGTAGAAGCTCAATCTGCTACCTATTTCAACTCGGTCACCTTGGTTCTTCCTCTCCACCGCTTGCCATTTCATTGTCGCTCTGTTTCGTGGCGGCTTCACTCGACCTTCTCCGGTTGAATCGGCTCCACTCCCGGGTGCGCCTCGCCAAGCTCTCTCTCCCCGTGCCCTCGCCGTTGCCGGAGACTCACCGGAGTAGCGCCGACAGTGAACCCCTAGCCACGTCTCTGCTCTCAGCTCACTGCCGAGTGGGTCCTCCCTGTCAGCCAGCGCAAGGAGGTCTCCATTCAACCGGTAAAAGCCGCTTCCTCTGATCAGAAAACGCATTCCTTAATTTCCAATTCAATTTTCCAAACCGATTAAAATACAACCTTGAATATCTTTTGAAATATTAATCCAATTTCAATGAAATAAATTTTATATTCATCTAAAATATAGAAGAATCTAAATATGTAAAAATATTTAATTTTTGAACTGTAGAATAATTTTTAAATTAAACTTTAATTATAATCATGTTATGGTCTTTAAAACAAATATGTGCACAGTAGTGCATAAAATAATAAAATTAATTGTTAAATGATGAATAGACCAAGATGAATTAAAATCTGCAAAAACATTTAATGTTTAAATCATGAAGCAATTATTAAAATTTGAAATAAGATAAACACCCTATTATGAACATTATTACACATATGGAAAATATAATCCCTAAAATAATTAAATATATTTTAGTGTGTATCTAGGATCGTAATAAACTCAAATATATAGAAACATTTAATTCTTGATCTTAGTTTAAATTATTTGCTTTATAATTACTAGGAAAACCTGATATGGCCATTAATAAGAATAAAAGCACAATAGCTCATAAAATGATGGAATAATTTGCATTAAGTTCCTAGAATCAATAGGAACCTATGTATGTAAAAGTATTTAGATTAAGACTTATTTGCATTCTTTTAACCAAAGGAAATGTTCATTACAACAGTAAATAAATAGATGATCTATTGCAATCAAAGTCAAAATAACGTAAAAATAGTTTTAAAACATTTCTAGGATTGTACCCTGCAAATGCTAGAAAAATGAATAAAGAATCATGTATGTTGTATTCGCAAACTTAAAATAAAACTTGGCCAATTTAACGTTAACATTGTGATCATTTAGGCAATTTCATCAACAGATAAAATAACTTGTTTAAATACTAAAATTTGCAAAACTAGTTCAGAAATACTCTACAAAGGTTGTACTACCATATTCCGAAGAAAGAATCCAGATTCAACATAGCTTGCATATTAATCTTGTTACTTCAATAACCCTAAGTGCTCATGTTTCAGTAATCCGTAAAATGAATGAACAAATTGTGATCACTTAAGCCTTTTTAGTAGCTTGTAAAACATCTCTTCTAAATGTGAATCTTATGAAGAATTGCCAGAAATGATCTTTAGGATATGATATACAGTAATTTAGAAAAAATATTCTTATTTTAACTTGCTTTGAATCTGAATCCTGATAAAGCAAAACCCTTAAGTAATAACGATACAAGAAACAGACTATGAATAGTAGAATCAATGAACCTTGCAAACAATGATTAATTCTATTAATCTAAACAATCTTTGCATCTTGAATTCGTAAAATAAAATTTATAAATTCATAAAGAGCAATTCCTGTTTTTTTGTAAAGATTCTTTATTTGCTTTTCTATCTATTTTCTTTTTGCCTTTGCTAGAGATAGTAATTTGCTTTATTTTTGTTGGGCCAACGTGTAGAACTCGACGTTACTAACTCCGTCGTCAACTCCACCAACTGCAACTACGATATCGTCATAAGCGACAAATAAGCAAGGCAAGCACCCCTTTGATCATGTTGATCCTAGAGTTTATTTTTCTTTTGTTTTATCAAATGATTTCATGCATGCGTTTATTTTTAGTAAATTTGCTATTTTGTGGTTCTGGTAGTTATACCTGTTGTTTCATGGAACCTCCTTGATAAGTATGAACATGTGAACCTTGATAACCATAGAAAAGGGATTAGACAATATAAAATGTCAAATTGGGTATATGCGATTTAATAACCATGCTTAGTCATGCTTTAGAATCAGCAATGAATCGATGAATCAATGATGATGATTAGATCAAAAGTTGTTTCTTGGGAAATGGAAAATGTGTTTGGGTATGATACTATTGGTTACTGATATTTTGATAAAAATCCCAAACAAAACTATGGTTTGGATGCAGGCAATTATTGGCAATAGTCGGATGTACATGGGAAGTTATACGTAGTGTTGGGTGAAGTATTGCCCGTGTCGGATTAAGGACCACTACTACAGAACGGCACATTAGAATCGGTTCTTTTTTAGCATTAGAATCGGTTCTAGTCGCGATACGATGTCCTTAGATAGTGATGAGGTGGAGCTATCAGAATCGGTTTTGACCCGATCGTGATAAAAGCGTCATCGTAATCGGTTCTTTAAGGAAGTGATTGTGATGATACCATCATCGAATCGGTTCTTTAAGGAAGTGATTTCGATGACCCCTCATCGAATCGGTTCTTTTAAGAAAAGTGATTCTGATGACATACTCATCAGAATCGGTTCCACAAAAGAACCGATTCTGATGAGTGTGTCATCAGAATCACTTTTCTTAAAGAACCGATTCTGATGATGGGGTCATCAGAATCACTTCCCTTAAAGAACCGATTCTGATGAGTGTGTCATCAGAATCACTTTTCTTAAAGAACCGATTCTGATGAGGTGGTCATCAGAATCACTTCCCTTAAAGAACCGATTCTGATGATGGTATCATCACAATCACTTCCCTTAAAGAACCGATTCTGATGACCCATTGGGGTGTGCCATTTTTGCAATTTCTCCAAAAAAGCCTGATTAAAACAATATGCACAATATATATATCATCACATTCACTGTCTGAAAGGCAGGATGCATATATCACATTCAGAGAACGAAGCGCTTTAATTACAACACATATATATCATAGTCGTTCACAATAGACAACACAAACATGACAATCGAAGACATGGACTTCCTAATACATATCACATTGACATATATTATTAATATTGTTTACATATGGACTAGTACGATGCGTCGGGATCTCTAAACTGCCATCCTCGATATAACTTCTAACCAAGTACCACCGCATAAGTGGTCTCAAATTGTTGAGTGCTTTCTTGTCTAAACTCTTACGGGGATATTGATCTTACGCAAAATGTAAATGATCATTAATTTCAGTTTCAAAATTTCTATGTAAAAGGCTAAGTATATTATTATGCACGTACATAAAATTAGGGAAACATAGATAAGTATTAGGGGCATTCACAAAAATAGCGGGAACTACGAAAGGGTTTAGAAAATGTTTGGATTATAAAAGATTAATTCAAAACAGAAAAAAAATCCAAATGTGAGAAGCTAATATTCTAGTAAAGACATTGAGTAATGCCTCAATGCGCTGAAAGGACAAATGTAAAAGCTACTCCTTCATGCCATTATATTTGTCTATAGCGTTGTAAAACGTTGTCGAGCATACGATCAATCACAAATTATAGACTTAATCGCGGGATCAAGAACAATAGACACATAATGTAAGAGGTGAAATTCTCTCTCGCTTTTTATTGATTCTATCTTTTATAATGAGAAGCACCGATATATATAATAAAGATGAGAGAGGAGTTGGATTTGACCACACCATAAAGAGATAGAGTCTAAAGCTGAATTAGGTTTAGAGTCCTAATCTCATAACACATAGTACACACAAACCAACAAGTACTAAATCTAAGAAAATATTAATAATAAATAACACACCGTAACCACTTAATCTCTTTTAAAGCATTTAAATAGGGTCAAGAGTGGAAACATTACGATAACGCTCTCTTGATTCTCAAATAACAAATATTTTAAAAGCAGATACTCCTAAGGCCAAGCAAAAATATAGTGATGTAATTTTCTACTAAAATTCAAATGGAACAATATTCTGTCATGTAGCACCGTCTTTTAGAAGCTTCACGTTTTGGATTGGACCACACTAGTGTTTCATGTAGAGCTAACTAATACTAGTGCTTTTAGATAATGGCAGGTGTTCCAATAGAATTATTTTGTATTACTTCATAAATCTAATACTTCGGTCGTATTAGAAAATTATACCTTAGGGAAATGGTGTGAGTTGCCGACCACGATGAGCATGTACTGCATGACATAGAAGCCGCAATGGTCACCGCTGCCCTATTGATGGCACTGCGAAGAAAGAAAAAGAAATTCAGCCCACGAAGATTAGATGTCAAAAAAATTAATCATATATATGCTAGGCACTTGTACCTTAAATCGCTTATACTGCAGTGTCTTGCCCTTTTTGTCGTCGTGCGGCCCTCCTTCATCGACATAGTCTGAGAAACCCCTACATACATTGGAGAGCACCATTGAGTCAAAAAAAAAATAAGCGTAGTTAAATTCCTCGATGTGTTAGGTTTCAATAATGCGCTTATACGCAAAGGAGGCTTGATCGCGTATGCCATCGGTCTCTTCTCGTCGAGTTAAATGTGTAGTGTGTTTTCACTCGAGCGAGGACGAGTAGAACCCAATGGTTGCTTATTAAATAAAATGTAGTGCAAGGAAATAAGTTCACAGAGCGGTTTTAAGTGCGTACAAGTAATTGAATCGAAAAGTACTACTTACTCCTCGTGATGCGGCAATACAATGAAGTCCTTCTTGACTCGACACAATACCCCTTGATGTAGGTAGCGAACCCCGGTTGAAGCCTAGCCATGATTACGACACAAGCTCGGGTCGACAAACCCAACCGTGTAGATTCATCACGGCTCGTTGTCTCATTATCCCGCAACTCGTGTTGAATGTGAGAAAACATAATGCAAAATCCTATAAAAGTCATGGCGCAAGCTATATGGTGTGATACTCACAGCGTCCATGATCGTAAAGTAGAAATATCGGCGGCTTTCATTTGGTACACACGGAATAGATCCTCAAACCGGCGGGAATGTTCCATTCTCCTCGCGGTGAAAATGTACCATTTTATACTTCACGTTGAAGTCGACTCGGCGCTCTTCCCCTTCACCTTATCAAGGTACCATCCATGGAGGCGAGTCCACTTGCCTAGCTCGTTCGGTTAAGTGCGATGCAATCGGGGCTTTCCATGCTCGTAGGCCTTATAATCATCTGAGGTGCTGTGGCTGTCTTGACTCTTCTTTCGGGCGAAGGAGTCTCCGAGGTCGAGGCGATGGGCTTTTGGTACCTTAAGAGGCTGTGGGCTCTGTCGCCTTTGCCCTCTTGGCGGAAGGAGTCTCGGAGGCCTCTTGTGGTTGTACGGAGTCTCGGAGGCCTCTGTGGTTCTCGGGAGCAGGAGCAGGAAGCAAGCGAGGAGGCGGTGTAGCGGGAGCGGGATCAAAGCAGGAGGCGGGAGCAAAGGAGGAGCGGGGCGAGGATCGAAGCAGGAGGCGGGAGGCGAGAGCGGGAGGAACCTCTGAAGCACGCATATATTTAACTTCTTGCAATAATCTTGGAATGGTAGAGAAGGCGTGGAGGGACTTTTTACCTTGACCAAGATCTGACACCGTCGTGGGCCACTTGATGAGCGACATGCGTGCTTGCGAGAGTGGTGATATCTTCGTTGGAAATCAAGCACATGTGATAAGAAGTCTTCGTGGGCGTAGTCCACCGCACCCTCATGTAGCCCTTCCCCACAGGTTGACCATGCTGCATGTCGGTCTCGTTGCATGGAAATGCAACCCAGCGTGCAGACCTCGACGGAAATCCATCCTCCGTCAAGATGGTGGTGGCACTTCGCAGCACCGCAAGAAGTGTACAACGAGGAAAAACATTGCGGGAGTTACACTCGTAGCTTGAACTCAGAAACATTAATTATTACCTTCACCGGGACCGGTCGTATCATTTTGGAACCGCGGTGATAGGTCGGGCACGAACTTCTCTCGAGAGTCGTGGGCATCGCTCGACTGGGAAATCATCGCCATCATCTCGGCCCTCAGCGATCCTCACGTGCCGCCATCTCCCCTCATCTCCCTCTTATCTCTTCCTCACGTGCGGCATCTCCTCCTCATCTCCTCCTTAATCTCCTCCCTCATTTGCTCCCTTAGTGCGTTGAGGTGCTCAAGACGATACTGCCATGACCTTGAGTTGGCACTCGCAGAGTCATCTTGAAAGTAGGAATTCTTCGTGTGTCCCGCCCTCGGCAAGCACCGCCCTTATGGTCGGACTTCGGATCGCAGACGATAGGATGTCCTGCGACCCTTAGCTCGGGAAGGTCCCTGTTCTTTTATTTGGCTTACCTCTTCTGTAATAATAGCACTGAATTAGATTTGAAATACAACAAGTTGGGTCAATTGTATTGTACTAAGTTAGATGTCTTACGATGGTAGAGACGACTTGGCGGTAGCAGGGTTTGCAACTACAAGCTGCCCGTCGAGGTTTTCTTTGTCCTCGCTAATACCTGGGCGATTGCGTGCCGCTCCTCGAGATATGTGGGAGTAAGGCATCACCGTCCCCCGAGTGAGCGCACTCCTCGGCTTGTCGCGCCCACTCGCCTTCTTCCCTCATAGCCGCATGTACCGAGGTGGTGCGGGTGCGTGTTAAGCCTCACGGACAGCGGTGTTCTCTCTCTCATTTGCTTTTGCCTCGGGCGTACCCTTCATCCTCGTGAACTCCGCCCAAACATCAGGGGTCACAAATGGATACTTCTCGAATGGTGTACGGCCTTTCAGCACGTACTCGCTGTGCATAAGGGTCTTGAAGTGCCTCAAGGCCACACCCATCCTATTCAAGGTGTACCGTCTCGCTGTGGGTTCATCGTCCTCCTCTATAATCCATTTACTCTTAACCTCGTCCCACAACCGATTCTTACGCTTTCATGTTGACTTCCTTTCTCCAATCCTTAATTGTTATGGGCACTCTCTCCCTCACCAATTGGCCAATAAATGACCAGTATCACCCCATGTACTTAGGAGGGCCCGCAGGACCCCGGCATTGAAGCGGAGAACTGCGGCGTTCTCCTGTAGCCCCTTTGTTTGGTCCTCGGCTCTTCCTCACCTTACTCGGCCCTTGAGTAGTTGGAACCATGCTCGGCCCCTCGAAGACCTTCTACTACTGTCGGCGACGAGCCGATGCTCTCTAGTTGCGACATTTTGAGTTTTCTTATCGATAAGGTCATATGTGTGACATGAGAAAAGCAATTTGAAGCTACTATATGCACTTGACAATAAATCTTGTAAAGGATCAACAGATAATTCATAGTATGCAATTGTTTGAACAAAAGTCTATCTATTGACCAACTCGGATAAAAAACAAAAGCCCATTCCATATGACAAGTGAATTTAGCACTAGCAGATGTTTACTTACACTAACAAGTTTGATTTCACAACATCAACAGAGAATATGAGCATTAATGTACTAATGCAAGAATAGCAACACAAGAAAGTCAAGTTAGTAGCGACATAACATGCAATATCTGTTGACCAACTAAATCACGTACCAACGATAACCCTAATCTCTAAATAGGTTTGGTCCTAATCCCATTCGAGGATATGTGGTTGGCAAGTTCTAAGCCGTTGTACAACCGAGAGAAAATTTGGAAGACATCTCATTGTTCTCCGGATACACGTCTCGACAACGAGTCAAGAGGGTGTGTATCAGGAGAACACCAGGAAACGCTATCAAATCAACTCTGAGTTGTACAACATAGCTCAGAACTTGCCCAACCACATATCCTCAACTATCAAAAACATGGACAATTGAGATCGCTCACTTATAAATATGCTATTCCGGCATATTTATAAATAAACACTCTCGAGCGGGAGACGAGGTTACATAACCTAAACTCTAACATATCTTTGAGATAAAAACAAAAGTAATATGTTGAAAGTAAACACATGTCTAAACAAAAGTAATATGCTAAAAGTGAATATTACCAGTAAGCAAGAACTAAAGAAAATGACAGTGACAGAAGACAGAACAAAGAGCTCAAGTTGATTATTAGAGTGCTCAAGTTGGCGATGTGATGAAGATGTAACAAAGAGCTAAAGAACATAGTATGCAATTCATAGTATAAATCAACTAACATAGAGCTCAAGTTGATTATTAGAGTGTTCTCAGATGTCGGGTTGCCTTAAGAGGCCCTCCTCGCCACAATAGACGAGAAACAGATAGATTTGTGACAACCTTTCCACAATTTCAATTCAATACTTGACAGGTTTAAAGTTAATCAAATGTGAGTCAAACATGCACAGTTCAGGAATCACTTCAACTACTTTACTGGATAGTGGCAGAACACTTAAGCCCTCATGCAAGGTCCCCAAGTCAATATACTGATTTCTGTGCACTATCCAGTAAATTGTTGCCAAGTCAAATGTCTTTACAAAATAATATAAAGTAAATTGGATCGACAACGATCGTTTCTTTTTGACAACAAGGACGCGCACGCTACACACACCTATATGGCTATATCCACACCAACACACACTTTTAACATGGTGTGTTTGCGCACTACTTCCACATACACATGCTACACATACTTGCATCCACACCTCCATACACTTCAACATGGGTAACACACGGCTAATTTAAAGTAGAGATCAAAATCTTATAGGCGTAGCCACGTATTTTGATCTCCGAAAAAAATCTTAGGCGACCCTCACGAGAATAAGTCATAACCCGACACCACGTATTCAAAAGCGAGATGGGTTCTTTGTTGCTAGATGATCGAGAAGGAGATAGACAGACAAGACCTATGGAAGTGCATTGTGCACCAATGCTATGCTGAAGGATGAAAAGATTGAAAAGTCTCTATAGTTATGAGGCCTTTTACAAGGATAATGTTGTACTGTTGTGTAACTTCTCACCATCCGATATATAACTTTACAAATAAACCCACTCAAGCAGAAAATGAAGAGGCTTATTTTTTAGACCTATCACATGAACATACATTTGTATATCTATGCTGCTCTCCCCAACCAAAATCTTAGATCGGTTAAGGATAACCGTCTAAGAATCATTACTCTTTTTTACTATTTGGTTCGTAGCAATGACACAGCTCCCACGAGTTCTTTGGAATCATACAATTATCGAAGAAGTATATTCTTGAACCGCTTTCCTCGATCGCTATACCAAATGTACAAAAATAAAAATCAGAGGCCACCTAACTTGACCCATTCGGGCGCAACACTTAAGCGATGAATATTACCAATAAGCAATATAGCGATGAATATTACCGATAAGCATTTCCTTGTGAATGACAATTACACTAACCAAGTATATCACAATTATATATATATACAGTATGTCAAGTTTGTTGTCACAAATCATCTATTCAAATTCCAGATATCCTCACGAACACTTAAGCCCTCATGCAAGGTCCCCAAGTCAAACACATAGTCTGGCCCCTTTGCATTCACTTAAAAGAATAAGGCACTGAAGTATAAAATACTTACGGGACAGTGGCAGAACGAAATGCAAACGGCTAGGAGACGTCGGCGACAGTGAAGATGGCGGCGGCGGTGATGCTCTTGATCAAGACAGCCGCCTCGCGAGCGAGGTACCACCGAGCGAGCGGGCGGGCGTCGGCGTCGAAGGGCGCCGGGAGTGAAGCGGCGTCGGCGTCGGCGGTGTGGGGGTGGCGTGGGGCGTCCTCGGCAATCTGCGAAGGCGAGGCGTCCTCGGCGTCGGCGACGGGCGAGGCATGAAGACGAAGCGGCGGCCGCACCGGCGGCTAGGGTTAAGCGTTGGCGGCGGAGGCGAGAAGGCGGAAGCGAAGCGTCTAGCGCGCGTGGAGAAGGGCTGCATGAATGGTTATGGGCGGGGTTTTAAGAATTGCGTTAGTCATTAGTATCACTCTTTTAAGAAAACCGTCTTGATGCTTACTCATTAGTATCACTCTTTTGAAAACCGACATCGATGCTTCACCATTAGTATCACTTTTTAATAAAACCGATCTTGATGCTTTATCATCACTTTTCTAATAGAACCCCGATGTTAGTCATTAGTATCACTTTTTAATAAAACCGTCTTGATGCTTTATCATTAGTATCACTCTTTTAAGAAAATCATTGATGCTTAATCATTAGTATCACTCTTTTGAAGAAAACCGTCTTGATGCTTAACCATTAGTATCACTTTTTAATAAAACCGATCTTGATGCTTTATCATCACTTTTCTAATAGTACCACGATGGAGTCATTAGTATCACTTTTTAATAAAAGCGTCTTGATGCTTTATCATTAGTATCACTCTTTTAAGAAAACCGATACTGATGCTTCATCATTAGTATCACTCTTTTAAGAAAACCGATACTGATGCTTCATCATTAGTATCACTCTTTTAATAAAACCGATACTGATGCTTGATCATCACTTTTCTAATAGAACACTGATGTTAGTCGTCAGTATCACTTTTTTTTAATAAAACCGACACTGATGTAGTTTATTGCACTATTCCTTTTCAGACATCTGCAAGTTCTGAATTTTCAGCATTTCATCAAAGAGAGAAAATGCCATAACTTTGTCATACATTGTTGAAATTATTAGAAATTTTGAAGAAACATATTTAGGATCTTGCAAAACTTTTCATAAAATAATTTTTGGAAAAAGCGACCTCATTCAAGAAATATGCCAAAATTCATTTCAGTAGACATGATTTGTGCGTAAAAGCGTAGAAAAGTCAAAACTTTTTCAAATTAATCTGGAATTGTACGAAAATTTCAGAAATGAACTTTCGACTATTTACAAGCTTTCCCAACAATAATTTAAGTCAAATAGAATTTTTTCACAAATTATGGCACAAAGTGCAGGCATAAATAGAAATTGCATGCATTTCCATCGAAGCCTCCAAACAGCAATTAATCACCTTGGATTTACAATACTATTTTACATACATTATAATAGTCCATTTATTTACAATATTGCCCTTCATGATGATCTACTCGCATGTAATTGGCTCCATGTGTGTCGTCATCCCCGCTAAGACAAGCCCCATCGCAAATGAAGGTATCTCATCGAATTGGTTATACTCTTCTTCATCTACAACATCTTCAACTCCTACGATCCGTCTCTTGCCATGAAGAACGGCGTGCAACCTTGGATTGGCGGATCGCGCCGTAAAAGACTTGAGTTGCTTGCCGCAAGGACAAAGCGGATCATCTTTGTGGCGAGTCTCTGAGATCCACAATAGTAAAGCTTCTCTTGTCGACCTTCACTCCATGTGGAAGTCGTACCCACTTACATCGGAACAATGGAACTTGGTATATTCCGTGTCGAGCTCCCAAATTTCTTGATCATCCCATAGTAGGAGTTCATTGCGGTTGGGGAACTGTTTTTTGAGTGATGACCATCGAGAAAGCATTTATACTCACACCACTTGTTTTGGGCAATACTCTTGGCATCTTGACTCTCGGTGTAAAGGTGTAACCATTAATATCGTACCCTGCCATATACGTACATTAAATCTTGGTCCGTCGACCAACCATTTTACATTCTCGATAAGGAGACCTCGCTTTTCTTTGAACCATGTGAGGAATCGATCATTGTGTTCTTGTGCGATGGAAAGCTCATCCATTTGTGGATTCTCTTCCGTAATATCAACTTATCTTTGCTCGATGTATGGGCGAACCTGCGCTATTCGCAAGGCTGTGAAATCGCCTTGCAATACATATCAAACCTCGGACTCATTAGTTTAGACCCAACGGTTCCTTTACCGACAAGTTTGCCCTCATGGCGAATCTGAGAACACCGATTGCTTGTCTTTTACCCGGGTAGTCACATAAAACTCAATAACCTCTTGGTCCATAACCTTCAACAATACTACCCTCGAGCCGACCGATTCCTCACGTCACGACTTTAATATACCCATGTACCTCTCGAGCGGATACATGTAGCGTAGGAAAGCGGGTCCACATATCTTAATCTCTCGACAAGGTGAACAACAAGGTGGACCATTACGTCAAAGAACGGCGGTGGGAAATGCATCTCAAGGTGACACAGAGTCGCACTACCTCACTCTGTAAGTTGTCTAGTACATCGGGGTCAATAACTGCGAGGAGATCGCATTGAAGAAATAACACAACTTTGTGATTGCCAACTGACATCCTCTGGGAGAATATTTCGGATACTGGCCCAGGAGCATTTGGGTCATCAAGACATGGCGATCATGGGACTTCATGCCCAACAACTTCAAATCATCCATAGACACAAGCTTCTTAATGTTAGCGGAGTAGCGAGATGGAACTTTAATACTTTGGAGACATTTGCAGAGATCTTCTTTCTCCTTCTTGGGCGAGTGTAGCATGCGGCGAGGATGTCACGGGCCTTTTCCATCCTCCTCTATCACTTTGCAAGTGCAGGCACGATTCCCATGTAGGCCATGTCGCGACGAGCATTGACACCATCTTTGGTCTTCCCGGTATGTTTAGCGAGGATGCCAACCAAGTTGTCGCAGACATTCTTCTCAACATGCATGACATCAATACAATGCGGGACATCTAACTCCTTCGATGACGGTAAGTCCCGAATATTGACCTCTTCTTCCAAATGGTCCTAGGGCCGAGCAGATTTCTGGCTCTTTCCGTCTTGAACATCGATATCCTCTACGTGAATACACTTGGCTTCCACTATAGGTTGCGGTGCGAGCGGACTTCCCTCTTCCCATCAAATTTGTCATCCATCTTACGGTATCGATGACTTCGAGGTAGAAACCTCGGTGACCCATATACAGTTTTCTTGGAATTCGGCTGACCATAGACTCTCGGTCTCCTCTTCACAAATAGGAGGCGCTTTGGCTCCTTTCGATCTTGTAACTTGCCAAATTACCAAGGGCCGGAAATCATTTATGGTGCAAAATACCATAGCCCGTAGGGTGAAATGCTCTCTTTGTACGCATCCCCACGATGACCCCTCATTCCACAATTTTACCAAATCCTCGATCAATGGTGCAAGGTACACATCAATATCATTTTCAATTTGTTTGGGTCCCGAGATTAGTAATGACATCATGATATACTTCCGCTTCATGCCTGACCAAGGAGGAGGTTGTAGATACCTATGAAGCGGCAGTGTTTGTGGCGGCGCTCATGTTACCAAGCGGATTCATTCCGTCGGTACTCAACCCAAATCTTATGTTCCTCATTTGGCACCAAACTCCTCATGTTTCCAATCGATGTTTCTCCATTGAGCGAATCGGCAGGTGTCTCGACTTGCCATCTTCCTTCGAGACTCGTAATGCCAGCGCAACAATTTTGCCTCTCTCGGATTTGCAAACAACCGCTCCAGACGGGAATGATGGGCAAGTACCACAATACCTTGGCGGTGCACCTTTAGTGATGACCTCTTCACCGTCGTTGCCCGGCTCTTCGCTTCTTGTCGTTCGCTTCTCCTTTTGTTTGTCAGGGCACACCATAAAACCGGACAAGCGTGCAACTCGATGTGCGTTACGGTACAAGATGCAATCATTCGGACATGCATGTATCCTTTCTATTTCCATTCCCATGGGACATAGTAGCTTCTTCGCTTCATAAATGCTTGTTGGCAACTCGTTTCCCTCGAAGCGAGATCCGATAGAAGAACTAGTAGTGCATTGAAACTTGTATCATCCAGCGGTGTTTTGCCTTGATTCGAACAATGCAAGGACCGAACCCAACTGGTGTATTCCGCTTTGCAACTTTGTGAGCAGTGGTTTGGCATAAATCTTCTATCAAGCTTTTAAACTTTTCAAACTCTATTTCCATGTAATTACCCTCCACATCCGCAACATTTGCTCCAAATTATCCTCCTCAAACATATCAGTCGCAACTCGTCATCCGGTTCCACCGTATCTTCGTTGCATATCGGAGTGGTACTACGCCTCCCGTGATGGATCCAACATGTGTAATTCCTCACGAAGCCACGTCGAATCGGTGGTCCTCAATTTGAGATGAGTTGTTAAATCTCCTCAGATTGGTGCAATCAATGCAAGGACAATATATGAAGTTTACACCCCTCCTCACCATGTCGTCTTCTGCAATTTTTTTGAACTCCTTATGAAAGACCATATGGAGGTCTATCCTTGTGTGTGATGAGTAATTGACAAGATTTGAGATTGGATTGATTTGAAATTGAGTTTGATTTGAATTGGATCTTCAAATTGAAGCAATTTGAGTGTTGGTTGCTTTTCCTAGTGCTACCGGCCTAGAGGCGTGCTTACCGGATCATTTAGCATAATTATGATTGATTAATGATTTTGTTTGATGCAATGCACTCATGTGAGTGGTTGCATGGATTGACTTTGAGTCAAGTCGTGGACTTGTGCTCGGATCGTTGTTTGTTTATTCGTGTGCGAGTGTTGCTCGAGGGTGACGTAGTCGATGTGGGACGGAACTAGGTTCATGGAGGAACCGAGGTTCGGGACTAGGTTCAGGAGGAATCGAGGTCTGGTGGTCGAGGATGTCATGCGAGACGTTAAGGCTAGAAGAAGGTGCACACGAAGGTGGTTAGTCACGTGAGTCTGGCGGTAGGCGTCTGGCGTGCATGTGTGAATTTTGGGTTGTATGCATATATTGGGCTATGTGTTGTGGGTCAAGTGGATATGCATATATGTATTAGAGATAAGAAGTTAGGGTTTTGAGTTGTATAAAACCTGGAAAACCTAGTCAATAAATGTAATTGCTTTTGGTGGCGGCTGTTGAAGCCGTTTTTCATGCGATTGCTATTCACGGCTGGCGGCTTGTCCTGGCTACTTCTGTTTATGCGCCTGAGGTTGATGCGTCTGGACTCCCTGCGTTCTGAGCTCTCGCGACTAAAAAAAAAAAAAAATTCTTGCACTCAGGAGGTCCGGCGGCTTGAGGTCTTTCGACTATTGTTTCTTGCTCCTGGCGGCGTATGAGAGCTCTCGGCGGCTGTGCATGCAAGCGATTGTAGCGACCAGTTAATTCGTTGGCTGCGATTTTCTTCTTGCTCTTGCTCTCGATTGTTGTGTGACTGAAGCAGGACGTGAAGAAAAAGGACACTCGCGTCATATTCGGCTGGAAGGTTCATGCACCTGCTCTTCCTGGCGGAGAGGAGACGTCCGAGCGCAGCGTAACTTCGGGGCTACAGTACTCGCGAAGCTACAGTGTTTGGCGCTACAGTAATCTCAATTGGTACAGTAGCCGAATCTACTTTTCCGTTCTTCGCTGTGCATGCCTATTTTGATTTCAGATTGATTCATGTTTTCACCATGATAATTTTGATTTGATCCATCCAAAATATTGCTAGGGCATCTAGTAATTGATCTTAAAAGTTTGATTGGTTAATTCCTTGTAGATTTTGTTTAATCTCATAATTAGGGTTCGATCTATTCTCGTCATTATTTGATACAGTTAACTTGCAAAGGTCATAACTCTAGATCTGTGTATCCGATTGAGGTGATTCTTGTTGCGTTAGTTTCGGATTTGAATCTAGTTTATACAGTTAAAATTTTACATCAATCCGACGGTTGGATCTTCGGGAATTACGGTTTTAGTGAACCTCTATTAATCTGTTTTTTGTTGAAACCGAAAGCAATATTTCATTATTAATTTAGGGGGTTTTGTGAATCAAGAAAATTTTGATTTTATCTTCCGCTCAATCATTCACCCCCCCTCTGATTGTCGTCATCCGATCCTACAAGTGGTATCAGAGCCGGTTTTGCTCTTCCATAGATCTTGACCGGTCTCGAGAGCCATGGCGACAGACAAGTATTCCACCAAGCCTCCAATTTTTGTGGTGTTGATTTTCCTTTTGGAAATCCGGATGGAGTCATACATCATCGCCCAGGCTTTCGATATGGCGAAGGTGAAGCTCCCATATGAGGTTCTGCCGATGAGAACGCCACGGCGGCAATATGGTCGACGTTGAGGCAAATGCTAAGGCGAGAACATTCTCATCTGAGGACTCGGCCGCGATGAGTATGATCGGATCTCTCACTACGATCCGCTCACGAGATTTGGGTAACCCTCGATGCTTACCATGAGGCACTACTCAAATCAAGACCGTGAGGCAGACGATTCAAGCGTGAGTACAACAAATTTGAACAACGCTACCGGTGAGAGTCTCGATGAGTGCTTTGGTCGGTTTACCAAGATTTTGAGCGACCTCCGAAAGCGATCGGTTGTATATACTCGACTTCGGACAATGCTCGGCATTTCTTGACCACACTCGACTTTCGGGTTTGGGAGATGAAGGTGACCACCATCAAGGACACCAGCGATTTGTCGACTCGACTCTTGGCGGGCTTTATTCCGCCTCAAGACTCACGAGATTGATGTCGTCTCCGGAAGAGCGAAATCTCATCGATGGCTTTGGTCACCGATCCCATTGGGTCCTCTTGGATTTTCTCTTGACTTTGCTACGGTTTTCTCTCTCGCTCTTTGCAGCGTAGCGATGAAATTGCGGAACAATTTCGAGAAAATGAGCTTGCTCTTGTCGCTCAAAATTTTCCAATATTTACAAGAGAGTGAGAGAGGAAGAGAGGTGGCATGATCACTGCCGAGTGTGGTGGCCCCAACCACATTGAGCGAATCGCCCTAAGCCGAGAAGGGCAAAACGATGTCGGCCGGTTTGGGCAAAACGACTACATCGACAAGAACCGCAACAAGAAGCCTCCGGTTAAGTGAACCGCAAGACGAGAAGAAGTACCGCAACTTCTCCAAGAACAAGAAGCTCTTCCCGCGTCCTCGCCGCCTCGGCGACATCAACCTCTCCGACACGGAGACATGGAGCCATTTAAGGCGAGGATGATCCGCAAGAGAAGAAAGGCGGCGACGACTTCTCGGCATGTGCTTCATGGCGGCGCCATTGAAGTGGCGACTCAGTTGTCAAATGACACGGATGAGGTACCCACCACGACGAGTTAAATGATGCCTTCGTAAATTAGGCAAGTTTCATGCTAAGGCTAGGTCGAGGTGTTACGAGTTAGAGAAGGAGGTAGACCGTTTGTCTCGGGAGTTAGCTTCACTTAAATCATGTTCCTCCCGAGACTCGGCAATTTGTACACTCTGTGATGCTTTGCTTGTGGAGTGGAGAACCTAAGGACTTTGCATGATAGTGTGCTTGTTGATCTTGAGAAACCTGAAGTTGAAGAATGCTAGTCTGTTGTTATTGATATTCCTGCGATGCTAGTTTTCTCATGCCCACACAAATGCTTCTGTAATAATTGCCCTAAATTGCTTGTCGAGATTGATGCCATGAGCTCACACCTTAGAAAGCTTTCCTCTAGAAATGATGAACTTGAGATGCATGCTTCTAAGGACCCAGTCAGCTCATGTGAGGGTTGTATGCAACTAAAACTTGACAATGATGCTTTGAATGTCAAGTGTGATCAACTTGCTAAGGATTTACTAGTTAAATCACAAACTGGTTGCTTTTGTGTCTTTGGGGTTAATGATGGCGTGGATAAGGTCCACGCAGAGTTTAGGAAGAAATTAGAAGAACAAGTCCATAGGATTAGAGAAGCATCGTGCGTTTCTTGTGAGTCCCTCAAGCTTGAGGACCATGCTAAGGGAGAAAAATAGGCGTCTTTGGTATCTCTTCTTCTCTTCTGGTTCTTCTTCTTCCTCTCACCCCTGTTCTTCATGCGCCTCACTTTTCCGAGAGTGTCAGTATCTTATGAGCACTCTTGAGAAATTTGTTGGAGGCAAGAAGAAACTCAATCTCATTCTAGACCAGTCCAAAATTAGCAGATTCAATCAAGGTCTAGGATTTGATTACTTGGAGCACGCAGGCGCATCCGCCTTGGTTGTGCGTGCCTCCAGGGTGGAGAGATAGTGGTAGCTCGGGGTGAGTACCACTTGTGTTTAGGTCTCTTGGGGTTGTCCATGGGACTTACGGCGTATGGGTGCTTCTCCTGTCACTCCTGCCTCTAGCAAGGCGAAGTATTCATGCACTTTCTGTAAGAAGGATGGTCACCTAGTAGATTTCTGTTTTAGACAGCGCCAAGATCACCAGCGTGAGCGTGTTGCTGCTCTTAGAGGTATTGAGGTCATCCCGGACTACGAGTGCTCCTAAAGCGCCTGCTTGCTACTAGACAGTCGAGAGTCACTGTTTTTGGAAGCGCCCAGGACTCGGTTTTCATCTTTGTTGATCGAGTTTTAGTCTGGAGTTGCTCGTGGTCGGATCTTTCCGCCGTCCTCATGATATTCCTCGTTTTTCCCATCGAGGTAGATATCGCGGCGTGAGGTGTTTTCGGGTAGGAGATTTGGGCAGCCTCGTTGGGATGGTCGGCCTTTGCACCACTGGCGGGCCAAACCGGTGGAGCTCCTACATCTTCTACTAGAGTTGATTCTTCGATCTTGTGAGAGTCGAGCCTTCTTCCTCTGTGGGTGGTACTTTGAGGCGTCGTGATGATTCGAGATTGGGTTCCTGTGTCCTCACTTTATCGATCTTGAGTCTTCTCTTTGACTTGATCGGGTTAAATCGGATGGGGAAGGAGATGTTTGGATTGTTGACTCGGTTGTTCTCGCTATATGACCGGAGACTCTCGTTGGTTCTCTTCCTAGTCCGAGCCCCGGTGATGAGTTGATCACTTTTGGGGATGCTTCTTGAGTAGAGTCATTGCTAAAGGTACCGTCTGCATTAATGAAAATTTTATTCTTAAGGGCGTTGCCTTAGTGAGTAAGTCGCAATATAATTTGCTTTCCGTTTCTCGGCTTATCGATGACTCTTTCGAGGTAAGCTTTAAGAGCAATGCTTGTAGAATCCTCGATTCATCGGGAGAGTTAGTTTATGGATTTCTAGATTTGGGAGGGTCTTTCGTGCTGATTTTTTTGTTTCTTCTGGAGACTCTCTTCGATGTTTGATTGCTACGAGTCCGTGATCTCTCCTTCTGGCATAGGAGACTTGGTCACATTGATATTCGATGTCACTTCCTTAGAGACCATGTGGAGAAAGGAGACATAGTGCTTCAGTTTGTGGAGAGTGACCACCAGTTGGCCGATATCTTTTCCAAGCCTTTGGATAGCTCTAGGTTTGTTGCCTTGAGGAGTGAGCTTGGAGTTGTGTGCCCTTACGACCTTCGTGAGGGGAGCCGATCTGTATATTATGTATTATATTTTATTTCAGTTTTTCCTTTTGTATTGCTCTGGGTGCTTATGGGTTTTATTCCTTAGAGTTATGAGTTCACTTCACTTAGACTTCTGGCATGTTTTGCATGGACCTCTCATCTTGTGCTTTAGGTTGCTATCATGCTTAATTAGCTGTTCTCTCTTCTCTCTAGGTTGAGTTCCCTCACAGTCTTATAAGTCTAGCAGGTGTTGGGCCCCCTGGGTAGACAGGGTCTGTGTGCACTCCTTAGTTTGGGATCTAGAGGCAGCTTTCCTATGTTAATCATTGTGAAAATGAGAGCGAGTTTGAGCCATAGTGTTCTCTACCATCTTTTCTATACTCTATAGCCACCCGTTCGCGATTTCTTGACTTTTCCTCCTTTACGTGTTTACGGCTTTAATTGAGTTCTTTTCGATCTTTCTTGAGCTTAATCTTGCTAATAACTCAATTTGAACCAGATTTGTGCTTAAATGAAATCACATGTTGAGGGAGTTTAAAATCTGTCTCATGCATTGCATATAGACTTGACTTTTCATTTTGTGAGCTTTGTCTATTATGCACATGATCCATGTTTCATTTTATACACCATGCTATATTATGAAGAGAATTACTTGCTTAGATATGTCCAAGTTCATTTATCTTGCTAAGCTTACAAAAATTGAAAAATGAGCATTAAAAGAAAAACTTGATAAAACATGTTGCATTTACTTACTAAGTGTCTTCTCTAGGTGTATTTGCCATGATTTGTGAAATTCTAGAATTCTTTAGAGTCCCTATAGCAACTTGGGTGAATCTTGTTTGATCCATACTTGAGTCCTTCACTAGCTTAACATGAAAATGCTAAAATGAAAGTGAAGCAAAATTGACTCTTTTTGCGCATTAGACTCAACACTTCATATTCACAAGACGGCTTCTCATTGCACTTGAGATGAACTTGGAATGTGTTGTGTATGACCAAGATCATTCTCTTAAGAGTCCCTCTTGAGATGATCGATTATGGCTTGAGTCAATTGCTTTAAAAATGCAAAAAAAAACATATGTGGGTAAAGAATGCAAATAATGTCAAACATTTGCACCCCGCTATGTCTTTCAAAGATTCAAAGACAAATTTGCATACAATAAAAAAAAAGGGGCTCGAAGGACCTTGTATGCACTTCTAGATTCCCCAAAGTGTTGCGTAGGTTGAACTCTAGGTCTTCCATTTGATCCTTTGAATGGCTTTGCTTCTAGTTTTGAAACTAATGACAAGTATTGCTCATGTTTAATCATGCTAAAAATGACATGGTTTTAATTTAATCTTGCTAGCAAAATGATTATTTGCACTTGGACATGCCTTTGCTTAGTCTATTTTTGCCATAACTTAGCTTGGTGTCATAACTTGTCTTGTTGGTCACATGGATAATCTTCAAAGCTCCCTTAGGCTGCATTACTTGCATAAAAACAAAAAAAAGGGGGAGAAAAGAAAATATCACCTTGATGCCTATATTGCCAAAAGGGGGAGAAATCGTAGAAAAGGCATCATTTTGCACTTGATTCTTCTTTCTTATGATCTTTGTTAATCTTTGCTATCGTTCATAGATCATAAGTTGCCAATTTGGTCATGTTCTTCATTTCTATTTCTTTGATCAAGTTTGGCTTTGCATTCAAATTGCTTTCTTCTTTTTATTCAAACTCAATACTTATGCCTTTTCATGTGTTTGTCAATATACTCATCAAGGGGGAGATTGAAAGACCATGTGGAGGTCTATCCTTGTGTGTGATGAGTAATTGACAAGATTTGAGATTGGATTGATTTGAAATTGAGTTTGATTTGAATTGGATCTTCAAATTGAAGCAATTTGAGTGTTGGTTGCTTTTCCTAGTGCTACCGGCCTAGGGCGATGTACCGGATCATTTAGCATAATTATGATTGATTAATGATTTTGTTTGATGCAATGCACTCATGTGAGTGGTTGCATGGATTGACTTTGAGTCAAGTCGTGGACTTGTGCTCGGATCGTTGTTTGTTTATTTGTGTGCGGTGTTGCTCGGTGACGTAGTCGATGCGGGACGGAACTAGGTTCATGGAGGCGAGGTTCGGGACTAGGTTCAGAGGAGGAATCGAGGTCTGGTGGTCGAGGATGTCATGCGAGGCGTTAAGACTAGAGAGGTGCACACGAAGGCTGGTTAGTCACGTGAGTGCGGCAGGCGGGCCGTACGCGTGCATGTGTGAATTTTGGGTTGTATGCATATATTGGGCTATGTGTTGTGGGCCAAGTGGATATGCATATATGTATTAGAGATAAGAAGTTAGGGTTTTGAGTTGTATAAAAACCCTGGAAAACCTAGTCAATAAATGTAATTGCTTTTGGTGGCGGCTGTTGAAGCCGTTTTTCATGCGATTGCTATTCACGGCTGGCGGCTTGTCCTGGCTACTTCTGTTTATGCGCCTGAGGTTGATGCGTCTGGACTCCCTGCGTTCTGAGCTCTCGCGACTAAAAAAAAAAAAATTCTTGCACTCAGGAGGTCCGGCGGCTTGAGGTCTTTCGACTATTGTTTCTTGCTCCTGGCGGCGTATGAGAGCTCTCGGCGGCTGTGCATGCAAGCGATTGTAGCGACCAGTTAATTCGTTGGCTGCGATTTTCTTCTTGCTCTTGCTCTCGATTGTTGTGTGACTGAAGCAGGACGTGAAGAAAAGGACACTCGCGTCATATTCGGCTGGAAGGTTCATGCACCTGCTCTTCCTGGCGGAGAGGAGACGTCCGAGCGCAGCGTAACTTCAGGGCTACAGTACTCGCGAAGCTACAGTGTTTAGCGCTACAGTAATCTCAATTGGTACAGTAGCCGAATCTACTTTTCCGTTCTTCGCTGTGCATGCCTATTTTGATTTCAGATTGATTCATGTTTTCACCATGATAATTTTGATTTGATCCATCAAAATATTGCTAGGGCATCTAGTAATTGATCTTAAAAGTTTGATTGGTTAATTCCTTGTAGATTTTGTTTAATCTCATAATTAGGGTTCGATCTATTCTCGTCATTATTTGATACAGTCAACTTGCAAAGGTCATAACTCTAGATCTGTGTATCCGATTGAGGTGATTCTTGTTGCGTTAGTTTCGGATTTGAATCTAGTTTATACAGTTAAAATTTTACATCAATCCGACGGTTGGATCTTCGGGAATTACGGTTTTAGTGAACCTCTATTAATCTGTTTTTTGTTGAAACCGAAAGCAATATTTCATTATTAATTTAGGGGGTTTTGTGAATCAAGAAAATTTTGATTTTATCTTCCGCTCAATCATTCACCCCCCCTCTGATTGTCGTCATCCGATCCTACACCTTAACACCCCTCTGAAATTCAGCACTCACACGGCTTTTCTGATACATCCATTCCTCACGGTCCATCTGCTATTAAATTTCGCACAATAAATTAAGGAAAAACTGGAGCGACAACTAGCTATAGCTATTTTAAATATTGAGACATCATTTCAATTAATATTACCTTTGCAAAATAGTGGACAGGTTCCAAGATATATAAATGTACTCACGATCGATACCTAGTTTCTTCCCTGGTTTAAAGCTTCCGCCAATTCCCTACATAAGAGACATAAATTTTTAACATCAACAACGATATCAAATAATCTAATTATATAGCTAGTGCAGTAGCTTGCAAATCTTTCTACTACAACGAAACAAATCAAGGATACCAACGATGACTCCTAATCTCTACATAGGTTAGGTCCTAATCCCATTCGAGGATATATAGTTAGGGCAAGTTCTAAGCCGTTGTACAACTCGAGAGAAAATTTTGACATCTCATTTGTTCTCCGGATACGTCTCGACAACAGGTCAAGAGGGTGTGTATCACGGAGAACACTAGAGAACGCTACGAAATCTACTCTGAGTTGTACAACAACTTCGAGAACTTGCTCGAACTATATGTCCTCGAATTGTCAAAAATATGGACAATTCGAGGGATCGCCGCTTATAAATATGCCCTTTCGTTCAGCATATTTATAAATAAGCACCCTCAAGCGGGAGGCGAGGTTCTGTTGCCTAAACTCTAATACAGTTACCACATGATAGCAATAATAATTCCATATATGTAAGCAGGAGATCGCACTACAAAAATTAAATAGATATCGCTTGTCAAATAAAGAGTGTGAAATCTGAAAGCACGTACACAATTCGATTGCAACCTAAACTTTATTGACGACATATTGAAATTACGAGCAAAATTGAAGGGGTTTAAAGAATTGCTGCTCACATTTTGAAGAAAACCGCAATAGAGAGCAAAAGAGGGAATCTCCTCAAGATAGGGTTTTAATTTTGCCCTCTTAATACCCACCCATGAGGACTTCAAATTTTCTCACCCAACTATTGCTTCCAACCACACAATATGAGCTATTTTCTCGGGTGGCGGCGGAGAAATCTCCTCTGGAGCAAAAGCAGAGAAGAGTTCGGTCTTGAGTGGTATATATAACCTAGCGAGGCACATCGAGAATCGGTTCTTTTCAAAAGCGATCTTGATGTGCACGGCCATCACTTTACACATAAGCACGAGCACATCAGAATCGGTTCTTTTCAACAAGTGATAGTGATGTGCACTGTCATCACTATCGCTTCTATAAAAAGAATGATAGTGATAACCATGTGCACATCAGAATCGGTTTTCTACTAAAAGTGATACTGATGTGCACGGTCATCAGAATCGGTTCTTTTCATAGAAGTGATAGTGATGATCACGTGCACATCACTATCACTTCTATGAAAAGAACCGATAGTGATGATTGTGCACATCACTATCACTTTTTAGTAGAGAACCGATTCGGATGTTCCCATGCTACATCACAATCACTTATAATCTCAGAACCGATACTGATTATTACTAACACCTCTCCGAAGTTACTTATCACAATCGTTTTTTCGAAAAACTTAAGAACCGATACAGATACAGTGATAGTGATGTGTCGTTCTGTAGTAGTGGACCGAACGTCATGTTGTATGATCCAAGAAAAATCCGTACAACCACAAGTGTTGGGATGGGGCAACCTTAAACTGATTAAGTTATCCAGTTTAACTTTGCATTTATGGAAGGCGGGAGATTGCACAAGCATTCCTTTCTAGGTCTGCTTGTAGGGGTTTCTACTTACCAATGCAACGGTGTACGCCTTGTTAAGGGAAGAAACCAATAGTACAGGGGTACTCTCAATTTTTCCATTTTCAAACAAACAGACAAGGTATGTCTGCTATTCTGGTTTCTTCTCCCTAGCAAGGGTTAACATCCCGGGCTGGTGTAAAGTTAAATTAGATAATGTAAAGGTTTTCGTCATGAACATTCTGGCCACAAGCTAAAAGTGCGTGAAACAGGCGGCAAAAAGAAAAGGTCATGACTTGTAGGTAAAGCTGTACTCCTCTGCAGAGAATAAATCTAATCGATTAGCCGTACCCGTGGTTATGAGTGTCTTGACGAACTGATGCGAGTTAGACTTTGATATTTTCTAAAAATGGGTTTTGGGTTGAAACTTGTTTTGCAACTGTTACTTTATATCAATGGGTTGATATTGTTGGATTTCATGGATTGAATTATTGGATGAATGATTAAATCATTATGTCAGTCGGTTGACAATTGTTGGACCACCACATGAATGGATTATGGATTTGATTATTGGACTACTGGATCTTTGGATTATTCAATGCTTGGGAGCAGATGTGAGTATCAATTATGTTTTAATTATTTCTTATCAGCAACCTTGCCTTTACAAATTCCGTTTGACAAATTACAAATTGATTTATAAATTAAATTCTGCTTTATGTAAAATTAACTTAGAAGCCTCCTTTGACATGACATGCATTTATGCATTTGCAAATACCACCTTAAGTCTTGCGGAGTACGAAAGTACTCAACCTTACTTATTATGTTGTTTTAGGTGGATAAGACAACGACGCTTAGAAAAATATCTTTATCGCAGGTTGCGGGAACTTATGGTCGTGTTCTATCTGGGGATTTGTACCTTGTCAGTTGCCTAAGGGTCAATGGGCACACTACAAGATTTTGTTTCTTCTGTACTATGTTAAATACTCTGAGTTGTAAATATCTATTGTAATAATAGCTTCCGCATTAATAATGTGATGTATGGTTGTGTTTCCAATTGTTGTAAATGTGCGTACTAGCTACTGATCCAATAGAATGCGAAAACGGGGGTCGTTTCACCAATAGAGATAATCATCACCATTAAAAACAGGAGATTTACTCATAGAAAAATATGCAACTTGCACTGTTGCTCCTAATTGTTAAATTAAACCTAAATCAATTTGCTCTCATACCAATTGAAGAATCGAGATGCACCAAGAGGGGGGCGAATTGGTGCAACCTAACCCCTAAACATTTTTTTGTTTTTATTAATTCTAGAAATTAGTAAAACAATAATTAAACTTAAAAAATCAATCTAGAATAATTAATCTAGTATCATGAAAGAAAACTAGATTAAACATGAAAACTAGAAAGTGATTGTATACAAATAATAATTAGTAGATCAAAATCTGTACTCACTAAATTTTATCAAGAACACACAATAAAATCCTTTATATAAAAACACAATCCTAAAATAATCTTTCAAAAATTTCTCAATTTTACCTTCTCCTTTTTCTCTTATTTCTTTTCTCTCTCTACTGAGTCTACTCTCTATTCTCCATGCGCTATAAAGGTCTGGTAGCACCAGGTGATTCCTTGCTTTTCACTGCTGTGGCCATGACCTCTCCTGCTGCTGCTTCCGTCACGTTGGAAAGAGCTTTTGCCGCCTGGCACTTCCTTGCTGCCAGGTTCCAAAAGTCATAATAATCCAGCGATTTGCACGATTACGGTTACACAGAGCTGACTTGATATTTGAAACTGATAATTCAAATTTAAAAAATTTAAGAAATTTAAAAAATATATCAAAAAGTGTTGAAAATTTTTGTGTGAGATCTTGAAGCAATGCTAATAATACGGTAAAATTTTCAGATCATTATCAAACCTGTGTATTTTGTTAAAATTCCGACAGTGTTACTGTCTTTGTATATGCTCTTCTGTTTTTGATTTTCGAGCAGCACTAAATAAAGTATAATATTTCTAAAATTTATTTGAGGTCTTGAAGCAATTCTAATTATTATGTAAAATATTCAGATAATGATCAAACCTATGTATTTTTTAAATTCTAATAGTGATGTTTTTATATATGCTCTTCTGTTTTTGATATTCTAGGGTACTAAATAAAGTTTAATATTTCTGCACATTTTATTTTATTACTCTTAGTCACTATTTACGATGCCATTAAAATTTAAGAGCATGATCAAGCTTGTAAATTTTTATAAAAATATGACACTATCTCTATTCCTTTTCATTACTTGCAGTTTTTTTATTTTTCAGAAGCACTAAATGAATTCAAAAATTATTGAAATTTCTCTAAGGTGTTCTATAGATTAATTGGGATTTTTTCAGGTTTTCTTCAATTTTTCTAGTTTTCTTTGATTTGTTCTCAATTTTCCTTGAGTGTGGCAAAAAAGAATAAAATCGGTAACATTGGTCAATTTTTGTTTTTTTTTCAATGAAGTTTGACTGCCAATTTCAATAAATTTAACTTCAAACTCATTCGGTTTCTATCAAAGTTTCATCTATTTTTGTCGATTTTCGACTGATCGAAAATTGATATGGTTAACCTGCAGCTCCTACCTCTGTATGTGCCCTACGAACTGCACCCATAGCACACGTAGAGGTGGGTGTCGTGTCGGGTTGACCCGGCTCGGCATGGGCCCATCATGCTTTGGACCTAAAATGTGGTAGGCCATGACGGCCCATCGTGCTCGTCGTACAAGGCTGGGCTGGTCCGGCTCGCCTTCGACGTGTCCAGGCATGGCCCATTTACGCTTCGTGCCGTGCCAGCTCAAGTCTGGCCCATTTATACTATTGCTATGAGAGAAAATGACAACCGATTGATTTCTTTCTTTATCTGTTTAGGACTTCCTTTTTCTCAGGTCGAAACAAAATCCTATTATGTTTATTCTTCCCGATTTCCTTGATTCGGTTGCTCCTTTCAGTCACATGCATGCAGTCATGCATTTACTCCTTGATTTGCTCACACACACATACAACGCATGCATGCATTCCCTTCCTTTTCTTTAGTCCATCCAGAGTTTTCTTTCTTTACGCCTTGATTTGCTCACCCACATACAACGTGAAACGCATACGGGCTATTTCGGTCATGCCGACTGAGCACAACCGCTTGCCGTCTGGGGCGAGCAGCCCATCGTGCCCAATTGGCAAGCCGGACAACCGTGCGTGCTAGCGACCCGTTTAGAATAGTTTCGTGCCGGGCCATAGGTCGGACTATGCTAGGCGTGCCTCGTGTCGACCCAAAATGGGCTGCCCAAAGATGCCAACACCAAGCACCGTCCCTCTCAAACACACTCTCCACGCTGCCTTTTTTTTTTCTTTTCTGCGACCGCATGGCACTTGCCTCGCCTATGCCGGCGGTGGTGTGAGGTTCTATATTTACTAGGTTGGGATTGCACGCTATGCCGCGCGGTTTCGCTTCTGGCGCTCGACGGCAAGGGAAATCTCGAAAAACGCGAGGACCTCTCCCCAAATTTGAGGAACTCGAACAATTAAAATTTGAAAAAGGCAAATCGTCAATTGGCTCATGAACTTTAAGGCATTTTATCTGTGCCAATGTGTTCGAGGAATTTTGGCAATGGCCAATGAACTCGGGGCATCGACCAATTTTCTCTATGTACATTCAAGAACATATTAAGACGAGGGACCGTTAATAGCACAGCTTTTCACAGGAATAATGTTTTAGCTACTTCCAGTACCAGTTAAAGATAATATTTCACATTTGAATAAACCCTATGAGATATGAGATATCGACATTGTTCTTGTTAGATGTAAAAGACTTGAGCATCTATACAATAGAAGACAGGAATGATGCAATGTTCAAGAGAAATTAGTAGCCTTTAAGTCATATTAAAAGTACACAAGGCACTATGATAAGTAATTCAATCTAGCTTATGAAAAACTAAGTAATGATAAGACTATACTTATATCAAGCGTGAAGCACCAAAGCACAATGCTGAATGCAATTAAGTAACCCATGTTGTCAATGTCAAACCCAGCGAGAAATAGCACGAGCAAAGTCCATAGCCTGCTCTTTCCATAAGACATTTTACGGTCTCAAGAACCCCGAGCAATTGGACTCTACAAAATTGAATGTATCAAGAAAGTTTCTAACATTAGACATTGTTCTAAGTATTTATGCAGTGTGTCATCATGACATTGGTATTCTCCCTTAATTTGCTGCACAACTAATAAGGAATCGCCATAGGCCTCAACAGCATCTACTTCAGTATTTTTTAACAGCTATAGGCCTTTAAGCAATGCTTCATACTCTGCCTGATTGTTCGAGCATCGGCTATTTAGCCAAAATACAAACTCAAAGTTATGTCCCTTAAGCAAGATGAGCACTATACCAATGCCAAGTCAACTTTGTAAAATTGGAGTTGACAGCATATACTTTATAACATCGGTTTTGCAGATTACCTTACAAGCCGATGGTAAAATATAAGGCCTTAACTTTGCACAGGCAAAATATAAAGATAAGCATAGTTTTTCTGCAAAAGGGTACTTGATTTCAGCATCTATTAGCCATAAATAGAAGATCACCCTCTTTTTGCCATCGACATCTTGTGCCAAAAGAGCTCCGATAGTTTCCTCCTCAACCGATATGTACAACCTCAATGGAATCCACTTTCGCGGCGCGGCCAAGACTAGAGGATTGGTCAAGTATTCTTTAATATCATCAAAAACTTTCTATTGATCGACTCCCCAAACAAACTTCTGATTATCCTTCAACTTTAACAATGGAGTAAACACGCAGATATGGCCAGAAAGGTTTGAAATATACCGTCGTAAATAATTGATTTTGCCGATCAATTTCTACAACTCATTTTTGCATGTCGGCGGCTTTGTTTTGGCTATGGTCTTAACTCCTTGATTAACTTCAATCCCCCTTTCATGGACCATAAGTCCTAAGAATTGTCCAGTTGACACGCCAAATGCGCACTTGAAGGAATTCATTTTTAGGCCGTGTGCCCTTGTGTTCTTGATGACTGTCTCCAAATCAGTTAAATGCTGCAAATCATTTTTGGATTTGACAGCAACATCATCAATATAGATTTCAACAATATGGCTGATTAAATCATGAAAGATTAAATTCATGGCCCATTGGTAAGTTGCACCAGCATTCTTTAAGCCGAATGTCATAACCGTCCACTCAAACAACCCTAGAGCACCAGGGCACCAGAAGGTGGTCTTCGGTATGTCGATTTCTGCCATGAATATTTGATTATATCTGGTATTTTTCATCAAGAAAGCTGATAATCTTATTTCTTTATGTAGCATCGATAAGAATATCGGCTATCGGCATCGGATACTCATCTTTTGGTGTAGCCTTATTCAAATATCTGAAGTCGACACATACCCTAAGTTTACCTTTTTCTTTATGACAAGGACAATATTGGAGACCCATTCAGCATATCGGCAAGGCCTGATAAATTTGTCCTCCAGCAATTGCTCTATTGCCTCCTTTATCATGTTGTACAAAGCCGGATTAAACCTCCGAGGGTATTGTTTAAACGGTCGATACCCTGGCTTTATAGGTAGTCGATGTTCGACAAGTTGCCAGCTTAGCCAGGCATCTCATGGTACTCCTAGGCAAAACAATCTTTATAATTCCTAAGGATTTTGACCAACCTCTCCTTATACGCTGCATCTAATTTCACGCTAATAAAAGTAGGTCTTTTCCTATTGCCATCCCCTATGTCAACTTCTTCAAGCAGATCGATCGATGTGAATCCTTGGTCTAACTTCTCGATTTCTTAGAAATCTTCGATGGCCTCGTAGCAATCCATTATCTGCCGATAGCTTTGCATTTTGTCTTACAGGGTCTTTATTGCTTGCTTGGACCCATCGCGCGCAAAACTTCATTTGTCTGATCAAATGTGCCTGGCCTAACAATGATCGACATAAATCTCATCTTACCAATACAAATAAAATCGCAATCATCTAGGAGCTTGGCCGATATGCACTCAACTTCTTCATGTTGCCAATTCGCAACCAAACTAGCCATTGCAATGTGAGCTGATGTGTCGGGTGGAACAATCTCGACTTCGTCTATGTTCCATTGGACAAGCAGTTGGTGCATAGTTGACGGGATGCAACAATTCGCATGTATCTTAGTCCCGTCCAAGCAATACGTTGTAGTTACCTTTAGCATCAATAATGAAGAAAGCAGTCAGCAATGTTTTGCTGCTGATGGTCAATTCTGTGACCATAACACCCTTAGCTTTGGTGGGGTCGCCTGTGAAGTCATTCAAAACCATATTAGTTTTTATCAAGTCTTCATTGGACTTACCCAGCTTTTTGCAGGTGGTGTACAACATTAGGTTGATCGTTTTTCCTCTGTCCACCAGCATCCTTGAGATCGGCTTGCCATTTATGTGCCCCTACAAGCATAGCGGCTTGAGATGCTGATGGGAGTCATGGGGTTTTTCGAAGATGGCTTTTTGAGCACCCAAGCATAGCTGGACAAAGGTCTCTTTAGCCGATTCAATTTTTATTTTGAACTCGGCTGGCAATGTGTACATCGTATTGATGTCCATTAGAGGAGTGTCATCTCGAATCATGGGCGAGCCCAAGTCATCGACTGAATCCATCTCTTCCTCAACTTGGTCTTTTCTCCTCCATTCTTTCTTGATTTTTATTGGCTGAAGCTCATTAAACGACTGGTCCCTTTTCTTTTCTTACTCGGCTTCCCTGATCTCTTGGGTCCTCAGTCTCTAAAGCCGTCTAACGTTGCAATCAGCTAAGACCAGGCAGGCACCATCTGAGTTTGGATTCGATTGGCTTGCGTATCTTTCTAGCCAGATCTCCCTTTACCACAGAGCTTGACTTTTTTGCCTGTACCTTAGCCTGATTCAGTAGGGAAATCCTTTCCTGTATCGACTTTTTAAAGCTTTGGTTAGGATGACCCCATATCAGCCTAGATAACCTGTCTCTGGCCGATAGCCTAGGCCAATCGTCATGGGCATAGTGCTCCATCAGATATGAGTATGTTGATGGGAGTGCTACTCCCCTCTCCCAGCAAAACTGCCAAAAGGGGCACCTTTGATGAGCCATTTTCAAGTTTTCAGGCCAATACAAATTGTTAGGCCGATGCGAAGTGTCGACATTTGGAAAACAGGTTCCTCGCTGAGCTTACTTGTTGATTGAGGGATCAACTAAAGCCTCTTTTCTGTGAAGGGTTTACGTCCGAAGAATGCTAACAGAGGCTATGCTCAAAAGGACAATGGACAAAGAATTTTTATACTGGTTCGGGCCTCTCGCGATCGAGATAACAATCCTACATCCAGTGGATCTTGCTATTGCTTGAGTTACAACAAGGAATCTTGCGTGTATTTTGCGTGCGTCTGATCTCTCTAGCCCCCTCTACTCTGATCTATCGAAGGGGTATTTATAGGCGATTGAAGCAACTACAGTCGAATAACATGCCATTACTATGCTTGAATGTGACTATAACTGCGCCCTTGATTTTCGCCATGCTGTGTCGTGGCTATAATGGACTCAGATCGTGGCATAATGGTCTTTAACCATAGCGTGATTATCGCCACGTCGTCTTTATGGACCGAGCACGACCTGCTGGCCGACGGTTGCGCACCTCCGAGCAAGCATGCTCGGGGAATTAAGGCACATGCTCGGGGACGAGCCTAAGCATGGTCGGGGCGGACCCACCAGCTAGTTCATCCGAGGATCTTCCTTGGGGACACCATCCAAGGGTATGCATGGTCGGCTGAAAACCGGCTGCCGGGGTATAATGGTTTTCATGGAAATTATCCAATCCCCGACACGAAGGGTATCACGGCCGATTGTTAGCCCTTTCCAAGTTGGCCTAAGCTTGCTAATTGGCTTTCGTGGTGATGACTTCTCCGCTTTGTACCATTTGCCGACTTGCGGATCTCCCTTAGGATTGACAGTTCTTGAATTCTAACCTTCATGATCGACTTCTATTTGTAGTGAACCCTATTTGTAGCGAACCAGTCGTGATCTTCAAGGTCTTGTCACCACTGAATGTTGACACGTTGAGCCCGTTTTGGTTCCTCATCGTGCATCGGCTCTTTCCCCATGCGCGAACATTGGATCATATTTATAGGGATCGGATCCACATCCACCTACATAGTCAACTCATTTGCAAACCTTAGCCGACAGTCTTCAATAGCCGACTAGATCTGCTGGCGAAAAATATTACAGTCGTTAGTATTATGAGAAAAAGAATGGTGCCACTTGCAATACCTTCGTTTATTGATCTTGTCAGCTGATGGTATGACGTGTCCCTCAGGAAATTGTATTATTTTTTCTTGAAACAGTAAATAAAAAATACGATCACATTTGGATACATCGAACTCATACTTTACCTCCGACTTGTTTTTAGCCGGCTTAAGCCATGAACAGACCAAAAAAATTTTTAGAACCTTTGACCCATTGAGCTATATTCACCTCTGCTTCATCATCTTTAGAGTACTCACTTGGACAGTAGTCGACCATATTAACTTTAACCTTGTCCTTTTCTTTATTATTACCATTTACTTTGAACTTATCCCAGAACCCCCTATTGTCGGGAAATTGATTTTCTTGAGCCAACAAGCGATGAAGAAGATGGCTTAAGTTGATGAATTCTTGCCCACCAAACTTTTCCTTGGGTGGAGGAATTAACTTCTGGAAAGCTAAATCGACCAATTGATTATTAGGCAACGTGACACTAAAATATCGATTTCGAACTTCCCTATACCTTTTAATGTAATCACTTACTGACCCCCTAATTTTTGGTAGACGGTGCTCAGATCAGAAATCCTAAGTTCCAAACTACCGGAGAAAAATACTCATGAAATCGGCTTTTCAAATCATTCCAAAAATAAATTGTATTTGGAGGTAAACTAGTAAACCAAGTAAAAGTAGCTCCTGATAATGATAATGGAATGATCTAATTTTTAGCCTGTCAGACTGAGCAGCTTCACCACACTGAGTGATAAAGCATCCGACATGCTCCAAGGTTGTGACTGAATCATCCCTAGAAAATTTAGCAAAATCAGGCACTTTAAAATTATGCGGATATGGCATGCGATCTATATAATCTGGATACGGCTTTTTGTAGCCAATAACTCTACCCTTCGGCTGAATGCCGAACTAATCCCTTAATACGACAGAGATCTGGTTAGCCCAATTAATGTTATTAGCTGACGAGATATTAGGGCTCTGCCAGTTATGATCATAACTGGCATTCTACCCCCCAAGTACAAGCTCGGGCTGCCAATTAGGTTGAGCTGATGAATATTGAGGGAACTGGTCATATCCATCATTCTGTCTAACTGGCGGCTCTAGCAATGTGACAAAAGGTTCTAAGTAAGTTACCACTTTGTACGGGTTCGGATTCTTAGGTGGGATCGGTTCCTGATATTGCGGGTAACTATTAGGTTCAATCGGTTGTGAGACCGATTGTAGAAAGGCGTAAAACAGGGCTGACAGCGGCAAATTGCCAATGCGTTTAACTTAGCGGCATCAGTGTATGCTTGGTAATGCGTAACCCCACTAGGGCAAGGGTCCCACGACAATATAACAATAGGTTGGGTCGGCATCAAAGATGGAGTTGGAACCGACGGTTTTGGATCGGCCACCGTGTTTTGAGTATTTTGCACTACTAAATAAATAGGGTAGGTCGGCAGTGCTTGTAGTGGGTCGAGAAGGCTCCCGGACGAAGCTAACTCTTGGGTAATAGTCTTAACACTATTAGCAATCATCAGCTTAAGGGTAGCGACTAAAGCCAATGATTGATTAATCAAAGCATGGTGTACAGATTGTTCAATCATAGCTGATAATTCTGCCTGTACGGGCACATATTGACTCACTGGTCTATTTGCAACTCCTATGTCATCGAGGGCATTTATTGTCAACAAAGTAGTCTTCTTGGTGATGCCGCGTCGGGTTTTCTGGTAGCAACCCAACATCCTCTCCTCCAAAATAGCTTTTCGATCTTCGATTTCCTTACGCTGTTCTGGAGTCAAATCGTCCAATGTAGGGACGATTATGGCTTCGGCGTTGAGTCTAACGGTGGAATCGACTTGCCGGAGGAAGACATCTTCGTGGTCCCACCGTGCGTGCCAAGAGTGTGTTGGCACCAAAAACTTGATGTAGGGTTTATTAGCGACAACACACCAGATGAACGCTGGGTTCAGAGTGTGCCAACCTATTTGACCCTACAATCAGTAAGGAAAAATATAAAATTCACTCAAAGCTGATCTCGTAGGACAATCGGCTTAGATCTAATTAGCTAAAAGCCGATCAAATTGAAGGTAAGAAGTAAATCTAATTAGTCAATTAGGGCTAACCAGAGGGTAAAGGTAGATCGACTCTGAAAAGGCGATGCACAACAAGATCAGAGTAAACCAAACCTGAGGATGTAATCGATGAAGATTAATAATTGGTGATATGCAACTTTATTGATCAAAATTGGATTATAGAGCTTCTAAACTACAAGAACTACTCCTAGTCAATAGAAAAGTAGATGAAAATATAATACGGGATGATTAATTTTATTGTGTTGTTGGTTTCGCCTGCCCACGTCTATCTTTTATACCTTTCGGCCGATTGAGTCCTATTACAACACGTTACAAAATATGATTCGTATCGGCCCTAATCCAGATGGTTTTTCCTTAAGAATCTTCACCTTTACAAAATATATTCAAATCCGTCCAAGTCATACATCGACTATATCCCGTTGACTCAAAGCTGCCGATTTTGACCACTCCTGCCAAATCTTGGTGCAAACAGATGTGTTAGTGGTATTGAAATGAGATGACTTAGAGATATGTAGAGTTCAGGTGGAGTAAATCCCTGAACCATAACCCTTAACATGATCCTGAAGATCCTACTTTAAATCTAGAAGATTATAAGTTGTACTCTTTTTCACTTTGTGAGTTTTCTTTAAGTTTTCTCACATGAAGGTTTTTAATGAGGCAACCAGCATAACACAGTGTGCGAATGAAATGTACTCTTTTCTCCATCTCTTTTTTTCCATTGGGTTTTTGAGGGGTGTTTTTGATGAGACATATGCATGACACGATATTCATCCAAAAGGGAGTGTTGAGATATGGATAGACTCTAAGTTCATGTTATCCAAATATGGTTGGACTCTATTTCTATGTGGGAGAATCCAAATCTACCTCTTGTTGGCTACTATTATATATTTAGCAACCCTTTATACAAGAGAACCAATCTAATAAAAACAAAGAAGAAAATTTCGTATGTGCTCCCTGTTTGTGCTTGTTGTTCTTTGGTGCATCACGGTTGATCAAGGACGGATGATATCGTTTTACAACACTTTTCATATGAAAGTTACCTAAAACTTTTGAAAATTTTCTTATGGCATGTGTTGTCTTTTTTCCCCAATAATAGAGATTAGCTATTATCTTACATTTCCGGACTCTTTTTCGGCAAAACAGAAAACCTAAGTCTCATACCAGTTCTGCTATAACAGAATGAGAAAATAAAAGGTCGGACATAGAATACAAAACAAGTTCAGTATTAATTATTCACGAACAGCAAAACTGACAACATCACAGCAGGTTTAACATCCTGTAGCACAAACGACAACCTCTGATCAAGCAACAAAACAATATCTGATTTTGCACCTCAAAGTCAAGCACCCAGCAATGGCTTGTGTCGTTCATACTTGCTGAAAATAGAGATTATGACGGTGTTTTAAAATAATTTTCCAAAAGTTTGTATAACAGCTTACAGTTGGATCATGTAAAATTTCTCCTGTCACCGGTGCTTTTACTAGCGGGAACTTGTAACTAGCTGGGTTCTTTTTTTCATTTAGAAAAAAATTCTCACCCAAAACTTCAAATTTGAGGTTTTGAACATTTTTCATTTGGATCGCATATAAGAGGAAAATGCATCTGTGCTGCCCAAAGAAGGAATCAAATGGTCACACCCATGAACCGGTCCAACCGGTGCCCACCGGCCGCTGTAACCAGTAACCAGCATCTTTTTTCTGGTTTTCGGCTAAGATTTTTCCCCTGCTTGCTATACTACTAACCATTTATGATATTTATTGATATCACAGATGGGATTGTCAAAAATACTACCTATGATGATATAGTATGAATTATTAAACCACTGTTTCCGAAAGGATATCTAAATTTTTCCATCTAATGTCTTCGGAATGGTATGTCCAATTGGTTGAGTTAGACCATTCAACAAATATACTCTCCTCACTTGATCTCTAATTTCATTGGCATAATCTTCTATTGACATTTGGCACCCCAGATCAGCAAATAATTTCATTTGGATTAAATTATAGTCGAAACTTCTTTGTTTGTGTTACTCTCTCATCAGTTGGAGGAGTACTACTTGAATTGCTCGTGGAATAATTACGCAAAGTTCGGTTTCTCCATTATTGAAAATCTACAAACAAATACAAGTATAAAGTATACAACTATGTTAATATCTAAACAGTGTATAATTATGCATGTATTATATACTAAAGAGTAATAACAATAAAATTAATAAGTAATAATAGTACTACACCGCTACTCATCCAGTCATTAGTCATCTAGTGATCCACTGATGAGTCATGAATGATCTCATTACCTCTTGCTCTTGGTGATTCAGTCTCTGTCGGTGGCAGTGGGCCAGTGGCACTGTGGCAGACTCGGAACAGTCACAATGCTAGTCCTCGGTCAAGCAAGTCAGCACTTTGTAGTTCCTCGCTGGCTCGCTTCACGTCTTCCTCTGTAACTCTGTTCATACTTGGCTGAACGCTGCTTCCGACCTAGACTCCAGTCTTCGGTTTCTTCCAGATCTGGATGCCGTGGGTGGGGGGCACCATTGACGTGCTTGGCACCACAAGAAATAACGAAGATGAGAGAGATACGACGACGTCACGATCCTCCACACGACACCCGCCGCGCACCACACCCCCAAAAGCATGGCTTTGGCCGATGACATGGAGTAGACGGCAGCGGGCCGGGGGCACATACGCTAGAGGTGATGGCAGCGGCAAGACAAATGTTGTCCTCGGCCGGCCCTAGAGCCAATTCGATCCGACAGTGCGATACCAACAGGCACAACGGTATGCGCCTTCTCCAAGCACGACAATGTTACGCTGGTTGCCGTCACACTGGTTACCAACTTGTCAATTTTTGCTTCGATGATGCCAAGCTTCTTGATAATGGCCACTAGTTGTGCAGTCAAGGAATAAGATCTTTCACCGCTGCTCGCCATGGAGGTTTACGTAGCGTCTGACTTTGATACCAAGTTGTCATGTACCTTGTACATGATAGGGGATAACTATCATCAGAAGAGGCCAGACATCATGGTTTGAAGGAGAAAACGCTACGAGAACAAGGGTGCCCTAGGGAGGAGAGGATCCTAGAGAGATAATGGGCAAGAGGGGAACTTCTTAATTCATTATTTGCTTAATATGCCAAGAGGTTGCCACGTGCTCTTATAGAAGCCGGCCCTAACAAACTAGCTAACCAACTAACTAATTGATAAGATTCTCTTAAACTAATTCTATCTCAATCCTAATTAATCTAATCCCTTCCTTGCGTTGCTACAATACTAATGTGTGTTCACATACATATGAACAGTGATTCCAGTGCATGACAGTGTTAAATCTAATCACAAATGGTTTTAGAAGTGCGACCGTCAAAGTTGTTGGTTTTAGCAAGAATCGTATGTGGTAGGTTTTATTAAAAAAAACCGGTTGTGATGATATCAATAGATATTACAGACAGTTTTATCTGCTAATTGCCTGTGATATCTATTAATATCACAGACGGGATTATCGAAAAGCCGTCTGTGATGATATAGTATGAATTATTAAACCATTGTTCTTGAAAGGATATCCAGATTTTTTCCATTCAATATCTTTGGAAAGGCATGCCCAATTGGTTGAGTTGGACCATTCAACAAATATACTCTCCTCACATGATCTCTAATTTTATTGACATAATTTTCTATTGGCATTCAACGCCCTGGATCGGAAATAATTTCACTTGAATTAAATTCTAGTAGAAACTTGTTTGGTTGAGTTATTCTCTCATCGGTTGGAGGAGTACTAACTGAATTGCTTGGGAAATAATCACGCAAAGTTCGGTTTCTCCATTATTGAAAATCTACTAACAAATACAGGTGTTAATATCTAAACAGTGTATAATAATGTATTATATACTCCACTAAAGAGTAATAACAATAAAATTAATAAGTAATAATAGTACTACACTACTACTCATCAAGTCATTAGTCTAGTGATCCATTCGGACCATTCCACAGTTGAAAGAGACTACAAGTCATGCACAGTATGCACTCATGAGTCATGACTCATCTTAGTACCTCTTGCTCTTGGTGATTCAGTCACTGTCGGTGGCAGTGGGCCAATGGCGCTGTGGCAGACTCGGAACAGTCACAATGCTAGTCCTCGGTCAAGTCAGCACTTTGCAGTCCCTCGCTGGCTCGCAGCTCGCTTCGTGTCTTCCTCTGCATCTCTCTCTCTCTCTTTTTTTTTTGGTTAATCAGATATATACCACTGCAGGAATCAGTTATTCGAGAATTGTCATCGTTCCTTTCGTATTTCTGGAATTGCCATTACGAAACCGTGTTTATTGTATACATGCCACTGCAGTCGACACGTGCGCCGTCCGGTCAAACCCTTCGCCCGACTCACTGACTTCGGATGCTTTTGCCCCCCGCACCGGTTCACAAGCGCACTGCCCTCCCCCATTCTGTCCTGCGCCACCCAAGAGCCAAGAACCCTAGAACATCCTCCCCCATTCTCTCTCGCGCCACCCAAGAGCCAAGAACCCTAGAAACATCATTCCCCATTCTCTCCCGCGACGAGCCCTAGCAATTCCAGCGCCGTTCGCCGATTGCTTCCATCGGAGTAGCCTACCTCATGGAGTCTGCAAGGTCTTGGTCTTCGGGGTCGTACGGGGATGAGAGGTACGTTCCTCAAAATGCAAGATTTGACTGCCTGCGTTGCAAGATTCCAGTGCTTAGGCTAAGGAGCAGGAGTGAAAGAAATCCTGGTAGGTACTTCTTGAAATGCAAGAACAATTGCCCGGTTAGTCTTCAACTTGATTGTTTGTTTGCTGAGTTGTTGGTTTGATTCCCAGTGTTTTGATTGCATTTTGTTGCTATTGAGGATTGCAGAGCAATGATGTGTGCAACTTTTTTATGTGGGAGGATGAATCTATTGCATGTGGCCATGGAATGAGTGGAATCGAAATCGACGAGCAATGTGGCTCGATTGAAGGTTGTGTGCATTTGAAGCAGCTCTGTGTCGATGTCACTGTATTGAAGAAGCAAAATGAAGAATTGATTGCAGCTGTATACTGGATGAAGAATGTTGTAGGAATGTGAATTTTTTTCTCTTGTTTCATAATGTCAATTGTTGTAGCAGTTTCTTTGAAGTAGGCCCAGTTTCTTTGTTGTAACTGAATGATGATAATGTAACATTGGTGATGATAATGTCAATTGTTCTTGCTCTAACCGAACTCGTGTGGACATTGGTGATGGCATGTAACTCGGTGATGGCATGTAACTCTCAATTCATACAAATATAACAACTAATGCAATGGAACTTCTTGATAAAATAGGCAAGGGTATCGGCCCATTCATTAACCCTTCATGCAATCGGTCTCTTGTTCTCGACAGGATCTTGTTTCATGTTCCATACATCACAAAAGATGGCATGCAATCAAGTTTCTGAAGATGTAATAGCGACAACAAGTTGTGACCATAGATTACAAAAGTGGCGATAACAAGTTGTGACAACAATCGAGGAACACAGACTACAAAAGATGGCATGCATCGGGTTTACATGAATTTTTTTTTCTAGCCATTCTGCCCACTTGTTCTTGATAGGGTCCTCTTTGATGATGGCTTGCTTTGTGATGTTCTTTTGGTTGGTGTGCTCATTCTTTGTCTTTGCTTCTTTGGCTCTGTGTTGCTTTCTTCCTTGAAGATGCCCTCTTGTTTGGTGTCTTGCCCGATGCATCCTCTGCTCCCTTAGCCTTCTTAATTGGTGCAGCCCTCTTTTTGTGGGAGCCCTTTCCTGCAAAAAACAACCATATGCATGACATGTATAGACAGCAAAGACATCTGTAATGCACCCATGTACATGCATATCATTACCTCTTCATGGAGCTTCGGGTTGTTCGTGATGCCGGCATTAAACAGGGCTTCCAATTTGTATGTTTTTGCGGTGTCGGTGGCACCACACCTTTTGCACCTAACCCTTCTCTTGGTTGGATCCAGGAAACTTCTCAGCCTCTGCTTCCTTGGCCTGCCTGCCATGGAATTTTTTCATGAAATTACTATACAAATGTCTCATGCACTCTCTGTGCTCCGCATTAGGGAACACATTTTTTACAGCCGACTCTAACCCTTTACATGCATCACTAGATATCACTAAACCATCAGGACTTCCTATAGCTTTATTCAACTGGTTCATGAACCATGTCCAGTTGTCCTCAGTTTCAGAATAAAAAACACCATAAGCAACATAAAAAGCGATTATGACCATCTCGAGATGTTGCTGATGCTAGTTGTCCCTTATATGTACCATTTAGGCTAGTGGAATCCACACCAATGTATGGCCTGCAGCCTCTCAAGAATCCATCTAGGCAAGGTTTAAATGCTACAAACATTCTGTGGAAACATATCTTATTGCCATACTTCTTGATTCTATTTCTACAATTGATCACAGACTCCTATGTTCTATCTCGGCCTTCGGTTGAAAAGCATTTGGAAGCTATCCTCATATGCACCATGTATTTGTCTAAGTGCTAATTGCATATTTGCCCATGTCTTACTATAGCCCAACTTGATCTTGTATTCATTCTGCAGCTTCCTCTGAGCCTCTCTTGCCCCCTTATTTGGGTTCTTCCTCAACCAGTCCCCTATTCTGTCTGCCACCCAATCTTGTGTAGCCATCTTCCCCTCCTTCATCTTTGTACTAGGGCAAATGTGCTTTGAATTAAGAGTTTTGATCTACAAACACAAGAAACACAGATGTTAGCACATGTGCTTTGAATTAAGAGTTTTGATCTACACACACAGGAAGGTGAATTACCATAATGGCGCATCCATCCTGCACTTTAGAAGCATGAACTCTCCAAGAACAACCCACATGTTTGCATTCACCAATATACCTATTTTGGTCAGATTTGATTGTTTTTATTTCAAAGTCATTCAGGATTGCATAATGCCTAATAGCCTTTAAAAGCAACTATACCAGGAACATAGCCCTTTGACAATACTTGGGTTGCTAAGATCATGTGTAGCTATCGACTCTTGAGGATCATCATCGCCATCTCTGCTTCACGGGCTCAAAGCCACTAGGTTCACCCATGTAAGAGGGTTCCACCTAAAGTGATCGATTGCTGCAGCATCCCTGTACAAGACTTCATCATCTACACCAACATACTCCTCCGCATTATCAAAGGGATCTGGTCCTCCATCATCAACAGCAAAACATATAAAAGTGATTTCCTTCTCAATGTTGTACATCTCAATCACGCTCCTGACATCAGTATCCTCAGTCAATTCAGCATCCTCATCGAACCGCTTGTGATAGTAGTACAAATGACACCTTTGGTTGAGTCCCCATGTCATATGCGTATGCAAAGCTTGCTTCAGTGACCGCAAGCTAATATCCTTCTCATCAGTTAACCATGTCAGCTTCCTTGCCCTACTGTACACCTTCCTACCGCTTTCTTCTATTGTGGAGAAGGCCTCCACCTGAATAACTACCCTAAACTTTGCCTTAGTATCATCGCTCCTATAGAAATCCCGAAAGAGTCAAAACTACATCTAATTTACCAAGCTAAATTCGTATGCAAACAATCAAAACTACCATGCCAACAATCTCAAAGACTTACTTCTCGAAGCACGGTTGGGGCCGTACCAGTTCTTGACCGCATCCATTGCCGCCACGGACATCCGATTAGCCGAAGCGGAGTGGGAATGACGCGCCTTTAGCCCGCCATGGAAGCAATCGGCGAACGGCGCTGGATTTGCTAGGGTTCTTGGCTCTTGGGTGGCGCGGGAGAGAATGGGGGAGGATGTTCTAGGGTTCTTGGCTCTTGGGTGGCGCGGGACAGAATGGGGGAGGGCAGTGCGCTTGTGAACCGGTGCGGGGGGCAAAAGCGTCCGAAGTCAGTGAGTCGGGCGAAGGGTTTGACCGGACGGCGCACGTGTCGACTGCAGTGGCATGTATACAATAAACACGGTTTCGTAATGGCAATTTCAGAAATACGAAAGGAACGATGGCAATTCTCGAATAACTGATTCCTGCAGTGGTATATATCTGATTAACTTTTTTTTTTTGGCTCTTCGCTGCTTCCGACTTGGACTCAAAGTCTTCGGTCTTTTTCCAGATCCAACCCTGCCAGGCCACGACCGGGCCCGACACCCGGCAGCAGTACAGAAATTCCATATTTTTATGTGTTTTACTTCTTTTGATTCGATGGTCTACCGGACGGGAACGTGAAGTGGGTCCGTGGGATGGATGTGAGACCGCAGTTAGATCTAGTGGATACCAAAAAAGATAAAAAACTAGCTTTTCTTCTTCCCGTATTCTTGAGTTCGTGCTTTGATTTTGTTCTCCCTCCCTCTGTTCGAGCAGGACTACCATGGAGCAGGTGACTTCCGCTCGGGTGGCGCCCGTCTCATTTTCCAGAGGGGAATGAAAGGTGGCAATACAGGCACCACGCTTTAGTATAATGTGGAAGAGTCTCTCTATATATAGTCGTTGCGAGACTGCCGGAGGGATGAAGAATAACCGAGTACGCACGGCAAGCTAACTAATAACGGAAACACAAACTTACGGTCACCTGCATAGAGCCTTGTGTGCGCTCCTTGTGTCCGATGATGACACGTGGTAGCTCATGGTTCCATGCGTGAAAACTAGCTCGAAGTAGCAATTTCGCATGTAACGCAATGGACTAATGCAAATGGAAAATCCAATTAAGGGTACCATCAAATAAGTGTGAACGAAAATTTTTTCCTTATTTTGAATTAAATCTGAGAGTTTTTAATTTAAATTTTTTAGAGTTGAAACTTTTCGATTTGAATTTTATCAAAGTGGAAATTTCTAATTTCAAATTTTTAATTTAATTTTTTCTCAGTTGAAACTTTCAGATTTGAATTTTTTGGTTGAAATTTTTTCGACTTGAATTTTAAATTGTAACTTTGAAGCTAAAAATTTTTTGAATCGAAAGTTTTATGAGTTGAATCTTTTCTATTTTAAATTTTTAGAGTTAAAACCTTTTGATTTGAAACTTTTTGGTTTGAAATTTTTTGATTTAAACTTTTTGAGTTCATACTTTTCGAGTTGAAATTTCCTAACTTGAATTTTTTTATTTAAATTTTTTTGAGTTTAATTTTTTTGAGTTGAAATTTTCTAATTTCAAATTTTTAACCTGAAATATTTTCGAGTTGATACTTTCCGATTTGAAATTTTTCAACTTGAAATTTTTTAAGCTGAAACTTTCTAATTTGAAATTTAAAACATGTGTGTGGTTTTAATTGCTAGACTGCGATCTCTGTAACATACCTCACATCCATCCACGTGTCGCCCTCTGGTTTCTGCCACACGTACGGAGTGGAAAGAGACCGCAAATTAGTCGCTCCCAACTAATATATCCCCAGTCACCGATAGAGCTGCTAATGGGCCGAAGTCTGTCCAAGCCTGAAATTTAGTTTCTTTGTTCCAATCTTATATAGCCCGAAATTCGAAGGACTAGGTCCAATCCAAGCCCAAATTAAGGTTTGGGCCTTAATCCCGGCCTATGCTCTCCTTCTCCAGAACGTCCAAACAAATGAGCAAAATCTTGATTCCTTAATCGCTACTAGTATAATGCCGTGCTAACGCTACGGCGATATATTTAGTAATACAATTCAAATAAGCAAAATGTGTTATTATGTTTTGGTAATCAAGTGTAGTAAGATGTGATTATGATAGAAGCACAAAAGAAAGATACAGAGAGTATATTATAATAGGCCATGTTGTAACGTCAACGTTCCACCACTTGTGTTATTTAAGCTCTTTATGTTTTGCAGTGACTTTTATATGTTTATCTAGGCCTCTTAACTGTTGAGATAAATATATATCATCGAAGATTTAACAACAACAACAACAACAACAATAATAATGCTAATAGTAGCAATAATAATAATAATGTAAAAGTAATAGCTACTCATGGTAATAGTGAGATCTGTGGCGTCCATTTTGCCCATTGAATCGAGTACATGTACCTCACACTTAGGGGCATTGAGTACTGCCAGGTACCAATGAAAGTTTTCTATGTTTATTAACTTCCAGCATTTTGGCAATGTACAAAGGTAATTTGCTCTCCACAATGCATGTGTATCGATTTAATCATGAACAAAGGTAATTAGCGTCAGAGGTCCTCAAATTAACAACCATTGCTTTATATAAAACATATGCAGCTCAATGATGCCGTCCAGGAGTATCCCACTATCACTTCCAATGCTACAAACTGCCCAATCAGTAAACTTCACATGAACAGTACTATATACCCTTGCCACATCCAAGGAGGCAATGGTAATGCTAGCCGAAGATTTTACATGGTTTGTTGACATTCACATTTCACCCAGTCGTTCATAGATAAGAGAATACCCAAACAAACATAAATGCAAGACATCTGAAGTCCTGATATGCACAGTGGCCCGAAATAAAATGGCAAACACAAGATAATAACATCCATCTCGAAATGACAAAAGATGCGCACAGCAATCGAGAAAAATGATTATCATGTGATTCATGAAAGCCAGTCTCAACACACAAGCTCCACTTCTATTTTCATGATCCTCCCAACGATAAGCCCTAACTAATTTAGGACAGGCCACAATGGCGACGTGGCAGAACAATGAAAATAACAAACACAAGTCATAGAAGCGCAGGCACAAGGGCATCTGACACATCATTATACACCTGAATCAATTCCTTCTCCCTCGTTATTCAGTTCAGCTAAATAGATTAGGAATGCAGACTCCCAAGTCAGGATTCTGCTGTTCCTTCCAGATACGGCCAGTGACCCGAAGTTTCAGCTCTTTTCTATCTCCACCTGAGAAGAACAGAGCCATGTTACGCTGAATAATGAGGCCATCATGGCTGTCCCTAACCTTCCGGTGGCTGTCCCGGATGCTGCGGGGAGTGCCCTCCCATATCATCTTTCGGCCATTCGCCCCAACCTCAAGGCTATAACTGTAGTTCCTTGCATCATTTTCGTCACCCATAAAACGAAGGAAAGCCATGTACACTGGTGACATTCCAAGTTGGAAGGCCTCAAAGTGCAAGCAGAAGTACTGCCCAAAACAATGAAAGACCTAGAAAGAGATACGATAATATTAGACTATTATCACATCATTCAAACATGGATAAAGCATAACTTGGACTGTCATGTCAATGGAATGTGAAAGGGGGGAACAATTTTTCCTATCTGTGAGCTTTGATAAGCTTTTCTGCATATCACCACTAAGTTTATAAACCCTAACATTTTCAATGAGGGATCTTGCAGATCAATGAAGGTAGGAATAGTACCATCCACACCTATATATGTTTTTATCCGATGACACTGATACAAGCAATCAAGATATATCAAGAAAGCCTAGCAGTTAAAAGTGTGTACGCTAAATATGATGAACAGAAGCAGATACTTACAGTTAACATCCAAGTTGCATTTTCAACCTCTCTGGGATTGGACTTAACATAGGGGTGATTGAATGTGCACCCTGAATGCATATCAACTTTATGATCATCTTTTAGATGTGCAACAAGGAAAGGAATATCCCCAACAACTGAGCATTCTGAGCCCGCATAAGGGCAGTTGTATGGCTTGAAATTGCACTGCGATTCATGCTTGAGTTTGCTGTAGTACGGGAAGATCTCCTGACAACCTAGCGAGTAGTATTTGCAGGGAAGCTCAAGTGATTCAGCCACTTTTTCCAATGCCAAACACCTAATGTCACCAAGCTCCTGTCGACAGGTTGGGCAGCGATTGTGCACCCGGGTTTTGCAGGTCGAACACAGGGTATGACCATTTTGGCACTGAAACATAGCATAATTATTAGTCAATTACAAATTATTACTGACCACTAATTTCTATTGTAATATATTTGAAAAATCCAATAAAATTATAACATTACGAAAGTATGTTTCGAGACGAATCTACACATACGATTTTTATGCATCCAATCTAAATATTTAAAAAGATATCGATAGCTAAAGACTTGAATGTTTGACTGCATGCATCCCAAAACGACAACTATTTGTGACCGGAGGGAGTACTTATGTTGAATCATGACTTACAAATGCTGAACCTAGAAAAAAAGTTTCAAAGTTACATGCCGTAAATCACAATAACTGGGATGCATAGTATCATTTACGCAATTTCTACCAGAACAAAGGCAAGAATTGGGGGGAAATTATGAAAACAAACAAATCATTGTTGGGACAACACAGGATGAAAGCTAATAGTAAAAGTACAAAAAAAAAACAAAATGGAAACACATGCTATATCCATGTGTATGATGATACCACCGTATGAAATTTGTACACCCACTTGTAAAATATTATGAAGTTCTAATCACATAGCAGCATTTTGTAAGACATGTTTTGGTATGCAGTAATTTTGCAAAAGATTGTCCCTTTCATCCATAATAACATCATACTCCATGTAAAATGCCATATAGCCGAGCAGGCCTCCCTAACCCTAACTTCCAGCATTTTGGCTATCAAATGGTTGTTACCAACATCACTGAAAAAGGAGAATTTATGATTTGCTACAACATCTCAACAGACCAGCATGAGCATAAATGGAGGCAGTAAATATGCTGCAGTATAACTGTATAAGGACCTAATTTTGCTACTATAGATATATTTTTCCTGTGAACTTAAGAAAGAAGGAATTGGCATGGATATCTACAGGTGACGAAGGTTCTTGAGAGTTCCAAGTTCAGGGGGGATGCGCCCAGTAAAGCGGTTCTCATGAAGATAAAGATAGCGCAGTTCTGGCAGGTTTGCAAGCTCCACAGGAAGTTCACCTTTGAAGTTATTGAAGCTCAAATACCTGAAGAATTTTCGGTAACAGTTAGTGGCGCAGAAAGTGAAACATTATTAATCCATATAAACTCAATGCATTCTAAAAAAATGAGCTTACAAGTGTGTCAGTCTCTTCAGTTCACCAATTTCCGGTGGAAGCAAATCTTGAAGCTTATTCCACCTCAGGTTCCTAAGAGCATGAGCAAATTTTCTTAGCTGAAGCGCAGATGCATTCAAAATAGGCAACTATGGGCACGAAAACCAACAAAGTAATACTGATTCAATGAAGCATTATCCAAGGATATTGGAATATCTGAGAGAGTAAGAGAAGTATGTCCTATCGACAAGAACTGAAATCTTTGTAGAACACGGTATCTCAACATGTGAAGCATATCCAAATGTACCTCTGTATACACAAAAATATTCCATACTTACAGTATCCTGAAGTGTTTCAACCGTCCAATCTGTGGAGGAATTGGCCCCATTAACTTGTTATTGTGGAGATCCCTATAGTTGAAGAATTCAGTTACTCCCATGGTTTAAGTATATTTTAAAGATGTCGTAAGATAAGACCAAAACTACAAAGATGTTTCACTACACCCTTTTACATGATTATTCAATTAAAAAAATCACCTTTGGTCTCGATATTTTTAGGAACAATACTGCTCTAAAAATAACCGATGCAATGTTTAAATGGAAGAAACACTAATGCACAGAAATTTGCAACTCAGACAAAGCTGACATAAATCATAAGGAACAATGGCTTGGAATAAATTGGTTCTTCCATTCTGCCTAATGATCTCTCTAAATTCATGGACCATGACAGAATAGATTTACATGGAAACACAAATTATACAAGAATACATGTATATACATCTGCATAGATGTCTTGTCATGTACTCCTACCGATGGTTATTCTAAAACAACAGAAACTTAAAAGTAAGTAACTTCACGCAGAAAAAAAGAGTTAGTAAATATATCAAGAACATGAACTTCAATCAGGCTACATTAAATCATTACAAAATGTTAACAGTCTGTCATGTGCCTCAAAATGCTTATACAGAACATAAGAATAAAGCAGTGGTGACAAGAAAAATGTTCTTACAATCTTTTCAAATCCAGCAGATTTGTTACTGCTGTAGGAATAGGACCAACTATTGATACAGCATAGACTTCCCTGAAATAAGGTACACAATATGGTTACTCAGACATGTATATGCATAAATAGTGCGATTAATAAAGTTGAGACTTTTGATCCCTAATTTATCTCCAACTGCAGAAAAGGTAAATATGCTGTAGAAGAGAAATATAAATGTTGCCTTTAAAACTGGTATTAGAATGATTCTTGTTAACTATTTCAAAATCCTTTTTACATTTTCGCTTCCAAGGCCCTATTAAAGAAGAAAGAAGATAGGAATGTTACGGAAGCCATAATATGCTTATTTGAACAAGCACAACATCAAGTTAGCATAACCAACCATAAACATCGAGTTCTTCCTCTCAAAGAAGAACACACAATGTAAACTTGGATGCTCCTGGAAGCTTTGTTTTTATCTGTTCAAACATGTCATCCACCCTTTTGCAGCAGGAGCTCGTCTCATTGAGGGATTTTCTTCAAACACATCAAAAGGTTGATCTACCTTCTGCAAAGGTAAAGAAATGAGTGAAAATGCAGATTTTCTTCAAACAAATAACTTATTGATCAACTTTCTGCAAAGTCAAAAAAACAATGAAAATGTACTTGTGGAAATGAGCAACATTAGGTGGAATTTTGGGGAATAATTATGTCATCGTGTTTGTCCTATCGGATCCTCACACCCCTTATTTATAGTGTCAATCATACCTGAATTACAACCAAACTCTAACTCGAATTTATATCTAACTTGAATCCTATCCCTAACATGACTCCGAGTCACACATGACTCAGACTCTTATTTATCTCTGATACTAAATCTCCAACAATAAGGGAAGGCTATAAATGGCATTAGGGGTATACAAATGACAAACTGCATGGTTAGTGACTTTTTGTCTCTGGTGATATACCATTTGAGGAATTAATAGCTCAATAAATGTAATGTTCTTCTCAAAGTAGGAAAGGCTAAGGTAATGCAAAATTTTACACACAAAGTATGAAAAAGAGCATACTGAAGAAGTTAAATCATCTTCCTTTAAAGTCTTAGCTAGGCCAAAGTCTCCTGCATGCAAACCAATGAATTGTAAATTGATAAAACAGAGAATTACAAGATGCTGATATAGTATGGAACAGCAGACAACTCCAGACTTGCAATACTGTATTTATTATCAGGAACTAACCAAGGCGTATATCCTGATCTTTGGTGAGAAATATGTTGGAGCACTGCATATATGAGGAACAATGTCAATGATATTATCGTATAAACAATTGACAGTGATACTATCTATTGTCACTTACCTTCAGATCACGATGCAAGACATAGTTTGAATGCAAGTAGTCAACAGCTAATACCAATTGAGTGAACCATTTCAGCAGTTTCTGATGATCAAACAGTATTATGAGCCCAATGTTGGATGCTTTTTTCATTCGTTTAGAAAAACAAAAGAGACAAGTCATCTTATACCTCCTCTGGAAAGTAAGTACCATTTGATTTTTTTCATCAGTTCATCCCTGTGGTAAAACAACAAAGTGAGACAAATACAATCTACAAAATAGCAGCGATAAAACTAAACTCCCAAGCGCCAAATCACACTCACATATCTCCACCTTCACAGTAGCCCGTGACAACGCAGACATAGCAACCCTGCAAAACTCACCTTGTCAACTAAACAAGTACAACTGCAAACCGAACAAGAAAATAACAAGTTCCTAAACGACAAAACCTTCTCAACCCAAGCCTCTTTGAATTCAACAATGTACGGGTCTTTGCCGAGCAATCGAGCCATCTGCACTTTGCTTTCCTCTTGATCAATTCCTCGAATTAACACCAGTGAACCAAGATAAGAAAATCACAAGGATTCCACGCTTCTACTAACCTCTTGGTGAGCAGACTTGCGGCAGCGATCCGTCTGCCTCGCAAACCGGATTTTCTTCAACACATACCTGCGGTCGAGACACAAAGCATACGGTCACCAACATCAATGGGAGAAAACAAACTCTACACCTTCACGTAAGGGAACTGGAGCATGTCCTACTTCTTCTTCTCAATCTTGTGATTCACAAGGATGGCGGCGCCGAAGGCGCCAAGGCCAATCTGCTCCATGACCTCGTACTGATCCATCCGGGACTCCGTGCGTTCCCAATCGGCAACAAAAACAACCACGGCTTTACAGTGGTAATTCGCAACCTGCTTGTATCAATCTCTAAATGCCGAAGTCAAATCACATTTCTCCTGCCCAACTGCTGCACGGAATGGTGAGTCGTTCAAGGACGCGGGCGAGGCGGGCGATGAGCTCGGAGGCGGCGGGGGCCTGGCGGCAGCCGAGGTCGGCAAAGAAGGTCGGACGCTTGGTGGCGAGCGCCTCGTCGTGGCGGAAGGCGGCGCGGCGAGGGCGTCGGCGAGAGGCGCCATGAGGAGGCGCGGTGCGTGAGCGAGCAGGCGAGGAAGGCGGCCGGCGAGGCGAGGAGAGGTGGCGAGCGCGTGGGAGACGTGGTGGGGCGGCGGAGGAGGAGGAGAGGAGGGCCACCGCAGAGATCTGACGGGCGGCAGGACAGGAGTTGTGCTTGGCGACGGGGATTTGGCGCCGAGCGGGCGGTAGGGACGGGCACGCCGGGCGGCGGGAGGGAACGACTAGGGTAGGGGATTAGGGTGATTAGTGCGGAGGGTGGGGAGGAAAGCTTGCGATTAGTCGGGAGGGATGATCTGACGATTAGTGTGGGGAGGGGCGGGGATGAACCAAATAATTGAGACCGTCATATTTGATGAAGTGGTCTGAGAAAACATCTTAGCGCTTGATTTTGAGGAAGGGGGATTTTTGGGTGCACATATTAGGGTGGATAGAGAAAAAGTACTCTCTGTGGAGGCAAAAGACTGTGTGGATGTAAAAAAATTTTAACTGGTGAATTATAAAGGTGTTTAGATATATCAAAGCAAATCAAAGTCCTCACAAAAAGGAAAGCAAATCAATGCAGCAGCAACAAGGTCCACAATACATAGTCGTCATCGACAGGATCAAACTCAGCAAGCTCGACTACTATGCGGTCCTCAACGCCACGACGCCGCTCAACGGCAAGCCCTCCAGTGAGACTCACGACGCCACCAAGAGCCAGCACAGGGCGCTTTGCAGCTCAACCCGCCAAGAATAGCATCAACGACGCAGGAGGCAGTCAGCACCTACAAGCTCATCAACGAGGCATTCATTGTGCTCATGGACATCAGGAAGAGCAAGGCGGCGCCGGCGCACACACCCCTACTGGCAATAGAACATCACCGACTTCTCGGCAAGTCGCAATAGCAGCAATAGAAACAAGGTGCAGAAGAGGAACAAGACGACTACTATGGCGGGATGGACAGCAGACGCAACCGCCATAGTCGGGAAATTCTGATTCTCAAATACTAGCCAATAATTGGCTTTGGCTGCGACTGTGGCTACTGCTACGAGCCTGCGACAGTTTCCTCTATTTTGGCGGGAGCACCGCAGATCTGGGCCAGTGGAGGCCACCGACGATGAGCTCAACTCTGGTGCAGATCTGGGCCATGTTGCAAAAACTTGTGGATTTTTTTAAAATAATACTATTTTAATAGAAATTTACGGAAATAATATGTCGAAAAGAAAAATGACACTTTTGGGCATCTATCGCCATTTTGATTAGCGACACAGAGCCTGTCGCCACTTGAAATGGCGAGATTCTCTCTGTCGCCATTTCAAATGGTGACAAGTGACAGAGAACTTCATCTCCACTGAGCAAGCGTAGGATAAAGGAATGGAGGTTTGGCCATAGGTGTCTGTCGCCATTTGGAATAGCGACATGGAGCTATTTTTGTAATTTTTAATTTTGGTATATTATTTTTGTAATTTTTATTTTTCAAATATTATTTTAAAAAATAATTCAAAACTTGTGCATGTTGATTGTTTCTGTTTTTTTTTGTTCTTTCATTAGTAGGGAAATAAATAGGTAAGATTGTCTTAATCGTTGCATGAGCATACACAACCTGAGACATGCTGAATCGGTCAAGTTTCTTAGTAGTTAGTTGCCTTATATATTATAAGAAAGACAACTGAAAATACTGCTGGTTGTTTTTTGCAACACCAAAATACTTTCTCTTGTTCTGACTAGCGTAGTGTTTGTTTTTGGTTCCCTTGTGCTTTGATTTGACCCTTTGTTAACATCTGGGCAGGAGGTCCTCGCCTCCTCCCGAGACATCATCGCGTCTCAGGGCGCCCGTCCATGACAACGATGGTGACGAGGCCATCCGTGGTGGGCGTGACCTGGTGGTACAGCGAGTAGTGAGGGAGGGAATTTTTTTTAATAATATTATTTTATTTATAAATTGCGATATTAATATGCGTATTAAAAAAATTACAGAAATAATATACAGTCGCCAAACCGTTTGGCGAAAATCTGATAGTCGTCAAACCATTCGGCGAAAATAGGTAATCACCACACCGTTTGGAGACAATAGTTTAATCCCGCGTTAATACTCGTTTTGAAGCGTTTTAGGCTATGGTAGCCAAACCGTTTGGCGACTACTCAGTAGTAGCCAAACCGTTTGGCGACTACTCTACTAATCTCAGTGTTAACATAGAGTGATCGCCAAACGGTTCAAAACGAGTATTAACACGGGATTAGGTTATTGTCGCCAAACTATTTGGCGATTACTCTGTTGTCGCCGAATGGTTTGGCGACTACTTAATTTCGCCAAACGGTTTGGCGACTGTATATTATTTCTGTAATTTTTTTAATACGTGTATTAATATTGCAATTTGTAAATAAAATAATATTATTTAAAAAAAATTCGTGAGGGAGGTCAGTGGGTCTGGTGCGTAACCAATCCTGACCAAGACGGCAATTTGAATTATTTGCCACTCTTTAAAATTCGCGTTTACCACATCTGTATGACATGTGGGTCCATCCTGAGTCAATGACAGTGAGCCAGAGTGGCAAATAACGAAACGCGAATTTTAAAGTAGGGCAAATAATTGATCTTCCCGACCAAGACCAACATATCATCGTTTTACAATAATTATGATGGTATTTTGAAATAATTTCCCAAAAGTATGTATAACAACTTATAGTTGGATCATGTAAAAATTCTCCAGTCACCGGTGTTTTTACTAGTGGGAATTTCTTACTAGTTGGGTTCTTTTTTCATTTAGAAAAAATCTCACCCAAAACATCAAATTTGAGCTTTTGAACATTTTTCATTTGGATCATATCTCTACTAATATAAATTTATAGTTGGTGGCAGCAATCCATTCTTTCTAGTCCCCCATATCTCCAATAATAGTCAGTCATTATAGCTAATTATTTTTTTCTGATTTACAGCTAGCCATATCTCTCTAAATATGACTGATTATTATAGCAAAATCCCTGATTATTGCTGATAATTAATAGCCGGCCAATCATTTCTTTTGTACTCTATATATAATGTATAGTTTTCACATAATCAATCAGGTGAATTCATTCAAGATCTCCTATGTCGTGCCGCCGCGGTGAATGAACTCGACGAACTGATCATAAGTGACGGACCGACGTACATGGTCACGAGGCGCAGGAAGCCGAGCGCCGCGGTCAGTAGTAACTGCGGCCAGAAGGACAACCAAAACGCGACGCCCACCGGGTGCCGTGACCCCAACGCTGGCTAGTTGGATGTGAACAAAGCGTACGACGCTTCGGCGCGGTTGCCCGGCAACACCAGTGGGACATTGTTGGCAGTAAGAGAGTAATTAGCATACCCCTTAGAGATAAACAGGTTGATCCAGCTGAACATCGGAGATAAACAGGTTGATCCAGCTAAACGTTGCGAGAGAGAGGAATGACGCGGCGGCGCACAGCGTAGCGGGCGCCTCGGCGCTGGTGTTTTCTGGTTCACCTTCATGGGCTCTAGCGTCATGGCTGGTGAAGCCAGTGATGACTAGGTACACTAGAGACATGGAGACGAGTAGGCCGGTAAAGGCGAGAGGGTTATCTAGGAAGAGCAGCAAATCGTCGGCGTAGCGGACCACCGCCGAAGCGGAGAAGAGTGCAGCGCCGAGAGCGGTGGCGATCCAAAAGACGCGAAGGTGCAAAGACTGGGTAGTGGCGGTGGCCTCTTTCTCCGAGGCAACTGACCACGCGGCCATAGCGTGCGCGACAAAGTAGGCGGTGAGGAAGGCGGACTACACAGTGCACCATGGCGTGCTCGGCAGGAGAAAGAATACGAGCGCGAGGAGGATGACTGATGTCGCTTAACCTTTATGTTTCGTTATCAATTTTATTTTTCATAGCAACACACGAATATCGATCTATACTAGTATATACAAATGGAAAATATCTGTGCTGCCAAATGAAGGAACCCATGAGCCTATCCAACCGGTGCACACCGGCTGCTATAGCGGTAACCAGCGGTTACCATTGGGATTTTTTTTTCTGGTTTTCGGCCAAGATTTTCCCCCCTACTTGCCATTCTACGCGTAATACATGGAGATACACATGAGAAGTTTATATTAAGTTTCATACATCAATCAACGTATCTAAAAGTTTAAATTAATAAAAAAAAGATGGACGTTATAGCTCGATAGTGACCGGTTTTGCCGGACAATGCAAGCTAGTTAGCGAAACATGTCGACGTACCTGAGGAAATCTGCAGGCTGAGAGTGTAGTATATGTACATGCGGTAGTGTGGTGGCAAGAACGACCAAGAAAGCTCTCGCTAACCTCATCCTTAAGGGTGTTATTAGTAGTAATAGTACGTAGCGTGGAGGCCACACCTGCCCGTGCATATGCAGGTGTGCATCCATGGGATCTTGTTATATATAAGCTCTACTAGATGGCATGGACTCGAGGTTAAACGATGATATTTTGTGCGTACGTCATGTCATGGAGAGATCCATCCAGCGATGTGCCTCTCTAATTAAGTAGCACCCAGCTTCTTCCATAAATTTTCTGGCTTGAGATCAACTAGCTAGGGTAATGCGCTATGCTGTGTCGTGCACAACGATACAACGTGTAAAATTCGGAAAATTTGGTCATATTTTCGGTTTTCGTATTTTTTTTAAAAAACGGGTCGTTAGGATCCGACGGCGAATTTATGGGCCGCTATAAACCTTTGATAAATTTGTGTTTTTTTTAAAACCGCAGTTAGGATCCATCGGCGAATCTATGGACTACTATAAACTTTCGACGAATCTCATGTTTTCTTTAGAAAACCGCATCTGTTTTTTAACGTAATTTGGGAAATCTGGTTGCATTTTGGGTTTTCATTTTTTTTAAATGGGTCGTTAGGACCCGTCGGCGAATCTATGGGCTGCTATAAACCCTCGACGAATCTGTGTTTTTTTAGAAAAGCGGCTACCTTTTACTATGTATTTTCGGTAGTGTGGCTGCCTATATATATATATATATATATATATATATATATATATATATATATATATATATATATTTGGTTTTCTTGTTTTTTAAAAAAGTCGCTAAGACCGTCGGCGAATTTGTGAAGCTAGGAATATCTAGCTCCAATTCGTAGAGCTGGAGTCCTACCAAACACACCCAAAGACAATGACGGGAAGCTCAATTTTCAAGAATTTTATAATGGACTGTTCTACTCAATTCGACATTATGATGATGAAGCTTCAACAGATGACTCCAATGGTTCTGATGCACCGGCTAGAAAATTATTTTCACAGCTTGATCTGGATAATGATGGGTAAAAATTACAGTCTTCGTACTTCATAGTGTTTTCTATTGATCATATTCATTGAAGAGCGAACTTGTGAGACTGAGTTTGGAGGCTTCCACCATTTTGTAGGCCTTTGTCAGCAGATGAGATAAAACCTATAATTGGAAATATCCATCCAGCAGAACACTTCTATGCCAAGCAACAAGCTGACTCTGTGATATCACAGGTAATGCATGCTAGCAGACTATATCTCATTTTATTTTTCAGAAAATGTTGGCCGACCTTTCTATGTACTGCTGTCAGTATTGCATCTAGATTTCGAATTCATGAACTTTCATCAGTGTTTGTGCAGCAGCTTGCACTTTTTTCTTAAAAAATCTTTCAACTTCAATCAAGTTGAATGAGAAACTTCGTAGTACGTATGTCAAAAAAGACCTGGTGAGTTGTTATCTGATACACTGTTAGCCCTTTTGTCCAATGTAGGCTGACACACACAGACGGACAGCTGAGTTCGAAACAGATGATTGAGAATCCCTATGTATTTTACAGTGCTTTATTCACAGAAGATTATTACGGGTTTCATGATAAGCTCCGGTAGTTCTGGCACAAGATTGTGCTTTGAGTGCTTTATTTAATTGCTACCTTTCACTAATTCATGTGTTTGCATGTTTAACAGCATTAAGTATTCGAGAATCACCTTTAACAAACTCTGTTAGACACTGCTGTGAATAGATAACTTCCATGATCTGTCGATTTCGTCTAGTTTCATGGTATATCACTTGAACTACCTTGTTAGTTCTTATTCATTTGAGTGAAGTCTGAGTATTTTTGATGCGATGATTTCCTTGTTTGGCAAGTGATTCCATGTATAACACAAGTGTGTATTTTCATGCACCCATTTTAGAAGCAGAGCGGTCTTTTGTAACCTTAACCTTTCTTGAATCAATTTTCTTCATACGTACGGTGAGGTATTGGTTCTTTCATTTTTTTGATGCAAAAAGTAGCCTCTTCTTCCTAGATCACACACCTGTATACTACAAAAACGAGGAAAGTGCAACTGTAGGGCTTGCATTGGCATTGCTAAACGCAATTTGTAAAGAGTGTGCAGTTCTCTTTTTCGGAAACTATTCTTTTCTTTTCCTGCATGTGTGACATCTTACTGCCGATAAATCCGCTGTCTATTTTGCCAAAAAGAGCACCTTGTTTTGCATTTGACAGCAGGTGTGCAATCAAAATAAAAGGTAGAATTTATCACACTACCACAGAAGCCCCTATATATGCTGCCCCATCACTGCCGGTGGCTAATACAACGGTAGAGATGGTGCATCACTGCCAGTCCGTATTAAGGACTACACTAAAAACCCATTCGAAAAGGACCGGCAGTGACGGTTGTAGCCACGAACCGACAGTGATATATCACTATCGGTTCATAGCTATAGCCGGCAGTGATACTTGACTATCACTGCCAGCTCATGATATGATCCGGTAGTGATAATACACTACAAGAAACAGGGAAAAATTTGTGGGCCAAAAACCCACGAATTTAGGCTAAAATCCACGAATTTAAGGTAAATTCGTGGGCAAACCGTCGAATTTAGTTCACGAATTTAACTCGATGAAATTAATCAATTAAATTCGTGGGTACCCACGAATTTAAATTAAATTCGTGGGTTACTGAAAAAACTAACAATTTAATCATTAAATTCGTGGGTTTTTCAGCTCTGAATTAACTTAAATTGTGGGTACCCATTAATTTAATCATAAATTCGTGAGTTTTAAATGGCTTACGAATTTATCAGACATTTATACAAAAAAAAATATATATCCATATCGATATCACACTCAATACATATAACCATATCAATCACGCATATATATATCACGGGCACTAGCCGGCAAACTTCACTATTTTCAGGAATGTTTACAAATCGCCGGAGAGATCAACTCGCGGCGGCTTACAAGATGAACATATATAAGGCAACGACCTAGGTCAAGAATAACAACGATCCGTGCAGCGAAGCGAGTTCGCCCCGCAACCCCCAAAGCGTCCCTAGCGGCGAGCCGACCTGATGTGGGCTAACTTCAGTCTCCGCTCCGCTCCGGCCCAAGCCTCCGGCGGCGACCTCCGCTCGCTCCGGCGAAGTTAGCCTTCTTCTGAATTTGGATCATAATTCAACAAAAACTAAGTCACCGAAATATACAAAATTTCGCATGACCTCTCTAGTAAATAGGACATCCACTCGTGAGACAAAAAAATATTTATATATATATATATATATATATATATATATATATATATATATATATATATATATAACACCAAAAGAAGACATTCTAGCAGATCAATCTATTGAATAGCACAGGGCATATATATGTGTCGTTCTGAAACATTGATATATCTATTCAGTAGCATTAAAAAATTATACCCAAGCAAAACCTGCTCATAAAATGCACACAAAAATATACAGCTACAACTGATACATAGGAGGAGAAAAATAGGAACTACAATACATGTAAGGTACCAAGGTCTAAAGTAAATAAACAGTAATTCACCACCATGGTAATACAAATACAATCTTATTGAGTTGACAATCAACTTCTCAAGTCTCAAAACATGATAAGTTAAAATCAGAACAGTAGACAAAGCTGCATGCTGCTAAGCTTTATGTCATACATTACATGCCAATGCTTCAGATAGTGATATCTTGAAAGTGGTTTTGATCTGCACGCATTGTCAAGGATAGAAGTTCAGTGCTATTTATAAGAGGATGGGACAAATTGATTGAAAAGAAGTGGATCATGAACACTCACAGTTCAATTGAATTTCTGGTAGCAGAACTATTCAAATGTTCCCCATGACTACCTCCTTCATCTCCTTCATAGCTCCCAGCTCTAAGATTTGCATTGGATGTTTGCACACTCACATCATGCATTATTGGTCTCAACCAAGGCAACAATCTATATCTTACTGTTAAAATAAAACCATGTAATTAATTATACAATAATGCCTAGCCAAAATCGAGCAACAGACCTAAAATAATAAAAAGCCTTCACCCTTGGGTATTGCAATCTTTTCAGCTTACATGTGATTCTGGGATGCTCTCTAACCAAAAATTGTAGCTTTCTTGTGTGATCTCAGTTCACATTGCAAACAATCACAATGGTGAAAAAGGATCGCAACATTTTCTTAGGTTACTCAAATATGTTGCATATGCTGCCATATTCATTTCATCAAAACTCTTCAAAAGTTCTACTTCTACGAATAGGGACATGCATATCAGGAAATATGATAATTGTAGAAAAGTATATACAATTATTGACAAAAGTTGTTGTATTTTGTTAGCAAATGAAAATTTTGAAGGTAGCAAATTTATGACAAAACAAATGGTATCCCCATGTATTCATTATAAACAAGTTTGTCATTAACAATAAAAAGGAAAATAATTTCCATAGTAACTTCAACAAGTTAAAACAGCCACATGTATAATTAGGGCATCAAAAATAAAACAGCAAGTTCTTTAAAAGCAATGGTTATTTAGGATTATCATAAAAGGCAAAAGACATGTTAGGAAGTGATTTGGAAAAAATAGAGACAACGTGCTGTCAAAGACTAAAGATATCATGTCATTCCCATAAAAGAGGCAACTACTTGCAGATTCAACAAGACAGGAAGAACATGTGTGCCATGCACTACGTTGTCTAACATACCTCAGCCTGATGGAGATCCATTTCAACATCGGCCGACCTGTTATAGAGCTCATCAATAGGGGAATATCAAGGGAAAGCTATACTTAAGAAGATTTAAATCACAAGAACTTTTTCAATCTCAGGTTATTGCATTACTAATTAAATTAAGTGTGATCAGGGAACCAAAATCATTGCAAGAAAGGGCACCAACCTGTGATCTTCATCCAGCTTAAAACTAAGTCACTGAAATATACAAAATTTCGGCATGACCTCTCTAGTAAATAGGACATCCACTCAGCAGACAAAAAAACATTCTGTGGAGTAATTTGCGCTCACATCTTACCTGTATAGTATTTGCAGTGAGGAACTTCAAGAACACAATATTTTGCAAGTACTTCTTTGTATATGCTTCGGAAATATTTACAGAGTCATACACTTACACCGTATATCTCTAATTGGTGAAATTAGATGGTTCTTTAGTATCCTTCAGTAGTATTATGTATTTATTTCTTTGTGTATGCTTCAGAAAATCATATTCTTTGTATAGATACCGGATTTTCAGGCCCTGTGCAAGCATTCATCTCATTTCCCCTAATAGCAATATAAGGGTTGCACTTGCCTTTACCGACACGTGAGGGAACTCAGGGTTGACGTCACCCCCGAAGACACTCTCCCTAAAAACAACGTTGCGCACAAGAAACAATCAAAAACCGACTCAGAACAACATTACTTAACCCACTCCCAAAACCCAAAAAACAGAAATATGTCCAACCGGGACAACAGCGATCCAACGAGCAAAACTTTTGATTCGCTTAACCAAATGGAGTGAACTCAGCTCCTAATCAACTATAAGAGGATGACCTACAGCTATCACAAAGCCAATCATGCGGGAGATACCTCGAGGACCTCCAAATCGAACACTAAACCCCAACCGAAAGGTGGAGCACGCTGCAGATTTTCAAATTCAGCACCAAGACTTCTAAATAGCGTAACTTTTGATTGGCTCAACGGATTTTCGTGTTCTTATACTCAAAACGACCGCAAGGGAATAAACTATAAGAATAACATAGCCATTCCCTTGGCCGAAACACCAGCTGTTCCCAGATCGATAATGAACAGAGGGTACCGACCACTCGGCTCATTCTGGACAGCCCTGAGTAAAACAGTCATAACTTTTAGACGGATAAACAAAACTTAGCGATTTTGGTCTCTATTGAAAGGTAATTCGATTATCTACAACTTTTGCAATAGCTAAACTCCCAGGAAAAGCGTGCAGAATTTTCAATTAGCAGTTCTAACCGAGGACGAAAATTTGCCCGAAACAGAAATTCCCAATTACCCTAGTCTCTCCATTCCCCAACCTCCAACATCTCAAAATCAGGAATCCTAGCTAAGCAATAGCACAAACACCTTGCATGCAAGCCAAAAGGATCCCCACCACCAAGGGTTTTTACCTTAAAGAAGGTCCAAGGAGGAAGGAGGGAGGTGGGGAAGATGCTAGGCCGGAGGAGGGGTCACCGGAGCTGGCCGGAGGAGGGGTTGCCGGAGCTGGGGTCGCCGGCCTGCTGCTAGTGCTGCCGACTGCTGCTGCCCCTGCCGGCTGGTGCTGCTGCTGGCCAGAGGGAGCAAGGGCGACGCCGGCCAGAAGGGCTGGGGGCGATGCTAGCCAAGAGAGGTGGGCGTAGGGAGGAATAGGCCTGGAGGTGAGGGGCGTAGGGGAGGAACTGTCCAGGAGGTGAGGGCGCAGGGGAGGATTCGACCAAAACTCAGGAAAAAGGAAGCCGGCACTTGGGCCAAAACTCAGGAAAAATGGACACTGTTAATTAAATTCGTGCGCCCAGTATAAAAAACCCACGAATTTAATTAAATTCGTGGGTCTCTGCATGTGGCCCACGAATTTAATTAAATTCATGGGTTTTTTTAAACCGACGAATTTAAATCTGTAAATTTGTGGGTTTTTTTTACCCACGAATTTTAAAAAAACCCATGAATTTTTCACTATTTCTTGTAGTGATAGGGACATTAACACTGCCGGTTTGTATCATGAGCCAGCAGTGATAATCAAGTATCACTGCTGGTTAGTGTCATGATCCGGCAGTGATAACTGCATATAGAGTCAGATGGGAATAAACTTTATATGAAAATTATAGCTCTCGACGAGACCTATAACTTTGTAGTTGAAAACTGTCGACGACCGGGATCGCCGACCGCAAAAATGAAACGAGGGGTTTAAATGATCAGGGACCCGGACCGAGCTCGGCTCAAACGAAGGGATCAAGTCGTAATCGGCGAAGGTCGGAGCTGAACGACAACGAGCACGAGACAGGGGTTTATACTGGTTCGAGCCCCCGGCGAGGGTAATAGCTCTACTCCAGTCGCCTTGCGGCGGTGTCCTTTTTCTATTGATTGAGTACAGTGGGGTGTTTTCAGCTTAAGTTCAACAATGGCTACGACTAATGCTCAATCTCTTGTGTATGTGGTGAGTTCGTTGTTTTCGTATCCCTAAAGACTGCGCCTCCATGGCCTTTATAACTCCCCTGTACGCAACGGCCGGGATAGATTCCCGGGAAGTGGGCTTCGTGCACGTTGAAGGCTGGTGGTAACCGCCCCGGACTTGCTGCACGTTCCTGCGCCTGCCCCACGACCCGTTCCTTGAGCAGCCTCCGGTCAAATGCTTGATCCGAAATCCAAGGGTGGATAACGGCGCCTGGACAGGAGCCCGCTCGAGCCCGAGGTCGAGCGGGGGCGCGCTCGAGGCCAACGCGCCCTAGGTCGAGCGCCCCGGCGCGCACCCAGGTCGTGGTCGAAGGCCGCCCGAGCTCGAGGGGGGCCCGTTGACCGTGTTCCGACCGGTCAAAGGACGCCCAGCCCTCGTCAGCTAGCCCCCGAGGCTTAAGGTCGTGGCCGGAACGTGGGCCGACCTTGAGGCTCCATAGCCGGGACCGACTCCCGGAATTCACCAAAGGTCGAGGTCGGGCGGAAACGTAGCGCTAGGCTGTGGATGATCGACACCTGGCGCCTCTTGATCTCCGGTACCCTGATACGGATGCGAACGATTGGCGACACCTGCTTGTCTTCTCGAAAACGTCGCCCAGGCCTTAATTGCGCCTGTCAAATCGTGGCCAGCACGCCCTTCGAAGCGCCGCAGTCTGGACTCGGCGCCGGCACGACCTATAAAGTGGAGACCACAGCGTCCGTTGAAGAGTCTGCCCGATTGGCTTCCTTCGTCTTTCCAAACCTCCGAGCTCAAGCAAGAAAACTTCCTCTCCCCCCTCGACCAAAATCGCCGCGATTGCCATGGCTAAGCTTGGGAGGAGCACGCTGTCGCCTGCAAGGATGAAGGAGCTCGAGACCCTGGAGCTGCTCGATCCATTCACATGGCGGCTGCCGGGCAACGAGACCGAGCTATGCCCCAGGGACGACGAGATCGTCTGCACCGAGCATTACGTCCCTTTCGCTGCGGACCCGGAGAGCGAAGTTCCTCTCCGTAGTCCTCACCACCATGAGATAGAGCTCATAAACCTGGTGCCAAACTCAATCCTTACTCTCGCCATCTTTTCCCATCTATGCGAGGGGTTCCTGGGAATCCTTCCCAACCCCTCGCTTTTCTTCCGCTACTTCAGCCTCTTCTGCTCCGGGAAGGACCCAGTGGTCGGGTGCCTCTACTTCCACCAGCGGACGGGGCTCAAGTGGTCCTTCCCCAAGATCCAAGCTCGGGACTCCCTGGGACCATGGTCCGAGCGGTGGTTCTACCTGAAGAAAGGGGAGCTCGGCACGCTGTCCTACGAGGGGAAGCCCGTCGACGGGAAGAAAGAGACCCCGAACATGGACGACCCCGAGGCCGACGAAAAAGCCGTCGCCGCCATCCACCTCTGCACCGAGCGCGGCCTCACCGGGCAGGCGATTGCCGTCGACTTTCTGCGGAACCGGGTGTCCTCTGCGGAGGCGGGAGCACCCGTTCTACGAGATCCAGGGACGCGACGACTTGACCCGCGAGGGTACGTCTGGTACGCCCCGTCCCCTGTCTTGAGGTCTTGCTCGAGTCCCGCCGTCGTGCTTCTCTGATAATGGCTTCCTTCTTGCAGCGCCGAAGGAATCTTGGGTGGCCGCCAGGATGAACGAGATGTTTGGGAAACTGGCGCACAACTATTCCATGGATGATTCCGTGCCGAAGAACATGCTCCGCCGCAAGGCCGAGGTAAGCCATCCCGACCAACGGTCCGGCCCGAGCGACCCCGTGGCCCACAATGACATCTTCTGCGCGCAGGACCACCAGGAGCTGCTTGACACGGCCAGGCGGATGCTCCCATTGCCCGGGATGGGCAAGAGCAAGAAGGGGAAGAAGAGGCCTCCCCCCTCCGGAGCGGACCGCGGAGAGGCGAAGAAACCTCACGTCGAGTGGGGGGATCGTGCCACGGTAAGGATTCCCAAGGTCAAGCCCCCGAGTCCATGCTCGGGTCCTTTAGCCGTCTGGCGTGTTTTCCCCTTCGCAGCAGCAGAGCGCGGCGGCCATCGCTAGGTCTCCGAGCCCCCCACCAGCTCAGGGTGCCCGGACTCGGTCCTCCAGGGCTGCTGCTGCGGACATCGCGGGGCCCTCGGGCGGCCCGGGGACCCGGGTCAGGGCTTCGCCGAAGCGGAGTGCCCCTCCGAGGTCGAGGCAACAAGACCCGCACCGGCCTTTGACGAGGCGAAGGCTGGCAACCCACGTAAGTTCTTTCGGCTTTCTACCCCGTCCTGCCTTCTTCGTGTCTTCTTAGCTTAGCGCCTGCTCTTGATCGCAGGCCCCGAGCACGCATGCTCGAGACTTGCCCGTACTGACGATGGCTGTTGTCCAGGGCGAGTCTGAGTCCGAAGAGGACACCTTCGAGCTGGTCCGGCGCCAGCCTTCACGCCCGACCCGGACCCCCTCTGGGCCGCCAAGTTCGCCCCTAGAGGGTGAGTTCAACCAGGGGGTCGATGACCCGGACGAGGAGGACGAGCCCGCGACCAGCGCGGACTTCAGCACCGACGAGGCACACGACGCAGATGCCATCGTCGACCTCCCTGAAGCCACCGTGAAGGGGGACGCCCAAAGCTCTGCGGTCGCGCTCGAGGCGACAGCTCAGGCTCCCCCGACCACGGCCGCTCCGGTGCCGAGGCCGCTGCATCACGGTCCTCGAGGATGGTCAGCCAGGGCCCCGCACCTCGCCAGATCTTCGCTGCGTCGGACGCTGAGGCCGCAGCCCCTGTGCCTTGAAGCTCGGGATGCTGCTACCGATCCGCCACCGCCCTTTGGCGTCGGAGACGGGCGGGGCTCCGGCCATGGAGGCCGGGACTAGAACTGCCGCCACGCCTTCCCCCGTCGACGAGCTGAACCCTCCGGGGGAGACAGCAGGAGACCAGGCCGCTGCCGGGGCGGGGACCCAAGCTCCTGGCCCAAGCGCTCCAACAGTGGCCATGGTCGACCTCGACACCGGCGCGGCGGTCGACGAGGAGGAGGAGATCCCCCGCAATCGTATCGACGACCGCGAGGAGTTCACCCGCGCACGCCTGGAGGGCCATCTACGCGAGGTAAGGGTCTTCCCGCACCCCCCCATAGTCTGAGGTCTGGTTTCTTCTGTTTCTTATCTTCGGGCCACCCTCTTTGTCGTGAAGGTGATTGTCCATGCTTCTCGAGGGCTGCAAGGCCTTCAAGAGCATGCCGACGAGCTTATGGGTCTCCTAAACACGGTAGAGGCGTGGGAGGTCGAGCGCACCAGGCTTATCAGGACCATCGAGGTCGAGCAGGGGGAGCTCGAGCAAAAATCCCGGGAGCTCGACGACCTGCGCCAGACGATGACGGCACAGGAGGTAGCCCACGCGGCCGAGCTCGAGGAGGCCAGGATCTCCGAGCGAGAGTTCGGCTTCAAAGCCGTGGAGCACGAGCGCGCTCGCCTGACCAAGGCGCTCGAGGCCGAGCGGGCTAAGGTCGAAGCCCTGGAGAAGGCCGCCGCGGAACGGGCGTCGCTCCCGCCGAAGGCGTCCCCCGAGCTCGAGGCCAAGGTCCTGGAGCTCGAGGAGAAGCTCGAGCGTGCTGGCAAGGCGATCGAGGATGAGTGGGCCAAGGGCGAGGCGCTGGAGAAGGCCGCCGTGGATCAGTCTTCCTCGGCGAGGGTGCCTACCGGGCTCAAGGCCAAGGTCTCGGAGCTCGAAGGGAGGCTTGAGCGCGCCAAGAGGACGGCGACAAGTGCCATGGCCCAGCTCCAAGACGAACGCCGCCGAGCCGCGGACGCCTCCAAGGAAGCCCTTCAGCTGCAGAGCGAGCTCTCGACCCTGCGCGCCAAAATCGCCGAGCTCGAGCAGGAGAAGCTTGACCGCGAGATGGCCGACCTGTAAAGAAAGTGCCCAACGTAGAATTCTAGTGGGGTAAAATGTACATAGGAAGGACAAACCCTTTTTGCGTTAATCCATTTAGCCGAAGTTCCGTGGCGTGTATCCGTTCTGCCTTTGGTCGCGCTCCTTAGGTCGTTTGCCGGCTACCTGCCCTTATCCAGCCCCCGTTGGGTCCAAGGCCGAGCAACGTTGGCCTTGGACACAAGACTTAGACGTGAGCAAACGATCGCGACCTGCAGAGTGAAGGAAATGCCCAGAGAGAGAGAGAACGACACAAGCAAGAAACTCGCTCGATCGACGTTTGCCATTACGACTCGAGCCCGTAACGCCTATGGTTACAACTTCGCGACTTACGGCTCGAGCTCGAGCAGGAGAAGCTTGACCGTGAAGTATGGGCTTACGGTTAGCCCGATCACCAGGAGCGAGCGTGGATCGCGCGATGTTAAGACCAAGGGGGAGTACCGTAGTGTACGAAGGTCGTGTTCGAAAGGCGTCGGGCAATAATGACGATATTCATAAACAAGAGAGAGAGAACGAAATAGCCTTTATTGAAATTCAGGGTAAAGGGGTTACACATAAAACTTTCGAAGTTGATCTATGTTCCACGAGCTAGAGAGCTCTCTGCCATCGGGCATCGCTAGCAGTAAGCCCCGTCGCGATCTGCTGAAACGACTCTATAGGGCCCTCCCACCGTGGGGATAACTTGTTGGTGTTGGACAAGACTCGAATCCGCCTCGTGGCTAAGTCCCCAACAAGGAGCTTCCTAGGTCGTACCGACCGAGACGCATGTCTGCGAAGAGCTTGCAGGTAGTGCGTTGATCGTAGCAGTGCACAGCATCTTACTTTTTCTGCTAAGGCTAGGTCGAGAGACCTCTCATGCTCGAAGTCGACCTGGTCGCACTGCCGACCTTGCAGAGCCCAACAGTGACCTCGGAGGCGGGATGGCTTCGCATCAACACGAGCTGGAAAGGTGTGGACCCTGTGGCTCGGCTTGTTGTGGTACGAATAGACCATAAGACGATGGGAAGTTCGTCCACCCAGGTCTTGCCGAATCGTTCGAGCTCATCTGCAACTCGTTTCTTGACACTCGACGACGGTTCGCTGGCGCGTTCCATCGCCTCCGCTGTTCGGGTGAGCCACCGGCGAAGCATATTTTGATGCTGAGTTCCTCGCAAAACTCCTGGAACAACTCACTGGTAAACTGTGTACCGTTGTCAGTGATAATTTTGCATGGAACCCCATACCTGGTGACCACGCACAAGCGTAAAAACGAATCGCCGCCGATTTGTAATGGTCGAGACCGCTCGACTTCTATCCACTTGGTGAAGGTATCAATGGCGATGAACAGGAACCTCTTCCCCCTACTGCTTGGGGAAAAGGGCCAAGGATGTCAAGCCCCCATGTCGAGAAGGGCCAAGCGAGCGGGATGGTCTGGAGCGCGTAGGCAGGTTGATGCGACTTCCGGCCGTGGAACTGGCATGCTCGGCAAGTACGAACGATGTCACGAGCATCCCTGGCGCCAAGGCCGCATAGCCCATGCGGAAAGCCTTGCCGACCATCGTCCTGTACGAAGAGTGTGCCCCGCAGAGGCCTGAATGGATGTCATTTAGCAGGTACTTACCCTCCTCCGCAGAGACGCACCGTGTGAGAATACTGGAGACATTCCGCCTGTAGAGTGTCCCGTTGACCAGCGCGTACAAACTCGCCCGGCGCTTGATCCTGCTTCTCTCGGCGAAGTCGGGCGGTAGGTCACCCTTGGCGAGGAAATTATAGATGGGTTCAGCCCATGAAGGGGTACCTTCCACCAGGGCGAGGAGGACCTCTTGGTCGGAGATCGAGGGGGCTGCCAATGTCTCCAGGATGACGTCGGGCGGGAGCTTGTCGTCGGAGGAACCGAGCTTCGAGAGGAGGTCCGCGCTGGAATTGTCCTTCCTGGGGATGTGCTTGAGCTCCAGGTTCTGGAACCATTTTTCCATCTTGCGTACCTCAGCTAGGTATTTTGACATAGAGTCTTCCGAGCACTGGTACTCCTTGTTGTACTGGTTGACGACGAGCTGAGAGTCGCCCTTGACGACCAACCTTTGTACGCCCAATGCCTTGCAAGCCCGCAGACCCGCCAAGAGGGCTTCGTATTCTACCATGTTGTTGGTCGCCGGAAACCCGAAACGAACAACATACCTCAAGTGGTTGCCACGCGGGGTGAGGATGAGGATTCCAGCCCCCGAGCGCTTGAAGGACCTTGAGCCGTCGAAGAACATGGTCCAGGGCTTTTCTTCCTCGACCTCGGTTCGGTGCGGCTCGGGTCGCTCTTTCGACCACGGTCGGCGAAGCGCCAGACTTGATGGCCGTTCGCGCCACGACCTGGACGTCGAACGCCGCCAGCTCCATAGCCCACTTGGCGATCCGTCCGCCGCCCTCTGGATTCCGCAAGATGTCCCCGAGCGAAAGTTGCTCGACAACCACCGAAAAGCGCGCCGAAGTAATGGCGAAGCTTGCGCGAGGCCATGAGAAGGGCATACAGCAGCCAGACTGCGGTAGCGCCTTTGGGCCGTGCAAGACCTCGCTGACGTAGTAGATTGGGTGCTGCTGGGATCCGCGCTCGGCCACCAGGACAGCGCTGACGGCCTGAGAGGTGGCCGCAAGGTAGAGCAGCAGCTTCTCGCCGGGCTGAGGGGTCGTAAGCAGGGGTGGGGTGGACAAATATACCTTCAGGTCATCGAAAGACCGCTGCGCTTCCGAGGTCCACTCAAAGTTCCCCTGCTTCCGCAGCACTCGAAAGAACGGGAGCCCATGCTCGCCGAGCCTCGAGATGAACCTGCTGAGGGCGGCCATGCGGCTGGTGAGGCTCTGCACTTGCTTGACCGAGGTCGGGGGCGCCATCTTCTCGATCGCCTCGATCTTCGCTGGGTTCGAGCCAACCCCCGAGCCCCCGATCATGTAGCCGAGCACTTTTCCCGACGCGGCGCCGAACACGCACTTCTCGGGGTTGAGTTTAATCTTGTGCCTGGCCAGGTTGGCGAAGGTTTCCTCGAGGTCTCGAACGTGGTCGCCTTCAGAGAGGCTTTTGACGATGATGTCATCCACGTAGACCTCGAGGTTTCTCCCGATCTGGGGGGCGAACGTCTTGGTCATTAGGCGTTGAAAAGTGGCCCCGGCATTGCGCAGACCAAACGACATGGTCGTGTAGCAATAGGTGCTGAACGACGTAATGAACGCCGTCTTGCTCTCGTCGTCTGTTGCTAGCTTGATCTGGTGATACCCCGAATAGGCGTCCAGAAAGCTTAGCATCTTGGCGTTCGCGGTGGAGTCGACGATCTGGTCGATGCGCGGGAGCGGGAAGTTGTCCTTCGGGCAGGCCGAGTTCAAGCCCGTGTGGTCCACGCACATCCTCCACTTACCGCCCTTTTTCTGGACGATGACCGGATTTGCCAACCATTCGGAGTAGTCAACCGCACGAACGAAACCGGCCTTCAAGAGCTTGCCAAGGTTCTCTTTGATGATCGCCACCTTCTCCGGAGAGAAGCGGCGCAGCTTCTGTCGTACGGGGCGGCAGTCTGGCCTGACCTGCAGTTTGTGCTCGATCACCTCCCTCGGGACGCCGGGCATGTCCGCGGGTTCCCAGGCAAAGATGCCCTTGTTGGCGCGGAGGAAGGCGACGAGCTCGAGTTCCTATTTGGAACTCAGCCCGGCCAAGACGTGGATGCATCTGGTCGGGTCGTCCTCCTCGAGAGGCACGGCCTTCGTCGGCCCGTCGGGCTGGACTGCCGCCTTTTGGCGGGCATTCTTTTCCGCTGCCTCCGGGCCTCGCTGGGGCAGTATGCCGGCGAGGGCCAAGGCCTTGGTCTCGCACCCGTGAGCCACCTGCAGGTCGCCTCGCACGGTTATGACACCGTTGGGTCCAGGCAACTTTATGCACCGGTGGCCGTAGTGATTGGCCGCCATGAACTTGACCAGGGCTGGCCTCCCGAGGATGGCGTTGTACGGAAGGTCCCCCTCAACCACCTTGAATGTGATTAGCTCCGTGCGGAAGTTGGCCGAGTCGCCAAAAGTGACGGGCAAGACCACCTGCCCCAGAGGTGTGGTCGAGCTTCCAGGGACGATCCCGAAGAAGGGGACGGCCACGTTCTTGACCTTTGACCGGGGAATCTGCATCCGGTCAAGCGCTCCAGCCTGCAGCAAATTGAGGGAGCTACCACCGTCGACCATGACACGACCGACCGTGGTGTTGCTGATGGTCGGGGTCACGACTAGGGCGGTTTTCAGATCTCGGGCCATACCTTGGAGTGCGTCCTCTGGTGAGAAGGTGATGGTGGCCCCAGCCCATTTGCAATGCTGCTCGACTGCTTTCCCGGTGGCGACTTGGTAGATGGTTCGCGACGCGGCCTTGAGCTCGCGCCGTGACTGATAAGCCGACGAGCCGCCGAAGATGACGTCGATGCGGCGCTCGCCCTGCTGAAACTCCAGATCGAGGTCGTCGAGGTCGTTGCGGTCCTCCCCGGCGTTCACCCTGTCCGCCGGGGCGTCGTCCTTTGGTAGTACGGGCATCTCTTCCCGGCCATCGTAGAAGGCCTCCAGCTTGTTTTGCCAAGCCCTGCAGGCCCGCAGGTCGTGGCCCGGTGCCCTGTGGAACAGGCAGAATTTTGACTCATCGTAGCCCGAGCGCCCCTCGGCCTCTTGCGGCCGGGCACCGGCCCGACGTGGTCCGGCCGCCGATCCCGCTTTGGGTTGGCCTTGTGCTCGGCGCGTCGGGCCGCCCTTGGCGGCGCCGGATCCTCTCGAGCTTGATCTCGACTCGAGGACCTCTCGCCGGCCGTCCGCCGAGACCGTTACTCGTGGCAGTCCGCCGTTCCAGCGGTCGCGCTTCCGCTTTTTGGGAGCGGCGCCACGGTCGACGCCCTTCGAGCCAGATGGGCTGGCCTCTGCGGGGGTAGGACCAAGCTTACCTTGTTCGTAGTCGTGCTTCCACGGACAGCGTCGTCCGCGTCCGCATACCGTTCTGCCATGCGAAAAAGCTTGTTGACGGTGAGCCGCGAGACGATCTCTAGATCCTCGGTAAGACGCCGATCGCGGACGCCGAACTTGAAGGCCTTTATGACGGCCTCGTCGGAGATGCTCGGGATCAGATTCCTCGTGCAGATAAATCGCCGCACGGTCGCGGAGTGGTTTCGCTCGCCTCGATGACGCGATCCGTGTCTTTTTCTCCCAGCCGCCAGAGCAACTCGAAGTTGAGCGAGGACGTTCTCGACCTGGCGCCACGACCGGCGAACCGGGCTTTTGATTGAAGAGCCAGGTTAGCGCGGCTCCGGCCCCAAGACGGTCGGAGATAGTTGGCCATGACGAAGCTCGTTACCTCCGCCGCCAGATGGCGGTCGAATAAATGGACAGAACTCGTCCGGGTTCTTGGTCCCGCCGGCTGCGTTCTATCGACGACGGCTTGAACCGAGCCGGCCAGCGCACGCGACGGAGGTCGTCAGAATAGGCCGCGCAGCCGTAGGCCGGGACGGGCGCGCGCCGGTCGTGATCGCCGCCGACCAAGTCCCTGCTGCTGCCAGATTCGGAATCGAGGCTCCCCCGGCGTTCCGTCCTGCCACGACCTGGAGCGCGTGCCCGAGAGTCACCTGGCAGGTAACGCAGGCGATCCTGGACTCTGCGGCGCCTGGGCGCAACATCCGGGGAGGGACCCCGCGATCCATCACTCGCCGACGCGGAGCCCGTGGAGCCTGATCCGTGCCGGCCCTTGCCCGGGCCGAAGCCCTCGGGTCGGCGGCGAGATAGGGTCAAGGCCTGGCCCCGGGATTGCCGCTGACGAGAGGGCGCCGCCTGCGGGGGCGACGTCTTACGAGCGCGCCGGTGACGGTGCGACGAGCTGCCATCACTTCTCAGGATGTGGCTCCCCGAGTGCTGGCCCTGGTGCTGCGACGGCACGGCCTCGGACGCGGCCCGATCAAGCTCTTCGGCCAATGCCCGACCAAAGAGCTCCGACTTCGCCCTATCGGGGTCAGCCATGACCCGGGCGATAGCGCGAAGGCGCTCCCCCGAAGGAGGGAGCCCGGGGTTTCCGGACGATGCGCCGGCCTTCTCCTGGTGCTCCCGCCAGAGAGCGGTTATTGCCTGGTTGATGGCAACCTGCACCATCTGGCGAGCGTCTTCTGGAGTCTGCGGATCACGGTCATCCGCAGCAGCTTCAGGTTCTCGCCGCCCGCTACCAAGACGCGGCCGCCGAAGGCGGTGGTGAGGGCGAGAACAGGGACGTGGAGTCAGAGTCCGCGTCCGTTTCCGTGCCCGTTGAGCGTGTGTTGATGAAGCGCGCCATGCCCCCAAGACCTAGTGATTTCCCTGCGAAAGAACAAAGCCAATCGGCCCCACGGTGGCGCCATTTGTCGATTTATCGATCGCCGACCGCAAAAATGAAACGGGGTTTAAATGATCGGGGACCCGACCGAGCTCGCTCAAACGAAGGGATCAAGTCGAATCGGTGAAGGTCGGAGCTGAACAACAACGAGCACGAGACAGGGGTTTATACTGGTTCGAGCCCCCGGCGAGGGTAATAGCTCTACTCCAGTCGCCTTGCGGCGGTGTCCTTTTTCTATTGATTGAGTATAGTGGGGTATTTTCAGCTTAAGCTCAACAATGGCTACGACTAATGCTCAAGCTCTTGTGTATGTGGTGAGTTCGTTGTTTTCGTGTCCCCTAAAGACTGCGCCTCCATGGCCTTTATAACTCCCTCGTACGCAACGGCCGGGATAGATTCCCGGGAAGTGGGCTTCATGCACGTTGAAGGCTGGTGGTAACCGCCCCGGACTTGCTGCACGTTCCTGCGCCTGCCCCACGACCCGTTCCTTGAGCATCCTCCGGTCAAATGCTTGATCCGAAATCCAAGGGTGGATAACGGCGCCTGGACAGGAGCCCGCTCGAGCCCGAGGTCGAGCGGGGGCGCGCTCGAGGCCAACGCGCCCTAGGTCGAGCGCCCCGGCGCGCACCCAGGTCGTGGTCGAAGGCCGCCCGAGCTCGAGGGGGGGCCCGTTGACCGTGTTTCGACCGGTCAAAGGACGCCCAGCCCTCATCAAAAACTTTTTATTTGAGTTCATTTAGATACCCAAATAACCATAACAATGTTTCAGGAAACAAGGATCAAAAGGAAAGCATATCCTGTTACTATCACTAGTAACTCTGTGGTGGGATGATAAGGAACATCACGCGAGGTGAGAGGTCCCAGGTTCGAGTGCCACGAATTGCGACGCGCGACTGCGTACGTAGTAATACAGGGTAGTCCAAGTGCAAATAATTTTGTTTGATTTCACTACTACACAACAGGCAATCCTTGCCGGCATATCACTGCCAGTTGGGCTAGAGTCGTCAGTGATAATATATCATCGCCGTTCGAAGCTCATTGCTGCAGGGAACGATCACTGCCGATTCGAGAAAACAACCGGCAGTGATAACACAATATCACTGCTGGTTTATACCCAAAACCGGCAGTGAAGTATCACTACCGATTTCATTTAAAACTAGCAATGATATTGGAATTTTCACTGCCGGCTTTACTCTTGAACCGACAGTGATAAGTATTTTTCCGCGCAATCGAATTTTCCCGCTTAATCTAACCTTATCATCATCGGGCTTCTGCAGAGTGGCAAAGGATAAGGTCTTTATATACCGCCCGACCGACATTTTTCGATCCAAAGCGTAATGTAGAGGAGCTCTGTTTTGCCCGGTTGTTATTATGTTGCGAGTTGCTGCGGAAAATTTGTATTAATATTTTTCTCGTATTTCTCTTCGAGGCGACATCTTCCCCGACCGAGCAGAACAGAGAAGAGCTCTGTTTTGCTCGGTAATTATTATCTTAGCGAGTTGCTGCTGAAAAATTGTATTAAAATTTGTCTCGTATTTCTTTTCAAGGTTAGTGACTTGATCTATGTTATATTTGTAGTTAAATTTTACTTTATAGATTGCTCTAGATGTTAATAATTGCTGATTGTATGGTGTGAACATTTAGATCGGTAGTGCTCAAATTAAGATCTAGCTAAATTATTGAATAAATTATAATTCTTATCCATTTTAGTGATGTAGTGGATTTTAAGTAATGAAAATTGCTAGATGGACAATTATGCATAATTGTAATTATTTTAAATAATGAAAAATTTGTTATATGGAATTTTAAATAGTAAAAATTGCTAGATGAATTATAAATAGTGAGAATTGCAAGATGAATATTTAAATAATGAAAAATGGTAGATGGATTTTCCAATAATGAAAGTTGCAAGAAACATAATTATTTAGAAATATATCCTTATATTCAATTATATGCTTATTTGATGTATATTAATTTAATTTAATAGCGCTACATAAAAAAATAAAATGAATAAATCTTCTAAATAATTAAAAATGCTAGATGGATATTTAAATAGTCAAAAAGTTTGATGTATTTCAATATAGGCAAAATTGCTAGATGTATTTTTAAATCTAATCATTTACAATTATATTGTTATTTGCGTTATATACTTATAATGTGTCTATCGTTTTAATTAATTAGCACTGCATGACTAATGTAAAGAATAAATTATTTTGGTATCGTTTATTGATATACTGAAATGTAGTTTGATATAATTAACTATAGATGGACCGAAGGTGGATGTATGACATGGACCGTCATGGTCCAGAGTTCTTTAATGGTGTGACTTGTTTTCTGAATGCGGCTGCAATACACAAGTCAAAGAATTTGGCGGACTATATGTGTTGTCCATGCATTGATTGCAAAAATGAGAAGTTGTTTTCTAACATAGAGTCGATACATGTACACTTGCTTCGAAGGGGTTTCAAGGCTGGCTATATTTGTTAGACCGAGTACGGTGAAGATGAGATTGTATATGAAGGGCAACACATTGATGAAGATGACAGAGACAACGATATGACGGCGGTCGAAGATATGTTCATTGATAGCCACGAAGATGATCTAGATCAAATGTTGTGTGATGGGGAGGGGGACTTCACAAGTAAAAGAGAGTTTCAAAAGTATTGAGCAATGCTCGGGAATTACAGTCAAGGGGTAGCTAATTAAAATGGATAACTGTTTGGGATGGCAGGATGCCATGGGGATAATGGAACTTGATTTAGGATGGAAAATTTGGTTGATTTGAGAACAATTGAATCTATTTACTGTTATTATTTGTTTTACTGTCTTTTCAATCTATGTATTGTATGTGTTTACAAATGCTGCTTAGTTGCAAAATAAACATTAGCCATACCTTTGGAATAAGCCTTGCATATAGTTATGGTAGAATTGTATTCTGTGCACAACTTGTTGAGTACGTGTTGGTGTACTCACTCTTGCTTAACAACCAACAATAGTGGATGAATCATCTCCAGTATTGGAGAAGGACTTTCAGGTGGACACGAGTCACTAGGCCAAGCCTCGTCAGCTGCCTGTGGTGTGCTGATGGGACATCTACGTCTTTTTGCTACTTTCCGCTGCATTTGTCTAAAGTCTAGCACATGTGGCTGAATAATGTAAGCTCATACACTAGTTATATTAAATAAATGAAGTCTTATTATTCTTATCGTTGTATATGATGTGATGCTTACCGATGTTAAGCTGTGTGCACTAGCATTGATCCTGGGACTAGTGCGGTAAAACACAGTGGGTTCGAATTGGTGAATTCGGGTCCCGGCAGAGCCGTACAGAATAGCATGCGGAATACTTGCTAGGGATTATGTGCCCATCAGCATAGATCATGGATTGACCGTCGAGGTGACCAGTGGGTGGTTCCCGATGACCCAAGGACTTGTTGTGGGATAAGCTAAAAGAAGTATTCCAATTCCCCCAAGGGTCCGAGTTGGTTGCAAAGAAACGTGCACTGTGCATCATGTGCACAGTGTGGAAGAACTGAAAGACGACACTAAATAAGAACTATGTGAAGAAGAATGAAACGCCAAATTTTGACATGTACCCAAAGATAAGGGAGTTTTGGGAGGACTTTGTGGCGCAAGAATTCTGAAGAAGCCCAGATATTGAGTCAGAAGAACAAGACTAACGCGGATAAAAATATGTACCCTCACACACTAGGCACTGGTGGCTACATGATGAAAATACCTACATGGTATAAGTGCGAAGAAGAGCTAACCTGCAGGGGCGTCATTCCTACGACAGCCGAGTTGAGCGAATGATCAAAGCACTGGTTGTTTGGGAGGGGGGCTTCTATCTCAAAAGATGGCAGCTTAAGCTTTAGAAGCGATAGAGCCCAGGAAGTGTCGCGCAAAATAGCAAATGCTCACGTGCAGTCTTCCCAAGGCTTTTTCAGGCCACAAAGGGAGAATGACGAGTTAACCGTTGCCCTGGGTAACATGGAGCACCCTAGTCGCACCTGAGAAGTTGGTTTGGTGCCGTGAAAAGAAGGCTTCCCAACTGATGCATCGTTATACAAGTGTCCGAAGAGAATAAGAGAAGATCAACTGGACCGTCAAATACAAGATGCTGTGGCGAGAGCATTAGAGGAACAGAGAGTGGAGCTGGATAAAGTTGTGGAGCAAGCAGTACAGAAAGCTCTCTGTTCACGACCACCAACTGATGACAGCCCTCGGATCTTCAGTCACGGTGCTCGTAAGAGCAGCTAGGCGTCCACAGGGATCCCCGAAGAGCATGGACTCCATTTTCCAGTGGATGACATCACAGAACCAACATTGAGCAAGCTGCATTTATTCGCACATGGCATTACCATCAAGGTGGCTGATGGTGGGTCTTGGCCATGCGGCTCCTCACAGGTTCTGCACCGCCGCCTGATACCACTGAGATTCACCAGGGTCAAAGTGGATAGTGTAGTTTGCCAATACCGCAAAATGGAGGTAGAGATCCCTAGCGAGGTTGGAAAAAACAAACTTGGAGAAAATGTGCATGGCTTCCTCGCGTGGCGCAAGAGCTTGATTAAGTTTGGTTCGGACGATGAGGATGACAAAGACAATGACGATGATGACCAACCGCACTCTCCACACAGAGACCTCTCGCCCTTGTCGCCACCACAAAGTAAAAGTCCAACTCCTCCACTGGCACCACCCGAGAAAAGTCCAACTCCTCCGCCGGCATATAAAAAGAATCAAACACCAGCACCATCTTGGAAGTCAGCACCGTCATATAGCAAATCTCAGTCATCTGTGAAGCCAGCACAGCCTCAGAAGAAATTACTAGCTGAGATGACTGAAGAAGAACGGAAAAAGGAAATAAGCGCCTGCGTAACATCCCACTTCAAAAAGGTGCCATCACCTGAGAAGACTAAAGTTGATGCTAATGCGCAGAAGTTTTTCTTGAGTATGGGAAAAGTCAAAAAGACGGCACGGGCTTCTGAACCTTATGAAATGTCAGACTACGAGCGCATCTCTAGAAAGCAATACTTGAAGTCGGCTAATGCCAACGCGTTGAGATCGGAAGCTCAAGGAGATGCTGCTGAACAAGATCGTGCTCAAAGCAAGGTCTAAGGTGGAAGTTCTTTCTGGGGAAACCGCTAGTTGAACTAGCTTATTTAGATCACCTAACAACACAATTGCGGTGCGCCCATCAGTGGTACATGCAGCAGTCCAATAATGGTATGGAGGCATTCCCAATCAAATACGCAGAATTGGATTTTCACAATGGGGATAACATCTTCTGGGTATTATTCGTTGAATTATATATGTTGTACCAGCAAGATGCCCTGGACGTGAATATGTGGACTTTGTAAGTCTCTATGTATATTATTGTACATTCTTGTACCGTTTAATTGCATGTTTAACTTCTTTCTTATATAGAATGGAGATACATACATGTAGAAGAAATGGCAATGACAAGTTAGGATCTCTCGATCCGGGCTTGCCAACGAGAAAATTGTCCTACAGTCTCCACAGTTTGTTGAAGACTATTTATTTAATACTTTCTTGAAGCTGCAATACAAAACCTCCATACTTTTACCCTATAACTTTAAGTACGTATTACCCTACTTCTAATATCATTTTACTATTTAGATGCTAGCAGGATTTTTGTCTTGGACTCGAGGTGAAAACCAATTAATCTGTATCAAGACTTTTGGGACATGCTGAATAGGTAAACTCGATCGTTGCGTTATTGCTCTAGTAATATTCCATTCTATTGTATTTAAGCTTAATTACTATTTAAAATCATTCACATGGCATTCGCACGATATTGCAAGAAAAGTGTTTGGCATCGTCCCTACAAGAATGATTTTCAAATAATAACCGACTTTCCATGCATGAGACAGGACCCGGGAAACCATTTATGTGCATAGTATGTATATACAAATATACATTCAATTGTCACGGAGAGTATCGGCTATAATGAAGCCATGGTATATAATTACACATTGATGTCTATTTTTCTTTCATTTAACATATATCATCATTAATTAAATTTCTCATTTCTTCAATAACAGTGCTCCAAGATGAGAACCAATAAGTTACTGCTAAAAGAAATTTTAGCAATTCAAGAGCAGATAGCTGGATTCCTTCATGATGAGATCATCAATCCAAACGACAAGTTCCATGAGCAACTTTAATTCTATTGGAGTCGTTGAAAAACCAAAGTGAATGAGATGTACTCATACTATATTTGTAAACAAACTATTGTAAAAACCAAATAGTGAATATATTTGATTCTATTGTGATGCTTTAATATAGTGAGTTCCACGAGCAACTTTAATTCTATTGTGATGCTTTAATATATTTGAATTATGATTTAATGACGCTTTATATACTATATTGTTCTACCATATTAATATAATGATGCTTTACATTCACACATTGTAGAAAATTTTGTATAAAAATATATAATGCAGAAAAATATGCAATAAAAATATTTGGTGCATGGCTTGTCATTGCCGGTTTGTCCAAGAAACGACAGTGATATATGTATATCAGTGTTGGTTCCTATTTCGAATCGGCACTGCCGGATTTAGGTGTGAGCTGGCAGAGATAGTCCAATATCACTACCGGTTGTACAACGAACTGACAATGATATCTATTATCACTACCGGTTCTTGAGCCGACAGTGATAATCCCAAGTATCACAGCCGACCAATCACTGCCGGCTCTCATAACCGGCAGTGATGGCGTTTTGGAGCCAGCAGTGATGACATGTTCTATAGTAGTGTTTTACCGAGTGATTTTTGGATTACAGACTATCACTACCGATTCGCATACAAACTGACAGTGATATCGATATCACTGCTAGTTCTGAACCCGGCAGTGATAGTCGGACTATCACTGCTGACCAATCACTGCTGGTTCCAATATCCGGCGGTGATGCCAGTTTGGAACCGGTAGTGATCTAGTGTTTTATAGTAGTGCCAACACATGATGTGTTGTGAAGTTTACATCCGAGTATCACTGAAGCTGACATACGATGAACTGGTAGTCTGTTAAGCAATACTGGTAAGTATCAATTGGCATCAAATGATGGAGAGTCAATGTTCCATCTCCTTTTAAAATTTGTGTGGAGTTCCTACATTCCAAACAGGCGAGAATGGTTTAATGCATATACCAACAAAGCTAATTTTTTAGAAATATACATAGTTTCACAGGATACAATAGAATATGATATCTGATAAATACATCCTCAAGTAGCAAGTGTAGCTAGGACTCCATTAGACCGACATTCCATAAATACACCAATGTTTATAATGTAACAATAGAATGGATCACTTAAGCTTTATCATCTTCCTGATAACATCGAGCTGATCGACAGCTCGGCATTGGTGCCAGCCTGGATAATGTTACTGATGCTTTTGCTTGCACGTGCTTCTTCCAATGCTAGAGCGTCCTTTAGCTGAGCCACCACTATACTCATCATTGGCCTTTCACTGGATGCCTCTCTTGTGCACAGCAGTGCTATGTCCACCACCTTCCAGACTGAACTGGGGTCATACTCATGTTGAAGTCGTGGATCAACAATTTTCTCAATATTGCCCGTAGTGACCTTCTCCTTTACATGTTGGACAATATGCATTGGGGTTGGTATAATGGGAGGTTCACCTGTTACAATCTCTAGCAAAACCACTCTAAAGCTGAAGACATCGCTACTCGTGGTGAGTCTGCCTCTAAGATAGTACCTAGATAGGAGCAGGTAGACCAAATAATGTGCCCAGTTAGCACTTAGCAGGTTTGATCAAAATTATCAGTCTTTAATGTAATTATTAAGTAGAACATGAAGCAAAAACAATAGCTGATCTTATCTGAAGTTAAGGTTCTTTTACTCCCTAATAGTTTATTATTGATTCGTTAAAAGAATAGGTATAGGCACAAACTCTGGATCAATGTAGCCTAGAGTTCCAGCTGCTGTCACAGATATGTGACTTTGTGCAACACTGAGGTAAGTCTTGGACAATCCAAAATCTGAGATCTTGGCAACCATGTCATGTCCTAGAAGAATGTTGTGTGGCTTCAGGTCTCTGTGAATTATCGGTAGTACACATCCCGTGTGCAAGTAGTCCAAACCTATGTAAAAAACTAGCACGTTGAATGTAGCTTGACAAGTACACTAAAATACTAGACAAAAATATGAAATTTATTGGATCTCTCTAAACTATACCTTGTGCAGCTTCAAGTGCAATTCTTGCTCGATCACGCCATCCTAGTGTTTGAACAAAAGCATTTCTTCCTGGATGTCCACAATAATAAGTTATTAATGATGTACCATAATGTAATTTCAAGTACAGTAGTACCATCAGTTTTAGATGAAACGTAATCTTTACAGATACAACTAATTAACATTATGTGAAACCATGGTGTATGAATGATTGCTACATAACTTAGAAACCATAGAAATAAGGATACGTGTACAAGGGTTAAGAAGAACTTTTTTAATCAGGAAGGAGATTGCACAAGAAAGTCAACATCATAAATTCTAAAGTTTGCATATCACAAACCTCGTAGATGGTCATGAAGGCTTCCATTCGACATGTACTCATAAATAAGAGCTAAATGATCCTTGTTAGTGCAGTAGCCAAGCAACAAAACAAGATATCTATGGTGCACAGTTGTTAAGCTTTCAACCTACAAAATAAGAAACATATTCAGAATCAGAGGACCCTTCGAAGTGCTTTCTTAATTTTGAAGTCAAGTTCAAAGATATCTTGGTGAGCAAGTGATAGAATCATTGCCCCTGTCACCTTTTTAATACTTCATGTTACACTTTATCTATTGTTCCATAGACCACCTAAATTTCTAGTGACACAAATATTATAAGCCTGCAAATAATAGCATGAAAATTCTTTTGGAAAATAAAATCTATCTATTCCATAGAAATTTACAAACATGGAAAAAATGACCAATTTTATGGATTGAAATTAAGTACCTCAGCTGAAAACTGTGTCATTCCTTGTCCTGTTGCTGATGTTGGAGAATGCATCTTGACAGCAACCTGAGTTCCATCTTCTAATTGGCCATGGAAGACAGGCCCAAACCCTCCTTCACCAATGCACACTGAGAAATTATTTGTTATTGCCACCAACTCCTTATATGTGAATTCACGATTGTCAGATATGTGCATGCGACCTTTACAGTCTTCTTGATTTCTAGAATCTGGAACGTTTGCGCATCCAAACAGCACACTTGGAGCTGTACTTTGACAAATCATATGTTTCATCAATGAAAGATATTACAAAATATGCCTTTTCTGTAATAAAATTTGTGTATGTGCCAAAACAAGAATCAGCCTTGGAACCGTTCCATACTACCGGTTATCTGAACCCAGTGTGCAATAAACCATTTGTGCAAAAATTAACAAAAGACATACCTTTCATTCTGTAGAAACATAACACCAGCAAAGTAGATACTAGAAGTACCACCATCACCACTGAGACCACTATGGCAATAACTAGGACAAGCGTGTTTTTCTTGTTTGGTGATTTTCCATTACATGGATCTCCATTCATGGTGTCATACCTAAAACATGAAAAATATTGCTGCAACTGAATTGGAAAAAAGGGATTGGGTTATTTGGTTTGAGGGATGACCCCATCCTAGAATGGGTTGATCCATCATAGGATGATTGTTGAATTTGGTGGGATGACCCAATCCCTCATTTTGCACTAGTTTAGTGCTTATAAAGGAGGACATAGTGATGGATCAACCAGCTCCATTCCTCAAACCAAACAAGTGGGTTAGGATTGGACTTAGGATCAGATGGTCCATTCACTGTCTTGTTCCTCAAACCAAACACACCATATATGGATTCTCCAAGGTTTAAATAGCTATTAGATTCCAAAACAATTGAACTCAGAACATAAGACATTGTTCATATATCATCCAAAATCCCTACATGTTGCACTTGGCATAAAATTAACAAATAACTAGAGAAGTTCCGTTATGTTCCTATTTTTAAGACTAGTGCTATCATGTTCTTGTACTTCAGTGCATTGAACTTCTAATAAGTCGTTATCAGGGAGTCCATTTCTACGTTGTAATAGCAGCTATGGAGCAAAATCAGAGAGCAAAAGGAAATCCAAACCTCAATGTAAGTGAGCGTTTTGTACATAAAGCCTCAGGAACACTGTCAACATGATTCCCAGATAAATCTCTGCAAATAAAATAACAAAAAATCATTCCGATTAGTTTGGATGATTTCCTGGCTTATAAACTAAAAGAGGATAGGACTTACAAAACAAGGAGGGACCACAGGTTTATTAAAGAGTCAGGCACTGTTCCGTTTAAATTATTGTATGACAAATTCCTGGTAATAGATTTTGTGAGACATACCACTTGCACGTACTATTTAATAGAATGTGGAATTATTAACCTAGCACATATTAATATGGTTATACTTACAGGTATTGGAGTGATTTCAGCAAAGAAAATTGATTAGATATTGCACCGTGCAAATCACTGTGGGACAAGTCTCTGCAAATAAAATGTTGTATTCTGTTAATGTTATCATCTTAAAGAGAAATAAACAATATAATGGATAATTTAGTACAAGTATTCAAACCGAGATAACACACACACACTTAACCTAAGCTTGTATAGCCCAGCTTTATTAGAGAGTGAAAACTAGAATCTTAAATAGTAACCACACACTTACAGAGAAATTACACTCCATGTGACTCCATCACTTCGACATGCCAATCCAATCCATGTATAGTTTTCTGGTAAACATGGGTCGCCCATCCAGTTTTTCTTAACTCGATACTCAACTTTAATTCTCATCATAGCTTCAACTAAATACCATAGGAATTCAGTAGGAGAAAACATCACATTAGTAAATATTACAAGAATTTAAGTTGACAGCCCTATTATTTTGCACAACACGTATGAATATTGTAAATTGATCTTGCTGCGTGAGTTATCTATATACGATGTTTCTTCTTTCTTATTCAATTTAAAGGTTTTTTTAGCCATTTAGCACTAAAGGCACCCTCAAATCACACTGAAATATACATGATAGGAGTGAGTGTTGGCAATATGTGTATGGATTGGTAGCTCATGGATGAATATATGCTTGTGCTGCAGTATAATAATTAATTAATGGTCTAGAAAATGCTAGGCGCTACATGGATGGTGGGGTGACGCCTAGTCACCAGTTAGTCTGGCTAGGCGGCGCCTAGTGGGAGTGTTTTTTTTGTTCGCTTTTTTGTATTTTTTTTCCATCTTTGTAATGATTATTTGTTTTTTCTGCATGTGATCTTTGGGTGGCCTTTGGAAACAAGGGGAGATGCTTATGTACGTACCATCTTCTGGAATGGTTGCGATGTCATGATGTTGGATCACGTAGTATGTCTCGAAAGCATTGAGCATGGGTGGCAGCTCAGAGTTGTTGGTGGCAACGAGGAAGAAATTGTAAAAACCATTTTCAGAGGTGTATACAGCGGAATATATCGAGGTTGCTAGGAGATAGGTCGGGATGAACTCCAACGATAAGCCATTGCTGTGTATGCTTAACTCACGCCGCCGCTGCTGCTGGAAATCAGTGAAATACAGGATGAAGAAGTATGCAGGTAGTGCCGCGGTGGTTGGCCAGGCGGTAGGAACTGACCATGAGAAGTTGAGGGATAGAGTTTGCAGGTGAGGTGACGGGCTGACGCCGGTTTGGAGGACTCTGTTTGGCACCTCAAATGGGTCGTGTGCATTTTTCCTAATTGTCCTTGTTGTGGATAGATTAAGCCACCCTGCAATATCTTGCGATGGCCACCACAATCGATCGTAGGGATCATCCGGATACCTGAAAATTGAGTGAATGCCTGCATATTAAAACATTATGATTTGAACTAGGCACAAAATAGCACCTGTAAGGCTGTAAAAGAGTCACAAAGTAGAAAGTTCATACCTATATTTTTCAAGTGCAAGTGTCGCACTTGACAATATGAACTACATTGTTTGCGACAATTTAAAGATGTGGTTGCTACTTCGAGTACCTACTTTTCTCAGTAATTTATGAATTATGAAATTTGTGTGTAGGAACCATAACCTAACGTGAAAACATCGACAAAAATATAATTTTTTTTCTGTATTTATGCATAGTGTACAATACTTAGTTATACCTGCCAGAAAAAATACTTATCCAAAAGAAGATTAAACTATTCTCAGGAATGGAGAGTACTGAAGGATCGAGATGGCGAACAGAGGGGGGGAGGTGAATGGTCGCAAATAAATTTTTCCCCAGAATACTCCAACTAAAACATTGAAAAGATCGCGCAAAGAAAACCGGTGCTCCTCAAATTCGCAAAACCTGCAAAAACCGGAACGACTAGACAACTATGTGTATCCCTAGCTTACATGGATGAGATCCATAAAATATGTGAGGGATTATCAATCACAATCCTAGTTGTCAAGTGTCCAAAATAAAGAGGAATCAATTCAAATACTTCTTTTCTAAAAGAGATCAAGCCAAGACACAAAAGTCTCTTTTAGAAAAGCAAAAGCAGATATTTCCAGAAGCAGTCTTTAATTTGAACAGGAGGTTGGTGGGTTTCTGCTGCTCGCAAAATTATGAGAAATTTTCTCCCTATGAGAAGATGAGTCATGAAGCTCTCTACCAAATTTCAGATCAAAAAGCCATGTAGAAAAATCATCATAAATTTATGAACACAGACAGTCAGGAACTTCGAGCAGAAAATTTGGGGCTCGGTTTTCACCTCATGGCGCCCAAACGGTGCAACAAGTGAACTCCAAAATGTTTTTACAGATGTATAAAGGAGTACCGCACAAGCTCCAATAAGAATCACTAAAAAAGGATTTTTTTAGATTTTTATAAAAATCAAAAACTAACTGCTGCGTGAAAAACAAGTTCTGGACAGAGTTAGAACTTGAAAGAAAAGATGATCTCTACTCAATCAAAGAGTGCAAAAGAGATGTAAAATCATATGAACACACTCAAAATATCCAAGATCAGCATTTAGAAGGAGAGGAGGCAAATCCAAATTGCATGAATGTAAATTACGCGAAAGTAAATGCGTAAAGTAAATGCTGAATTTAAATTGCGTAAAGTAAAGACATAATGTAAATGCGGAATTTAAATTCACAATAATGTAAAGAAATTTCTTTGTATTTCTGGTGGGAAGGTTTACAAAGCCTCACTTCATGTGGGCAAAGCTTAAAGGAGCAACTCAAACCTTCTAGGGGAGGAGGCCACCCCTTCACCCCTATTTATACTACTCTTGGGCCACCTACCACCCTTGGATGAGTCCCTCAACCCTAGGACACTCATCTAAGGGCTAGGATTTGCCCACTCACACAGCCATGCAAGGGCTAACCCAAAATCCACACACATAATGGGTTTTCTTGCACGGTTTTCAAAGCATACTACCTAGACCCGCTAACCTATCAACTAGACCGCAATCCGACGGCCCTCATTGATCCACGCAGCATCTAACTAGCATCATCTCCTTTCCTTGTCTTCTTGGCTTGCCCGGACTCCGTCTCCGATCATCTTCCGGCGATCTCCCAACCGTCTGGACCTCCGACGCTCCTCACCTAGTCCCGGTCATCCTCCGCCTCACCATGACCTAGCACCGTCGCCCTGCAACCATCAAAGACAAGGAAAAACCTTTCACATAGCAATGCTCACAAAGATATTCAATGACCATCACAAAATCATTAATCAATCATAATTTCACTTAACGGTCCGATGCTACCGCCCCAAGTTGGTAGCACTAGGAATAGCACCAACACTCAAATTGCTTCACAACGACAGTCCAATTCAAATCAAACTCAATTTCAAATCAAACTAAGCTTAAATCTCGTCAATTACTCATCACACACAAGGATAGACCTCCACATGGTCTTTCAATCTCCCCCTTGATGAGTATATTGACAAACACATGAAAAGGCATAAGTTTTGAGTTTGAATAAGAGAAGAAAGCAATTTGAATGCAAAGCCAAACTTGATCAAAGAAATGGAAATCAAGAACATGACCAAGTTGGCAACTAGAAATGCTTATGATCTATGAAAGATAGCAAGGATTAACAAAGATCATAAGAATTATGTTGAATCAAGATGCAAAATCATGCCTTTTCTACGATTTCTCCCCCTTTTGGCAATATAGGCATCAAGATGGTATTTTCTTTTTTCTCCTTTTTTTGGTTGTTTTTATGCAAGTAATGCAGCCTAAGGGAGCTTTGAAGATTATCCATGTGACCAACAAGACAAGTTATGACACAAGCTAAGTTATGGCAAAAATAGACTAAGCTAAGGCATGTCCAAGTGCAAATAATCATTTTGCTAGCAAGATTTAATGAAAACCTTGTCATTTTTAGCATGATTGAACATGAGCAACACTTGTCATTAATTTCAAAACTAGAAGCAAAGCCATTTAAAGGATCAAATGGAAAACCTAGAGTTCAACCTACTCAACACTTTGGGGAATCTAGAAGTGCACACAAGGTCCTTCGAGCTTTTTTTTATTGTATGCATATTTTTCTTTGAATCTTTGAAAGACATAGCGGGGGTGCAAATGTTTGACATTATTTGCATTCTTTACCCACATATGTTTTTTTTGCATTTTTTAAACAATTGACTCAAGCCATAATCGATCATCTCAAGAGAGACTCTTAAGAGAATGATCTTAGTTATACACAATCCATTCTAAGTTCATCTCAAGTGCAATGAGAAGCCATCTTGTGAATGTGAGGTGTTGAGTCTAATGCACACAAAAAGAGTCAATTTTGCTTCACTTTTATTTTAACATTTTCATCATTAAGCTAGTGAAGGACTCAAGTATGGATCAAACAAGATTCACCCAAGTTGCTATAGGGACTCTAGAGAATTCTAGAATTTCACAAATCATGGCAAAAACACCTAGAGAAGAAACTTAACAAGTAAACGCAACATGTTTTATCAAGTTTTTCTTTTAACGCTCATTTTTTAATTTTTGTAAGCTTAGCAAGATAAATGAACTTGGACATATCTAAGCAAGTAATTTTCTTCATAATATAGTATGGTGTATAAAATAAAACATGGATCATTTGCATAATAGACAAAGCTCATAAAATGAAAAATTAAGTCTATATGCAATGCATGAGACAGATTCTTAAACTCCCCCTCAACATGTGATTCCATTTTAGACACAAATCTGGTTCAAATTGAGTTATTAGCAAAATTAAGCTCAAGAAAGGTCGAAAAGAACTCAATTAAAACCAGAAACACAGAATGGATGGAAGAAGTCAAGAAAACTGCGAACTAGGTAGCTATAGAGCATAGAAAAGATGAAAGAGAACACTACAGCTCAGACTCGCTCTCATCTTCCCCAACGACTAACATAGGGAAGCTGCCTCTAGATCCCAAACTAAGGAGTACACACAGACCCTGTCTACCCAGGGGGCCCAACACCTACTAGACTTATAAGACTGTGAGGGAACTCAACCTAGAGAAGAGAGAACAGCTAATTAAGCATGATAGCAACCTAAAGCACAAGATGAGAGGTCCATGCAAAGCATGCCAGAAGTCTAAGTGTGGTTAACTCATAACTTTAAGGAATAAAACCCATAAGCACCCAGTGCAATACAAAAGAAAGGAAAAACTGAAATAAAATATAATACATAATTTACAGATCAGCTCCCCCTCACAAAAGGCCGTAAGGGCACACAACTCCAAGCTCACTCCTCAAGGCAACAAACCTAGAGCTATCCAAAGGCTTGGTAAAGATATCGGCCAACTGGTGGTCACTCTCCACAAACTGAAGCACTATGTCTCCTTTCTCCACATGGTCTCTAAGGAAGTGATATCTAATATCAATGTGCTTGGTCCGGAGTGTCTGACCGGTTCTGGCAATACAAATAGCAGAAGTGTTATCAATGAAAAGTGGAACACTCTCTATCTCTAACCCAAAGTCCCGCAAGGTCGATCTCATCCAGAGCACCTAGCTACAAAGAATCGGTGCAAAGAACATACTCGCCTCAACGGTGGATCAGGCGACTCGATCGCTTCTTAGAAGACCAAGAAACAAGAGAAGTGCCAATAAATTGGCAAGTGCCAGAAGTGCTCTTCTTATCTATCCTACAGCCAGCAAAATCAGCATCAGAAAAGGCTCTAAGGGATAGACAAGAGGAAGAAGAGTACCAGATACCATAATCAATGGTAGCTCGAAGGTACCTGAAGATGTGCTTCACCGCCTGGCGATGAGAGATGCGAGGAGAAGTCTGAAAGCGAGTGCACATACACACAGCAAAGTGTATGTCCGACCGCGAGGCAGTAAGATACAAGAGAGAGCCAATCATGCTCCGAAACTCCTTTTGATCAACAGGCTCACCATCCTCATCGGGCTCGAGGACAGCAGTGGTGGCCATAGGAGTCATCACGGGCTTTCCATCAGACAGGGGCAAAGGTCTCCTCAAAGTCAAGACCCTCAACCTGAGTGAAGCCCTGTGCAACTAGCCTAGCCTTGTTGCGAACGACAATCCCATCCTCACTCTGCTTGTTTTTGAACACCCACTTGGTCCCAATGACATTATGACCAGATGGGGGCTCTACAAGCTGCCAAACTTTATTCCTCTCAAACTTTTCTAGTTCCTCATGCATAGCATTAATCCATGATTCATCGGATAATGCATGAGTAACATCCTTTGGCTCAAAAGAGGCAACAAAGACAGAGTGAAGGCAGAAGAAGATAAGCCTGATTTTGAGCGCCAGAACACGCTCAAATAGATCACCAATGATCTGCTTTCAGTGGATGAGAACGCTGAATGTGTCGTGGAGGACTGTAAGCAGAGTGGCCTCTACCTCTTGAGGAGAAGAGGTAGGAACAGAGCCACTCACCAAGAAGAGTTCAAGGCAAGGGCTGGTCTCCCGAGGTGCGAGAAATGGAAACAGGAGGCACCTCGGTGTAGAGGAACTGGATCGTGGAACACCATCATCTCCATCATCCTCATCCTCCACAAAGATGGTCTCAGAGGGATAAGAAGAGCTCGAAATATCGGTCTAGCTCTCGGCTAGCCTCATCAAATGTCACGCCACAGTCTCTATGATCCTATTCGCATCACAACCTGCACCTATAGCTACGAGAGGAAGTCGAGTAACCCGTAAAAATACCATCGAAGAACGAGACTCAAACTTATCTAGGTTACTGGACTTCAAGATAAAACACTTGCAACCAAAAACGCGAAAATGAGAAACACGGGCTTTCGCCCATACCTCAACTCATAAGAAGTGCGATGCAAATGTGCTCTCAAGAAAATGCGATTGGAAACATGACAAGCAAGAGCTATAGCCTCATTTCAAAATTTCCTAGAGTCTTGACTCGTCTAGCATCGTCCTGGCCATCTCAACCAGGGTCCTATTCTTCCTTTCCACTACGCCATTTTGCTGAGGGACGTATGGAGAGGAGAACTGATGCTCTAACCCAGACTCCACACAGAATCTCTCAAAGTAGGAGTTCTTGAACTCTGTGCCATTATCACTGCGTATAGCTCGTAATGCACTTGGGAGCTCAATAGACAACCTACTAACAAGTCCCCTGAAGTGAGAAAAGGTCTCATCCTTCGAGGCCATGAAAAATACCCAAGAATACCTCGAAAAATCATCAACAATGACAAGGACATACCACTTTCCTCCTGCCGATCAGACTCTAGCCGACCAACAAAGGTCCATGTGTAAAAGTTGTCTGGTACATCACCATCACTACGGTGGATCGGAGGATGAGAAGCAAGAACTATCTTGCCATGTCGGCAGGAGAGCAAACTAAGTCTTTGACCATCTTGAGTTTGAGCAAACCACTTAATAAGATCACGGCCGCTAACTCGTCAAATGATCAAAACCAATGTGACCAAGTCTCCTATGCCGAAGGAGAGATCACGGACTCGTATAATCAAACACCGAAGAGAATCTCCAGAAGAAACAGAAAAATCAGTACGAAAGACTCTCCCAAATCTAGAAATCCCGCAAACTAACTCTCCTGATGAATCAAGAATTCTACAAGCATTACTCTTAAAGCTTACCTCGAAAGAGTCATCGATAAGCTGAGAAACAAAAAGCAAATTATATTGCAGCTCACTCACTAAGGCAACGTCCTTAAGAATAAAATTTTCATTAATGCAGACGGTACCTTTAGCGATGACCCTACCTGAAGACACATCCCCAAAAGTGATCAACTCATCACCGGGGGCTCGGACTAGGGAAGAGAACCAACGAGAATCTCCGGTCATATGACGAGAACAACCGGAATCAACAATCCAAACGTCTCCCTTCCCCATCCGATGAACCTGATCAAGTCAAGAAAGAGGGAGATGACTCAGTACTGGGAAAGAGTAAAATCCTGGGAACCCAATACTGAACCACACGACGCCTCAGAGTACCAGCCACAGAAGAAGACTGGACTCGAGTGTTTCTTTGATGATCAGTAGCAACTCTAGTAGATGATCTAGTAGCCAAAACTGGGTTGGCCCACCGTGGTGCAAAGGCCGGACCATCCCAATGAGGCTGTCTAGGTCTCCTACCAGAAAACACCTCACACCGCTGATATCTACCTCGATGGGAAAAACAAGGAATATCAAGAGGACGGTGGGTAGACTGACCACGAACAGCTCCAGGGCTAAAACTCAAAGAAGCAGCATGAAAACCAAGTCCTGGATGCTGTCCAAAAACAGGCGACTCTCTAACCTATCTAGAAGCAGTGCGTGCCTTAGGAGCCTCAGAGTCTGGGGATGACCCTGAATACCCCTAAGAGCATCAACACGCTCACGTTGAGTGATCTTGGTGCGCCTGAAGCAGAAATCTACTAGGTGACCATCCTTCTTACAGAAGGTGCATGTGTACTTTGCCTTGTTAGAGGTAGAAGCAACAAGAAAAGCATCCTTCTGGTCAGAAGTCCCGTGGACCACACCAGCAGACCTAAACACAGTGATGCTCAACCTGGAAGCAACCACTATCTCTCCACTGTTGGAACCACGCACAATGGTAGGAGGATGAGTCCTAGCGTGCTCCAAGTAATCAAATCCTAGACCTTGATTGAATCTGCTAATCTTGGACTAGTCTAGAATGAGATTGAGCTTCTTCTTGCCTCCAACAAATTTCTCGAGAGTGCTCATAAGATACTGACACTCTCGGAAAAGTGAGACGCATGAAGAGCAAGGGGAAGGAGTAGAAGAAGAGGTAGAAGAAGAGGATCGAACAGCGCGTGCATATTTTTCCCTATACACGGCTGCCTCAAATTTAAGAGACTCACAAGAAGCATCTCTAATTCTACCAACCTGGGCCTCTAACTTCTTCCTAAGCTCTGCGTGGACCTTATCCACGTCATTCTTAACCCCAACACACAGCAAGCAACCAGTTTGTGATTTAACTAGTAAATCCTTAGCAAGTTGATCACACTTGACATTCAAAGCATCATTGTCAAGTTTTAGTTGCTTACAGCCCTCACATGAGCTGACTGGGTCCTTAGAAGCATGCATCTCAAGTTCATCATTTCTAGAGGAAAGCTTTCTAAGGTGTGAGCTCATGGTATCAATCTCACAAGCAATTTAGGGCAATTATTACAGAAGCATTTGTGTGGGCATGAGAAAAACTAGCATCGCAGGAATATCAATAACAACAGACTAGCATTCTTCGACTTGATTCTCAAGATCAACAAGCACACTATCATGCAAAGTCCTTAGGTTCTCCACTCCACAAGCAAAGCATCACAGAGTGTACAAATTGTCGAGTCTCGGGAGGAACATGATTTAAGTGAAGCTAACTCCCGAGACAAACTATCTACCTCCTTCTCTAACTCAGAACACCTCGACCTAGCCTTATCATGAAACTTGCCTAATTTACAGAAGGCATCATTTAACTCGTCGTAGGTGGGTACCTCATCCGTGTCGCTGTACAGCTCAGAGTCACTCACTTCAATGGTGCCTGCCATGAAGCACATGTCGGAGAAGTCATCGTCGCCTTTCTTCTCTTGCGGATCATCCTCGCCTTCGTCGCTCCATGTCTCCATGTCGGAGAGGTTGATGTCATCGAGGGAGGCGAGGACGCGGTGGAAGAGCTTCTAGTTCTTGGAGAAGTTGCGGTACTTCTTCTCGTGCGCCGGTTCACGAACTGGAGACTTCTTGTTGCGGTTCTTGTCGGTGTAGTCGTTCTTGCCCAAACCGCTGACGTCGTTCTTGCCCTTCTCCAGCTTAGGGCAGTTCGCTCGAATGTGGTTGGGGCCACCACACTTGAAGCAGGTGATCATGCCACCTCTCTTCCTCTCTCTCACTCTCTTGTAAATATTGGAGAATTTTCGAGCGACAAGAACAAGCTCATTTTCTGGAAATCGTTCCAGAATTTCATCGCTTACGTCGCAAAGAGCGAGAGAGAAAAACTAGAAGCAAAGTCAAGAGAAAATCGAGAAGAGGACCCAATGGGATCGGTGACCAAAACCATCGACTGAGATTTTGTCTTCCGAGAGACGACATCAATCTCATGAGTCTTGAGGCAGGAATAAAGCCCGTCAAGAGTCAGAGTCGACAGATCAGTGGTGTCCTTGATGGTGGTCACCTTCATCTCCCAAACCCGAAGGTCGAGTGCGGTCAAGAAATGCCAAGCATTGTCCGAGTCAGGGTATATACAACCAACTGCTTGGAGGTCGCTCAAAATCTTGATAAACCGACCAAAGCACTCATCGAGACTCTCACCAGCGCGTTGCTCAAATTTGTTGTACTCGCTTGAATCTGTCCTCGCCACGGTCTTGATTTGAGTAGTGCCCTCATGGTAAGCATCGAGGGTTACCCAAATCTCGTGGGCGAGCGGTTGAGAAATCTGTCAGACTCATCGCGGCTAAGGCCTCAGATAAGGATGTTCCTAGCCTTAGCGTTTGCCTCAACGTCAGCCATATTTCCGGCCATGACGTCCTCATCGGCAGGAACCTCATACGGGAGCTTCACCTTCTGCCATATCAGGAAGCCCTAGGCAGTGATGTACGACTCCATTCGGGACTTCCAAAAAGGAAAATCAACTCCATTGAAAATGAGAGGCTTGGTGGAGTATTTGTCCGTCGCCATGGCTCTTGAGACCGGTCAAGATCTATTGGAAGAGCAAAACCGGCTCTGATACCAATTGAATGATCAAGATGGCGAACAAAGGGGGGGTGAATGGTCGCAAATAAATTTTCCCCCAGAATACTCCAACTAAAACCTTGAAAAGATCGCGCAAAGAAAACCGGTGCTCCTCAAATTCGCAAAACCCGCAAAAACCGGAACGACTAGACAACTATGTGTATCCTTAGCTTACATGGATGAGATCCATAAAATATGTGAGGGATTATCAATCACAATCCTAGTTGTCAAGTGTCCAAAATAAAGAGGAATCAATTCAAATACTTCTTTTCTAAAAGAGATCAAGCCAAGACACAAAAGTCTCTTTTAGAAAAGCAAAAGCAGATATTTCCAGAAGCTGTCTTTAATTTGAACAGGAGGTTGGTGGGTTTCTACTGCTTACAAATTATGAGAAATTTTTTCCCTATGAGAAGATGAGTCGTGAAGCTCTCTACCAAATTTTAGATCAAAAAGCTATGTAGAAAAATCATCATAAATCTATGAACACAGACAGTCAGGAACTTCGAGCAGAAAATTTGGGGCTCGGTTTTCACCTCATGGCAGATGTACATGTACAAAGGAGTCCCGCACAAGCGCCAACAAGAATCACTAAAAAAGGATTTTTATATATTTTTCTAAAAATCAAAACTAATCGTCATGCTTGAAGAACAAGTTCTGGACAGAGTTAGAACTTGAAAGAAAAGATGATCTCTACTCAATCAAAGAGTGCAAAAGAGATGTAAAACCATATGAACACACTCAAAACATCCAAGATCAGCATTTATAAGGAGGGGAGGCAAATCCAAATTACATGAATTTAAATTATGCGAAAGTAAATGCGTATAGTAAATGCTGAATTTAAATTGCATAAAGTAAAGACATAATGTAAATGCGGAATTTAAATTCACAATAATGTAAAGAAATTTCTTTGTATTTCTAGTTGGAAGGTTTACAAAGCCTCACTTCATGTAGGCAAAGCTCAAAGGAGCAACTCAAACCTTTTAGGGGAAGAGGCCACCCCTCCACCCCTATTTATACTACTCTTGGGCCACCTACCACCCTTGGATGAGTCCCTCAACCCTAGGACACTCATCTAAGGGTTAGGATTTGCCCACTCACACAGCCATGTAAGGGCTAACCCAAAACCCACACACATAATGGGTTTTCTTGCACGGTTTTCAAAGCATACTACCTAGACCCGCTAACCTATCAACTAGACCGCAATCCGACGGCCCTCATTGATCCACGCGGTATCTAACTAGCATCATCTCCTTTCCTTGTCTTCTTGGCTTGCCCGGACTCCGTCTCCGATCATCTTCCGGCGATCTCCCAACCGTCTGGACCTCCGACGCTCCTCGCCTAGTCCCGGTCATCCTCCGCCTCACCATGACCTAGCACCGTCGCCCTGCAACCATCAAAGACAAGGAAAAACCTTTCACATAGCAATGCTCACAAAGATATTCAATGACCATCACAAAATCATTAATCAATCATAATTTCACTTAACGGTCCGATGCTACCGCCCCAAGTTGGTAGCACTAGGAATAGCACCAACACTCAAATTGCTTCACAACGACAGTCCAATTCAAATCAAACTCAATTTCAAATCAAACTAAGCTTAAATCTCATCAATTACTCATCACACACAAAGATAGACCTCCATATGGTCTTTCAAGTACATCTCAAAATTTGCATGCATGAAAACACAAAAAAACAAATTGCCTACACAGATCGCTTGCACCCATGCTTTGTCGTTCCTGAAGGGCAATAGACTGGTCCATCGCGGCTGCTAGATACAGTGAACTCTTCATGGGCCTCATCTCCAGTGAAGATATGAAAGGAGTTCCCCTGCCAATGTCTGTCAAGCAAACTGATGCGAAATTCAGCGTGGCCACGATGATCACCTCATGTATGTAAGTCATGGACATGGTTGTACTAGTGATATTGAGACGGCTCCAGAAGTCAAGCCCAATGTAAGTGTCGAAGACCAGTGGTGAGCTAATAAGATTCTGACGCTTGTCGTCATAGTTTCCGTACATGAACGTTCCTCTTATAAGATACTAGATAAGGAAGCGCGGCGGCACGCCGCGCGCGTGAACAAAAACAAATTTGTGTTTTTTTCCGGAGAAAAAACGGATCACAAAAGCTTTTTTTTTGGAAAAAACGAGGAAAAACGGACCACGGAAACATTTTTTCCAGGAAAAAACGAATTTTTTTTCCAAAGGAAAAACGGAGCACAAAAACATTTTCCCCGGGAAAAACGAGGAAAAACGGAGCACGAAAATATTTTTTCTGGAAAAAACGGAGAAATGACCTGTACGTAAAGAGCGGGGACCTATTTGTTATATTTTTGGACCCGACCGCTATCCCGAAAAATTAGAAAAGGGCTCGTTCGCGATTCGCATTTAACGGGTGCATCTTTTCGTAAAGTAACAAACCAGGGACCCAAACGCAATCCGGGAAAAATTTTCTTCACCTCACAAAAAATCACAAAGGACCATTTTGTAAATTCGCAGAGATCTATACGTAATTCGGAGAAACGGATGGACTTTTTTGCAAAATTGCCGCTTGACATGTGGATAGCCTCCCTGAGCCGGAACATTGCAGGCTTTAATATAGGGAGGATTTCTGACCCTTCGTGACGGAAAAAAAAGTGTAGCAGTTTCGACCTCCACCAGGAAACTTCGAGATTAAGGCCCGACTTGAATTGCTCAAAGATCTTGGTATTCTCAAGAAATGTTGTGATTTTCTCCGTGTCTATGTACCCATCATCTGAAACATATGTGATATTCGCTTTCTCATCCACATAGCTAGAGCCACTGGGAAGGCCGCAATCGATGCTTATAAATCCATCATCTACAGAGTTGTGGAAATGAGTGCCACTTAAGCTGATTACAAGTGAGACATGGAAATTTTATACCTAAAATGAATTAGCCTAATTGTGAAAAATAAAAGCTATACTGTTAAATGCCACTTAAAAATGGGGAAGACCGAGAAAAATGGGGGAAAATGATAGTCTCCTGAAATACTTTTCAGAGAAAAATGGCCAGTTGAACTTGTGTTCAAAACATCCTATAGAGAGCTAGCAATGGAACTTGTACCTTTTTATCTAGTTTTTACAGTTGTGAATTTCTTTCATTTAGAACAAGAGGAATACAGCAGTCAAACAGTTTTATATTTTTCGCTACAATATTTGGTGTCTTTTATCAGGTATTTTATCAACCCAGGTCCCAGAACAGTTATGTTTAGATAAAATGATTGAAATTAATGCTTTGAGATTACTTTGCAAGGATTTTTTTGCAAGTATATGAAGTTCAGAAATATTTGAAGAATGATTTTGCTTCTCTTTTATATATCATCTATTTATATTGTGTATATCAGTACACTCGATAAAAAAAGACCATTGAAGTTCTTTCTTCTATTGTAGTGAAATGGTCTGATTCAATACCTGCTAATGGGCTTCTACTATAAGGCCTAGTTTGGGAAACCCATTGCCGGCCAGGATCTCTGTGGATAGGCCAGGATTTTAAGCTAAAATCCCAGCCCATTCACAGAGATCTCGACCGAGAATGGGCTTCCCAAATCAAGTCTAATATATGGCATTCTATTGTGTGTGCCTCCCTATATCGTTGTGTGCTTCATATGATTGTTCTTGCTATTTGATCGGTACATTATGTTTGATCTATGGTGGTCATCATCGTTTTACAACAATTATGACAGTGTTTTGAAATAATCTCCCAAAAGTATGTATAACAACTTATAGTTGGATCATGTAAAAATTCTCCTGTCAGTTTTTACTAGTGGGAATTTCTTACTAGTTGGGTTCTTTTTTCATTTAGAAAAAATTTCACCAAAACATCAAATTTGAGCTTTGGAACATTTTTCATTTGGATCATGTATATATACGAATGGAAAATGCCTCTGTGCTGCCAAATGAAGGAATCAATTAAATGGTGCCACCCATGAACCTATCCAACCGGTGTTTACCGGCTGCTATAGTGGTAACCAGCGGTTACCATTGGGATTTTCTTTTTTCTGATTTTCGGCCAAGATTTTTCCCCTACATTACTACAGACCGCCTCATCCGCGACCTCCCATTACTGCCGGGTAGGTATGAGCCGGCAGTGATAATACTATCACTGCCGGTTCTAACTTCAATCGGCAGTGATAAGAATACTATCAATTTCCGTAGGAATGGAGGCAATATCATTGCCGTTTAATAGAGAACCGCGGTGATAAGAATATATCACCGCCGTTTATATGTAAAACCGCAAGGATAATATAACCGCCGTTCGATCTATAAACCGCAAAGTGATAAGACCATTTTCACCGCCGGTTTTGATATAGAATCGGCAAAGGATACTCTGTTCCCTCATTATTAGTTGGATATAGAACATAAGAAATATTGTAATTTATCTCACACGTAATATATGAAAGCATAATTAGTAAAAAAAGTAACATATGAAAGCATAATTAGTTAAAAACAGAATATATGAAAGCAAATTTGTAATTTGCGGATATGTATTAATTAAAATAACATTTACAAAACATAATTTATCCATCATTACATATTTAGTCCTAATTATAATAGTCTAATGGCACGAAGCCTTATTTCCAAAACTCTCGTGCCGTCCTCCTCCTCCTCCTCCTCGTCGCCGGAGCTGCCGCTTGATGTGCGGCGGTGCTCGTCCTCCTTCTCATCCGAATCCGATTCGGTGGCGGAGTTGGTCTTGCCCCAACGCCACAGTTCCTCGCCGCCGTCGCTGTCATCGTCGTCGCTGTCGTCATCATCCTCCTCCGTCTCCTCCTGTGCCTCCTCTTCCTCCTCCTGTGCCTCCACCTCCTCCTCCTTCTCCTCCTCCTTCTCTAGCGACGGGTCGGGGCTTTGCCCAACACGTGCTCACTTCTTAGGGGGTGCCATTCTTGCAACAAAAGTGAATTGTGGGGGTGCCATTCATGCAACAATAGTGGCATTGTATAGAGGCAGAATGGGAAGGGCAACAGTTGGCAGAGGAATGTGAAGCGCAAGGGTTGACGCGGCAGAGGAACGCACGCACGCGGGCGAGAGAACAGCAAAGCAAGCGGTTGGGTTGGCGCGCATTTTGAAGGGTGCGACATATCATCGCCGCTGGTAATACCAACCGCAAGGATAATCATCACGCCGGTTGGATTTACAGCCGGCAGTGATATTTAACTTTACCGCCGGTTCAGATATTCAACCGCAAGTGATATGTATTTTCGCGAACCCAATTTTGCCCGCGTAGTATGACCTTTTCATCGCCGGTTCGCGCAGCCGCGATGATAAGCTAATTTTTCACATATGTGCTTATCACGCCGTACCGTGTTCGAACCGCAAAGTGATAAGCTATTTATATAGCAATCCACCGATGACGCTTTTTCCGCGAAAGCGTAAGAGAGGAGCGCTCTTTGCTCGGGTGTATTTTTCCTGGAGAGGTGCTGCTGAAATTTTGTGTCAGTATTTTGTTCATATTTTTCATCGAATCGACATCTTCTCTGACCGAGCAGAACAAACAGGAGCTGTATTATCTTGGCGAGTTGCTGCTGAAAAATTGTATTAAAATTTTTCGAGGTTACTAACTTGATGTATGTTATATTTGTCGTAAAATTTTACTTTACGGAGTGCTATAGATGTTGATAATTGCTGATTGTACGGTGTGAACAGTATATGTCGGTACTGCTCAAAAACAAACTTGGAGACAACGTGCATGGCTTCCTCGCGTGGCGCAAGAGTTTGATTATGTTCGGCTTGGACGATGAGGCTGACAACGACGATGATGATGATGAGCTGCACTCTCCACACGCAGACCTGTCGCCTAGGAAAAGTGCAACACCTCCGCCGGCCCCAATTAGGAAAAGTTCAACTCCTCCGCCGGCACCATCCAGAAAAAGTGCAACTCCTCCGCCGGCACCAGCCAGGAAAAGTCCAACTCCTCAGCCGACACATAAGAAGAATCGAACATCAGCACCATCTCGGAAGTCCGCATCGTCTTGTACCAAATCTCGGTCATCTGCGAAGGCAAAGATGACCTCGTAAGAAATTACCGGCCGAGATGACTGAAGAAGAACGAAAAAAGCAAATAAAGGCCGAGGTAACATCTCACTTCCAAAAGGCACCATCACCCGAGAAGATTAAAGTCGATGCTAATGCGCAGGATTTTTTCTTGAGTATGGCAAAAGCCAAAGAGACAGGGTGGGCTTCTGAACCTTCGGAAATGTCAGACTACGAGCGCATCTCCAGAAAGCAAAACTTGAAGACGGCTAGTGCTGAGGCGTCGATGTCGCAAGCTCAAAAAGATGCTGCTGAACAACGTCGTAATTACGAGCTAGGTCTAAGCTGGAAGTACTTTTTGGGGCAACCGCTGGCTCCCCCACAAGATTTAGAGAACCTAACAACAAAATTGCGGCGCGTCCATCAGTATTACATGCAGCATTGCCAAAAGGGTTTCTAGGCGGTCCCAGTGAAATACAAAGATTCGGATTTTCACAATGGGGATGGCATGTTCTGGTTAGAGTTCTGCGAATTGTATATGTTGTACCGGCCAGATGCTCTGGACGCGTCACTGGTCAGACTGTGGACTTTGTAAGTCTCTATTTATATTATTGTATATTCTTGTACCGTTCAACTGTATGTCTAACTTCTTTTTTATATATGTCGAATGGAGATACAGATGTGTAGAAGAAATAAGGATGAAGATTTAGGATTTCTCGATCCGGGGCTTGTCAACGAGAAACTCGTCCGTGATAGCCCAAAGTTTGTTGAAGACTATTTATCTCAGACTTTCTACAAGCTGAAAAAGAAAACCTCCGTACTTTTACCCTATAACTTTCAGTACGTATTACCCTACTTCTAATATTGTTTTACTATTTTTGCGTGACACGTGTGGGACTAATAGGCTATATTAACATATATGTCTAGTTATCATCGGGTCCTCCTCGTCATCGAAGTTAGAAGCTAGCGTGGTTTTTGTCTTGGACTCGATGACAAAAGAACTTGATGAGTATAAACATAATTTTGGAAGATGATGAACAGTAAACTCGATCGCTATGCTATTGCTCTAGTAATATTTTATTCTATTGTATTTAAGGTTAATTACTATTTAAAATCATTCACACAAGATTCACACAAGATTGCAAGAAAGGTGGTCCGTGATCGTCCCTACAAGAAAACTTTCAACATAATAACAGACTTTCCATGCATGAGACAGACCGTGGAAATAGTTTATACGCATACTACGTATGTACAAATTTATATGCAATTGTCACGAAGAGTGTCGGCTATACTTGAAGCCATGGTATATAATTACACATTCATGCCTACTTTTCTTTCATTTAACATCTATCATCATTAATTAAATTTCTTTTCTTCAATAACAACGCTCCAAGATGAGAACCAATCGCCATCGCCAAAAGAAATTTTAGCAATTTAAGAGCATATCATTTGGATTCATTGACGAAGCAGTGTCATCGATCCAAAGGGCGTAGTTCCACGACGATAGCCTCGATCCAAAGTGAACGAGATGTACTCACACTACATTTGTGAATGTACTATTGTAAAAACTAAATATTGTGATGCTTTAATATATTTTAATTATGATCTAACGACGCTTTATATACTATATATTTGAAGGCAACATATCATGTGCACACAGACCTTCCCGTGTACACATCGGCACACCAACTAATAAAAGTCACGAAAACTCTGAATTGTAGATGTATTATAGATTACTTACCTATGTATAAAATTGCGAGTTCAAATTCAATACATATCAGGTATTGAATATGTATTGAATTTGAACCTGCAATTTTATACATAGGTAGAGTAATCTATGAAGTACATCTACAAATTTTTTCAGAATTCGGTTGTCACTGCCGGTTCGTCCAGGAACCGGCAGTGATATACACAGATCACTATCGGTTCTTCGTATAAGCCAGCAGAGATATACATATATCACTGCCGGATTCTATTTTGAACCGGCAGAGATAGTCGAGTATCACTGTCGGATTCTAGTGTAAACCGGCAGAGATAGTCGAATATCACTGCCGATTGTATATTGAACCGGCAGTGATATCTATTATCACTGCCGGTTCCTAAGCCGGCAGTGATAACTCTGAGTATCACTGCCGACCAATCACTGCCGGCACCCATAACCGGCAGTAATGGCGTGGATGAACCGACAGTGATGACCTATTCTGTAGTAGTACTACTTGCCATTCTACGTGTAATATGTGGAGATACACATGAGAGGTTTATATAAGTTGTATATATCAATTAACTTATCTAAAAGTTCAAGTTAATAAAGAAAAACAGACGATATAGATAGCTCGATAGTGACCGGCTTGCCGGACAAGCTGATTACCGAATTGTGTCGACGTACCTGAGGAATCTGCAGGCTGAGAGTGTAGTACATGTACATGCAGTAGTGTAGTGGCAAGAACGAACAAGAAAGCTCTCGCTAACCTCATCCTTAAGGGTGTTATTAGTAGTAATAGTACTTAGCATGGAGGCCACACCTGCCCGTGCATCTGCAGGTGTGCATCCATGGGATCTTGTTATATATAAGCTCTACTAGTTGGTATGGACTCGAGGTTGAACGATGATATTTTGTACGTACGTACGTCATGTCATAGAGACATCTTGTCAATCGTGCTGACTACTTAATTACTCATCCCGAGTAGAGGTACCGTGTTAGTTTGGACTCATCTCGATTGACTCGGCTTGAGAAAATTAACGAGCCGAGCCTCTCTAAACAAGCTGCTCATTGCGAATAAAAGGCTTTTCTCCTCTGTGGTGTAATTGGATTAATTTTTTTGTCCAAGAGGGGAATGTTGGAATTTAGGTCAATGATCAAATGGGATCCTTTTTCCAAACTAGGAAAGGGCTCCGTCAAGGTGATCCACTGTCCCCAATACTTTTTAATATAGTTGCGGATATGTTGGCTATCATCTTGGCAAGAGCGAAAGCAGATAGTCAAATTAAGGGTGTGGTTCCTCATCTCGTAGATGAGGGACTATCTATCCTTCACTATGCTGATGATACAGTAATATTCATGGACCATGATTTTGAAGGAGCGAAGAATATGAAATTGTTACTTTGTGCTTTCGAACAACTATCAGGACTTAAAATAAACTTCCACAAAAGTGAGATTTTTTGCTTCGGTAATGCAAGGGATCATGGGCAACATATTCCGAGCTGTTTGGATGTAAGTTAGGTACGTTTCCGTTTAGATACTTGGGGATTCCGATGCATTATAGGAAGCTGAGAAATTCGGATTGGAGGATGATTGAGGATAGGTTCGAGAAAAGATTAAGTGGATGGAAAGGAAAGTTATTATCGGTTGGAGGGAGGCTAGTTTTGATTAATTCTGTGTTGTCTAGTTTGCCAATGTTTATGATGTCCTTTTTTAGATTCCTAGGGGAGTTCTGAAGAAATTAGATTATCATAGGTCCCGATTCTTCTGGCAAAACGACCATCACAGGAAGAAATATCGGCTTGCTCGTTGGGATCTCCTTTGTCAACCTAAAGATCAAGGCGGAGTTGGGATCCTTAATCTAGGTCTCCAAAATAAAAGCCTGTTGAGCAAGTGGTTGTTCAAGTTGTGTAATGAGCAAGGGATGTGGCAGGATTTGCTGAGAAACAAATATTTAAAAGGCAAGACTCTAAGCCAGGTTGAGAAGAAACCAGGTGACTCCCATTTTTGGAGTAGTCTTATGTGGGTTAAACCTCATTTCTCAACTTAGGTTCTTATATTTTACAGGATGGAACCCAAGTTAGGTTCTGGGAGGATACTTGGTTGGGAAATTCTCCCTTGAAAGTTCAGTTTCCTTCCTTATTTAATATTGTCCGGAAGAAACATGCTACGGTGGCTCAGGTCTTTGGGGCTTCCCCGCTGAATGTATCTTTTAGGAGATCTTTACGGGGGAATACCCTCAGAGCCTGGGAGATTTTAGTAGCACGATTGATGAATGTTAGTTTAATAGGGGGAACTGATCGTTTCAAGTGGCATCTTCACACTAATGGGATCTTCTCCGTTAAATCTATGTACCGATACCTGGTTAACAATGGTATTAAAGTTTCACAGGAGATTTGGTATACGAGGTTACCTTTGAAAATCAAAATTTTTATGTGGTATATTAAGAAGGGGGTGTTATTGACTAAAGATAATTTGCTGAAGCGCAACCGGCGATGGGGATAAATGGTGTTGTTTCTGCAGTTCTATTGAAAATATACACCATCTTTTTATTGATTGTTGTTATGCTAAATTACTTTGGCGAGTTGTTTACATAACTTTGGGTATTCCATCCCCTGTATCTATTTATCATTTATTTAATGGGTGGGTGAAGCAGGGTGGGTCGGCCCAATGTTCTGTATTACTTACAGGTGTCGCCAGAATCTGTTGGGCCTTATTGCTAACTAGAAATGATGCTGTTTTTAACAAGCGCATACCGAAATCTTTCTTGCAGGTTTTATTCAGAGGAACTCATTGGCTTCGAACTTGGGCCAAATTACAGCGGTGTGAAGTCATCAGAGCGAGTCTCTTAGATGTGTGCCGTTGTTTGGAGACTGTGGCATTGGAGTTATTTACTTCGTTCGGCTGGCCTTTTGTGTCTAGGATTGGTTATTTTCCTGCTTGATTTGGTTCGCTTGGAGAAATGGTGTTTTGATTATCAATCTGTAATAAGTTTGGTCTGATTCCCTAATGGTGGGATGAAGCCGGAATTTTGTATTCCATTATCTAAAAAAAATGTCCTTTTGAATTATTGGAACGTGTTTACTCAACCGACGAATTACCAAAATAACTCTCGTGGTTAGGGTTGTAAATGAGCCAAGCTCGAGCGAGCCTGGCCCTCTAGGCTCGAGCTCGGTAAGGCTCGAGCCGAACTCGAGTTGAGGTTCGAGCCTCGACTCAAGCTCGAGCTCGGCTCGACTAAGCTCGATAAGCTTGATAAGCTCGGAAAGCTCGAGTAAGCTCGGCTCGAAAAAGCTTAAAAAAGCTCGACTTAAGAAAGCTCGGTTCAAGCTCGAATAGGCTCACGAACTATTCGAGCTCGGTTTGGTTAAGCTCGCGAGTTCGAGCTCGAGCCGAGTAGCTCGCGAGTCTCAAGTTTTTTTTACAGCCCTGCTCGTGGTTCAGAAGGCAGTTTGGCCACCGCTGCGATGCGAATGATGTGACTAGCAACGTGGAGATGACTCGGCTGGTGAAATTAAAAAACACATCACAAAAATTAATAAGACCCACGTGTCAATGAGTGAACATCCTCCTTCCTCCTCTGTTATCCCCCCCCCCCCTTCTCTCTCTCTCTCTCTCTCCAAGTCAGCTCAGGCTCATGAACGAGCCAAGTTTGATAGATATGAGAATATGAGATCGAGCTTCACAGCAGTTTAGACGATCGGCTAATCTGAACTAGTCATGATACATACTAGGTGTCAATCTATATGTCTATGGCTTGTGCTATGCATCCATCGGAGAGGGGCAGAAGACCAGAACCTGTTGACTTGGTTAATTAATGTTGAGTACCGGTTCCCTTGCACTGCATGCATTGCAATGCAATGCAAGCACATTAACTTAGCTCCCCCATCGACTGGTTAATGTGCGTTTCATTCAGCTAGCACAATGTTGACAAGTCCAGACTGTCCAGTGCATTGTTCTATAAGTAATCAATAGTGCTTGACAGGTTGCTCCAATTCACAGAAGAAATCTCGCTTTTTAGAAGTAGAAATCATTTTAGAAATCTCGCATTTTAGAAGTAGAAATCATTCTATAGGTAATCAATAGTCCAGACTGTCCAGTGCATTTTAGAAGTTTGATAGATATGAGATCGATCGAGCTGCACAGAAGTTTAGACGATCGGCGAATCTGAACTAGTCATATATGATAAATACCAGGTATCTATCTATATATATATCTATGGCTTGTGCAATGCATGTGAATATCAGCACGGGGCGCCATCGTGCGTCTTCCACCGACGAGAGGGGCAATCAGAATCAGAGGATCGTTTGAAGGTGCTGCGTTATTTCTTGAATCAAATTCAAAGAGTGAACAGATAATGGGAACAACGTGCGCGCCTTTGCATTGGATATTACAGCACTTGATCATATCTTGATGGCATGCCCCACCTATTCTAGCTTATCTAATGATCTCTAAGCCATGTGAAAATTCCTAATTGTAGAAATCATCCTAACATGAAAAATATTCTTTTGGGAAATAAAATCTATTGTACAGAAATATAATAGAGATGAGAATCTATGTCATAATTCTATTTATTGAAATGAAGTACCACAGCTAAATACTTTGTCATTCCTTTTCCTATTGCTAATGTTGGAGAAGAATGCATCTTGACAGCGACCTGATTACTATCTTCCAATTAGCCATGGAAGACAAGGCCCGAACCCTCCTTCACCGATGCACACTGAGAAATTATTCGTAATTTCCACCTACTCCTCATATGTGAATTCACAGATGTCAGATATATATGTGTATGTACACTACTACAAAAAACCTCTTTCTTACCGGGATCTATCACTGTCGGTTCTGCTAGAACCGGCAGTGATAACACTTTTACTACCAGTTCATAAGCTAAATTGGCAATGATACTATTACTGTTGGTTCTTATTAAGAACCGGCAGTGATAATGAGGAAATATCACTGCCGGTTCAATTTCGAACCGGCAGTGATAACATTTTTTGAAACAAATCATAACTCACTACCACAAAACAGTACATAGGTGACGCCTTATTTATGACGGTTCTTTTGGAACCGTCACAAATATACTTATCTGTGGCGGTTCTAAAGTTGAAAATGGCAGGAAGATTATTTGTAGCGGTTTTCCTTTAGAACCGATATTTGTGGCGGTTTTTCTTTGGGACCGTCAAAAAATAATCTCGGGACTATTTGTGGTGGTTTTTGGATAGAACCGCCACAGATAATAAAATTATCTGTAGCAGTTTTTCTTTGAAACCGCCACTGATAATTTGTGGCAGTTTTAGGGAAAAATCGCCACTGATAATATTAATATTTGTGTTGGCTTTTAATTAAAACCGCCACTGATATTATTATCTGTGGTGGTTTTAATTAAAAACCGCCACAAATAATACTCCTATAATTATCCCCTGCAGCCACGCCATGGTCATCTTCCTCCGCGAGTCAAAATAAGGACTAGCTGATTTCATATTTCGTTTTGCAAAGATTTTTGTGCTTCTACTTCCTGTAATTGTTCCGAGGTGTGTGATTCGTTCTCCTCTCTTCATTTGTACCGGTGTCGTTGCAATTTAAAGCTTAGAGCTAGTTTAATTAAGGTTTAGATGCAAGGTTTAGATTTAGTTTGTTTTTATTTACCTAGCATTTTGTGGATGATGAATTTATTATCTTGCTCTATTAGATTAAGTTGTCTACCTTTTTCAGATGATTAAATATGATCAAGTATGTATGCAATTTAATTAATTAAGATTATTGGCTATTAACAAAAAATAAATTTTAGTTAATATGTTAGATGGGTGATCTTGAAATTGGCTTGTATTTTGAAATGATGATCGAGTATATTATGTAGCTCATTCGGAGGTTAAATTTAATTTTGACTAGGTATGAGCATATATGAAAATAAAGTAAATAAGATTTGTTTTTAATTACCATTAATTCTTACCATTAGCTCGTGCATATACATCTTGCTCCATTAGTGGCTATTGTTAGCCAATTTTTATCAAGTGTATATCAAATTTATTTAATTACGATTATTGGATATTAATAAAAATTAAAATTTAGCTAATATGGTAGATGGGTAATCATTAAGCTGGCTTGCATTTGGAGATAATGAATTTATTATCTAGCACTTTCAGAGGATAAATTTAATATTGACTAGGTATGAACACATATAAAAATTAAGTAAATAAGATTTGTTTTGTAATTACCATTAATTTTTTACCATTAGTGTGTGCATATACATTTTGCTCCATTAGTGGCTATTATTAGCCAATTTTAATTAAGATTTTTTGATATGAATAATTGATTACATTAATTAATTATTGTAGATAGATTAGAGTTGGATATACAATGCGAACCGTTACAGCCGAGAATACATCGATGGCATTTCTTCTTTTCTAAGAGCCGCCGAGGAGAACAGCTTGCAAAAGAATACGAAGTACATACATTGTCCATGCATTGATTGCAAGAATGAGAAGATGTTTTCAGACAAAGACCATATTCACTTGCACTTGATTCGAAGGGGTTTTGTACCTGGCTATACAAGTGGCATAAAGCACACCGAAGAGGAGATCATACTTCAATGTGTTAACGTTGACGATGACGAATCTGGCAATATGGCAGATGACATCAATTATGGATCCGATGAGGATCCGATGAGGATAGGTTGGTCGTCGATGATGATAATAATCTGGCTCGAATGTTGCGTGATGCAGAAGAGAACTACACAAGTCAGAGAGAGTTTAATCAATTCAAAGGTTTGATGGAGGACTCGGAGAAACCTTTGTTCCTGGGTTACAAGGAGGAATACACAAAGTTGCACACCGTGCTTTCACTGCTGAAATTGAAGGCAGGCAATGGTTGGTCGGACAAGAGTTTCACAGCGTTGTTACATCCCTTAGCGGACATGCTTCCAGAGGGAAACGTGTTGCCTAAAACCACGTATCTAGCTAAGAAGGTTGTATGTCCCTTGGGATTGGAAGCAGAAAGATTACATGCATATCCAAATGACTGTATACTCTATCGCAAAGACTATGCAGACAGGCATATATGTCTAGTGTGCGAAGCATCGCGATACAAGCGTAAGGGCGATGACAGCGAAGATATCGAGGTGAAGAAAGGAGCTCCCGCTAATGTGGTGTGGCATTTGCTAGTAATACCTCATTTGAAGAGTCTATTTGGAAACAAAAAACACGCCAAATTAATGCGATGGCACTCGGAAAGAGCGTAAGAGTGATGGAAAACTGAGACACCCTGCTAATTTTGCCCAGTGGAGAAACATCGATAGGCTCTTCAGGGAGAACTTTAGAAATGAACTGAGGAATGTAAAGCTTGGCTTGAGTACGGATGGAATGAATCCTTTCGGTAACATGAGCAGCATTCATAGCACTTGGCCCGTGAATCTCTATATCTACAACCTTCCTCCTTGGCTGTGTATGAAACGAAAGTACATTATGATATCACTGCTTATCCAAGGGCCAAGACAACCTGGCAATGATATTGATGTATACCTACAACCTTTGGTGGAAGATCTTGTGACACTGTGGAACGAAGGTGTACAGGTATGGGACGAGTACAAACGGGAGTACTTTAGTCTACATGCATTGTTGTTCTGCACCATAAATGATTTACCTACCCTTGGTAACCTATCCGACCGTACTATAAAAGGAGCCAAAGCATGCCCCCAGTAACTAGATGAAACCTCTAGTGTGTGGCTCAACAACTCGAGGAAAACAGTATACATGCGTCACCGTAGGTTCCTTCGCAGGAATCATCCGTACCGCAATATGAAGAAACAATTCGACGGGACAAAGGAGGACGGTTCAGCTCCAAGGCCTCTTCGTGGGGAAGAGGTTTATGATATGGTTAAGGATTTTAATGTTGTACTTGGAAAGGGGAGTATTGATAATACATCGAGGTCCCACACTGAGAAGAGCACGTGGAAGAAAAGATCCATATTCTGGGACTTGCCCTATTAGAAGGACTTAGAAGTTCGATACTGCATCGACGTCATGCATGTAGAGAAGAATGTATGTGATAGCGTGCTTGGTCTTTTACTGAATATTCCTACCAAAATAAAGGATGGACTGAAGGCACGAAGGGACCATGAAGATATGAAAATCAGAGCCGAGCTACATCCTCAAGACATCGGGAAAAGCCGACTTTACCTTCCCTCAGTTTGCTACACCCTGTCCAAGAAAGAGAAAATAGACCTCTGCAAGTGCTTGCATGGTGTTAAAATTCCGTCTGGTTACTCGGCAAACATCAAGAAACTGGTGTCGATGAAAGATTTGAAGTTAACTGGCATGAAGTCTCATGATTGTCATGTGATGTTGACACAAATGCTACCAATTGCAATTAGAGGTATTTTACCTGACAAGGTCCGAGAGGCAATCATGAGGCTGTGTTTCTTCTTTAACGCAATTTCACAGAAGGTCATCGATCCCGTTGGACTTTATGAACTACATACTGATGTGGTCCAAACTCTATGTCTACTAGAGATGTACTTTGCTCCATCATTTTTTGATATCATGGTTCATCTCATTGTTCACCTTGTCAATGAGATAAATATTTGCAGCCTCGTATTCCTGCATCAGATGTACCCGTTTGAAAGGTATATGGGTGTTCTGAAGAAATATGTACGTAATTGATCTCTGCCAGAAGGCTCCATTGTAGAAGGTTACGCAACCGAGGAGGTTATTGAGTTCTCGCCGATTACATGGACGAGGTCGAACCGGTAGGAGTGCTCAGATCTCGCCATGAGGGCAAAGCTAAGCTCGAAAGGTGTAATAGGAAAGAAATCTACAAATTCTTACGATCATGTTTTGTTCGAACAGGCCCATTTCACGGTCTTGCAACAGTCGGTTGAGGTGTACCCGTATATGGACATACACAAGGATAAGCTACGAAGGGAAAATCGTGGACGGTCAGAGGTTTGGATAATAAAATAGCACAATCGTTTGTTCAATCATTGATTCAGGGAGCATATGTCTGGTGAAGAAACGAGTGTTACGTTGAGGTGGTTGGCAAAAGGGCCTTCAGGCACAATCGTGACATGGCAAGGATATGACATAAATGGATATACATTTTACACGAGAGCTCAGGATAGCAAAATCACTTACCAAAACAGTGGTGTCCGTAACAACACAGGCAGTAAGAAGAGCAACTACTACGGGTTCATAGAGGAGATTTGGGAGCTTGATTACTGTATTTTCAAGATCCCGGTGTTTCGGTGTTGTTGGGTCCAACTCCCAAAGGGTGTCAAAGTTGACAAGTACGGCTTCACTACTGTGGACATCGCACATGTCGGATACAGAGACGAACCATTCGTACTTACGAAGCAAGTAGCACAAGTCTTCTATGTAATCGACCTGGCAGATAAGAAGCGCCATGTAGTTCTTCAAGGAAAAAGAAGGATCATCGGAGTTGAAAATGTCGTGGATGAGGAAGAGTACAACCAGTTTGATGAGTTACCTCCTTTCGTAGATGGCAGCATCAGGCTCGAGGAAGAAGCCACTCAAGAAGTTACCTATCATCATGATGATCACAACGAAGGCCAAATTATAAAAGAAAATAATTAGTTAGGAGTAATGGCAATATTTGTCCATGTATATGTGAAAATTAAGATAACACAGTGAAATGTGATATGACTCCTTTTGACTGCGAATGTGATATGTTGTCGAGCTAAAATTTTACCATATCTTGCCAAAAATAGTATAAAATTATTGTGAAAATATAAAATTTTAATAATCACATATAATTCCTTTTAAAATTAAAAACATAATACTAATTAACAGAGTGATTAATTGTGCTGGTGTATGAACGAAAGATAATACTAATTAGCAGAGTGTTAATTGTGCTGGTGTATGAACAAAGTGTAAGCATCTCCATGCTGGTATGTTGGAGCAATCAAGACACTACAGTGTATGACGAAGAAATCTCAAGCTAGATAGTGTCGACGTTTGTTACCGACAATAATGAAAAGGGGGCTAGGCGCAGAGATCCAAACTTGATGGTAGCACAAGAACATCGGATGTATACAGGTTCGGGCTCTCACAATGGAGATAATACCCTAGTCATGTGCTCTGGAATTATATGTGGCTAGTTATCGCTAATGAGATTGCATTCTGATGATCGTATATCTCTTCTGATGCTCCCCCACCCCCTTTTATATAGCGGAGGAGGGCAGTTTCAAAGGAGAGTCCTAATCGGTTACAAGGTGGAGATTGTATCTCTTTCCTTATCCGTTTAATATGGTAACGGTTAGGATTACAATTGTATCCTCTCTAAGCAGGGTTGGTTTCCATCTTCGGGGTTTCCTTGTTGCGCATGGCGGCCTGCCTCCTGAGCAATACCCATCTTCATGCAGTCGGCTTGGCCCATCCCCTCCTGGGTGGTCCTCACGACCTGCCATACAGATACCCGGGGTCCATATACTCCACAGTAGCCCCCGAGTGCTTTGCGATCGAGTTGCCGCCTTCCTGGTTGCAGCCCAACTAGGTCATGCTTCACGCCGAGTGCTTCCAGTTCTTGGTGCAGCTTCCCGACTGGTTTTCCTTTCCAGCCAAGTGCGCTGTTGTAGGCAAAGAGATCGTGAAGGACTCAATAGAGCTCCATGCGTTAAACTTTCCGAGTGGTACCCAGCCCAATTATTGGAATACTGGCAATCGGCTCATCTTGGAGCATACTGTATCCCAAACGATATGCAGAAGTCAAAACGCTTTTCCCGCTGAAGGCGAAATTCAGCGTTGCTCCCTTTAAACTCATTCGTCGCCGAAGTTGCTGATGTCGTCGTTGAATCGTTAGCCCACACGCGTCGCACCCAAATTTAGTGGCCCTGAAATCATGTATATGCAGAACTTAGGCAACATAAAAACAATTCACTCGGATGTGGTGTCCGACTGGTTTATATATAATTTTAGAGTTTTTTACTCCTTTTCCTTATTGATTTTGAATTCATCCGAGTGGTTTGACTTTTTGTTTAAGCACTCGCCCGACTAGTCTAGCCCCGAGCGCCGAGTCGGCTCATGGCTCTTTTTCCTGTGCACGCGTTTTGGGTGACTAAAATTCGCCGCTCGTGGGGTCGAGCTTCACAACTTGGAATTAACGACTCGGATTCATTTGCAATCGTTAAGAAAAGATGCGACAAGACACTATTAGGTAGCCCCGACTTCATCGCTTAGTTGTGAATTAACTAAGTAGCAAGTCAAGAAAGCCAACAATTTTATTCATAATGACATAATTGAGTAAAAGCGACTTAGTTGCTTTATGCTCCATATGTTGCCGACGACAGCCGCCCTTGCTCGTGGCGCAGAGTGAGCTCGTGGTCGTCCGGCGGCGGCGCTGGGCGCAGCGCAGCTCGTGGGTCGTGAAGGTGGCGCCAGGTGGCTCGTGGCCATGCCAAAGGTGGCGCTCAGGGCGCGGGCGTAAGCTCGTGGCCGTGCCGAAGGTGGCGCTCGGGGCGCAGGCGTGGCTCTTGGCCTTACCGAAATTGGTGCTCGGGGCGCAGGCGTAGGCTCTTGGTCGTGCCGAAGTTAGCGCTCAGGGCGCAGGCGTGGCTCGTGGCCGTACCGAAGGTGGCGCTCGGGGCGCAGGCGTAGGCTCGTGGCCGTGCCGAAGGTGGCGCTCAGGGCACAGGCGTGGCTCGTGGCCGTGCCGAAGGTGGCGCTTGGGGCGCTAGCAGTCCGCTATTGCAAACATCTTCTTTACCGTAGCCAGCGGCCTCCGGGACATCTTTTTGATCAAGTTGGTGTCGCTGATTCCTTTCTGAAAAGCCGCTATGACGACTGCATCCGAGATGCTCCGGATCAAATCCTTACCGTATCCGAATCGGGAAGTCAGCCCCCCGGCTTACTACTCGTGAGTAGATGGCCGCGGTGCTCCCCGACCCGAACGGAAGTCCGATGAAGTACCAATGAAGTCTCTCTTAAATTGGATCTGGTCCGAGTCCGAGAGAGCAAGCTTGTTGAGGTTGTTGGCAATGAAGTCGAGGCTCCCGAAGCGAAAAACATGGCTGGGAGCGAAGGTGATGACGATTCCATTGGTGGAGGCCATCGAGCTTGCCGAGATTGATCTTGACACTGCCCCTACCTGGCGCGCCAACTGTCGATGTTTGTTACCGACAATAATGAAAAGGGGGCTAGGCGCAGAGATCCAAACTTGATGGTAGCACAAGAAAACCGGATGTATACAGGTTCGGGCTCTCACAATGGAGATAATACCCTAGTCCTGTGCTCTGGAATTATATGTGGCTAGTTATTGCTAATGAGATTGCATTCTGATGATCGTATATCTCTTCTGATGCTCCCCCACCCCCCTTTATATAGCGGAGGAGGGCGGTTTCAAAGGAGAGTCATAATCGGTTACAAGGTGGAGATTGTATCTCTTTCCTTATCTGTTTAATATGATAACGGTTAGGATTACAATTGTATCCTCCCTAAGCAGGGTTGGTTTCCATCTTCGGGGTTTCCTTGTTGCGCATGGCGGCCTGCCTCCTAAGCAATACCCATCTTCATGCAGTCGGCTTGGCCCATCCCCTCCTGGGTGGTCCTCACAGCCTGCCATACAGATACCCAGGGTCCATATACTCCACAGATACTTACCATAAACACTTGTGCTTCGTATGGCATATAGCAAATCATACACTCTAATGTATCAGGTTCGATGAAAAACATCGTGGTTGTTGTCTCCTCTTCATATTGTCTGGTGGACTTAGTTGCTTTCTTCGACGTATTCGATGTTTTCTTCGGCGTCACACTTCTTTTCTTCATCTTTGGCGTCGCAGCAACGATGGTTGCTCAGTGGCGATGCGCGCAACCTTTTTGTAGGCCAGGTGTGAACCGTACTATCACTCTCTCTCGTTACTCACATCAACCAACAGGAAACGTCTTGAATTCTACCTTGGGCCCTTGCAGCTGTCGTAATGTCCCTCACATTGGTCGGCGCTTGTTGTCCATTGCGTCAGAGGTGATCTAGTTCCATCAAGATCGTTTGCACACAAAGGAAAGCTTTAAAAATAGCTTCCCTGTATACCGTGCACATTAATATGGCGCCTCATCGTGATGATCACAACGAAAGCCAAATTGTAAAAGAAAATAATTAGTTAGGAGTAATGGCAATATTTATCCATGTATATGTGAAAATTAAGACAACGAAGTGAATGTGATATGACTCCTTTTGACTGCAAATGTGATATATTTGTCCAGCTAAAATTTTACCATATCTTCCCAAAAACAGTATAAAATTATTATGAAAATATAAAATTTTAATAATCACATATAATTCCTTTTAAAATTAAAAAACAGAAAATAAGGAGATCTAAAAACTGCAATATCGGAATTAATACAAAATAAATATATGCATGATTTTGATCTAAAAAATTGCCATATCGAGCTAGATACTTACCACATACACTTGTGCTTCGTATGGCATGAAGCAAATCACACACTCCAGTGTGTCAGGTTCGATGAAGAAGGCCATGGCTGCTGTCTCCTCTTCGTCATGTTGTATGGTGGACTTGGTTGCTTTCTTAGGCATATCCGCCATCTTCTTCGGCATTGCACTCCTTTTCTTCATGATTCTGAGTCACGTACCCCAGTCCCCAGCATATATAGTTCGGTCTGTGGTGATGCGTAGCCAGCCCTTTTGTAGGCTGCATTGATATTTTTAGATGGTTAGAAAATAATATTCTAAAGAATATATAAAATTTTAATATTATGGTTGAAATGTAGAAACTATAAAAGGAATTTATAAATAACTAGTAATCTGTGGTGATTTTTAATAAAAACTGCCACTGATAACATTTATATGGGCTATGGGCATTATCTGTGGTGGTTTTTACTTAAAACCGCAACATATAACTCTTATCTGTGGCAGTTTTTAAGAAGAACCGCCATAACCGCCACTGATAATATTATCTGTGGCGATTTTTGTTAAAATCCGCCATAGATAGTATCCCTCTATATATATACCTAAACCCCAAACCCGCTGCCCCCACCTCTTCCAAAACGTTCTCCCGCTCATCCCCTGCTCTCCCGCACCACGCCTCCTACTCTCCCACATCACGCCGCCGTAGCGCCCGCACCAAGCCACGTCCGTGGGGTGGGAGGACTCCGGTACCTCTGTGCCGAGCTCGCCCTCCACTGCCAGTACCTCTGCACCGAGCTTGCCCTCTAGTGCAGGTACCTCTATGCCGAAATCGTCCTCTAGTGCGCTGCCCCTGACCTGCGCCGCCCCTGACCGGTGCCCCCACCAGTGCCCCCACACCACCACCCCTGACCGGCAGCCTCCCCCCATCGGTTAGTGCTTTCCCAACTGTCAGATCCTCAAATGGCGTTGCTGGAGGGGCGTTGGGGTTTGTGTTTCATGAACAATATGCATGTTGTCTATATTTTCTACATCCTGCAATTCTTTCACGCCTAGAATACTGTCCTCACATGCTGAATGTGTTGTTTATTTGAATAAAATGAAATCAATTAGGTTGGTTTTTATCAATGCTAGAGAGATTTAGTGTAAATTTCAAGTGAATTTTTAGGCTCAGTTTGCGGTTGTTGTGCTGTGCTTATTTTTTAAGATGCTATCAAAAGGAAGTTTCAAAAAGTCTGTTGCCATGTGTGTAAATCAGATTAAAGTTATATAGATTCTGGTATCCAATAATTGTCCTCTCACAGTTCATCTCATATGTTTTGCAACGCAATAATATATCCGTTTCAATGTAAAAAAAATTGTTTGCGACTTGATTAGGAAACAAGCAGCTAGGCAAAAACCCAAATATCTAAAAGCGGCTCAACCAAATGAGATTATCATAATCCACTGCAATACCATTATCATGTCAATGTGTAGTTATATGGTTTCATTCTGCTAAAATTCTTTTCTTTTGTGTGTTATTTGCCATTGTGATCTTCTGTGCTTTTTTAGTTATGTTGGTTGTCCATATAGCTGTTTGACAATGAATTGTAACAGGTAATGACAGTTGATTGAAATGTGCTTTTTTTTGTTTCTTTGATATGCGCATATATATCCTAAAAAAAGTTGGCAATTTTTGCACTTTCTATGTAGCTTCATCTAGTGCAAAAGATACCCTTTATTCATTTCCACCAATCTCTAGCGTCACCATATTAATTGTCGTAGAATAAACTCTGTTGATTGTCATGAATCTGGGTTGCACTAATGTAATAGCCCAAAAATTTGTGAACAGTAAAATATAACATTTAAACTTGGATGTGAATATTTTTAGAATTTTCTTGATGTTCTTCGTTTTATTTGGATTTTCTTGGAATTTTTGTGTTACAAGAAAAACCAAATAAAAGAGAAGAGAGGAATGAAAAAGAGAAAAGGCAAAAAGATAAAAAGTAAAAATTTAGAAAATTGCCATGAGAACCTTGAGCATGTAAGTAAATCATTTTAGCCAGCAAATGAAAATTTATACATAGAATAACGAAGAAATAAAATGAAGAGACAACTTTTAAATCAAAATAATATATTTTCAGAATTTATAAAATATTTTGAAAGATTAATTGAGCTATAAAATTACCATGGAAACCTCAAAGCTATTTATACCTCTATAAAAAATATCATAAATTAATAATGTAATTTATCACTTTTTAAAATTTAGTAACGAAATTCTAAAAATCTGGAATTTGCCATGTCGGAATTTATATAAAATAATGAAGCAATATTTTGACCTAAAAATTTTACAGAAGCATTCTTAGCTCAAATCTGAAAAACAATGTTTGAAAAATAATAGACTTCAAATTGATCTCAAAGAAAAATCAAAACCAGAAATAATAATTTAGAGCAGTTACTGTTGTAAGAATATTAATAATTTTTTGGTAAATTAGTTTAACTTCAAACTTTTACCAGATGACAAGATCTATCCAGTAACCTCGGTAAAAAAGTTTGAAAATTTTCTACTCTCAATTGACAACCCAATAAAATCAGAGACAACACTGATTGAACTAGAGCCGTCCCTTTTCTTTTGACCTTTCTCTGACATGTGGGCCATCCCCTTTATCTGTTCCATGTCGCTGGTGCACAACGGACAGAACTCTTGGGTCTCTACTAGTGGCCCAGGCCCCATTCGCCAGACCCGTCTTATCCTCCTACGCTGTTCTCCTGACCGAGGCGAGGAAGTCTCCCGATTCAGCGATCAGCCCAGCTCTGTCTCATTGAATTGCCTCGCCGATTGGTCGTATCACTCCGCGCCAGCACTACCCAGCTTCAGCCACGTTCAACCTTGGGCCTCTCGTGCCATGCCTCTCCATTTAAACGTTTTCGCCAGCTTGCCATTTCTCTACGCCGAACCAAGCGATTTCGCCACGCGTCCAAGCTTTGCAGTCCACGGTGATTCGCCATTTCTCCTTGTCACGTTCGAGGAAGCCCCATCCGAGACAAGCTCACCTGAGGCCAAGTCCACCCGTTCCACTGCTATAAAGAGGGCACTGTGATCACCTGAGCCGCGCTCATCTTCCCCTCACCTTTCCCCTTTCTCCTCAAGCCAGCGCATGGAGCTCATTCCCTTACCGCCATGGCTGAGCAAATAGAGCTTGAGTAACACAAACATTGAGCCGCATCGTAGTCCATTCTCTAATTCTTTCACCGAATAGCACCTTGAGCATCCAAGAAACTCATCCCGCCCCTCAATTTCAGCCCATCAAGCCTGGAACTCGCCGCCGCCGTGGAAGCTTCTTCTCCAAAGCCGGCGCACGATGGTAGGGTTCCTCGGGCAATCTCCGACCAAGGTGAGTAGCGAAATTGATTCATAACCACTCCCTGTCGCTCATGCACTTGATTTTCTCTAGGATTGATTACTCTTTCAATTGCTCCGACTAACCACCACCGCCTGCGCCACACGTCCTCGGTGGCAGCCCTCTATGGTTCTCCATTCCAGCACCCGAGACCACCTCTGGGTGCGGAATTACTCCCTCATGCTCGTCCACCCACCGCCCGGCCAAATCTGCCTCCTCCTTGTCACCGGCGAGACCAGGACCGAGTGCTCTGTTTTCGTTCAGTAGTGAGAGAGAGTAAGTGATGCTCAAATAATTTTGTACCTCCTCTATTAACAAGCAACACCTTGGCGCAGTGGTCTAACTCTGTCGTTTGAACCAGCAGGTCTGGGGTTCGAATCCCACCCCAGCCCATTTATTTTTCTTTTGTCCATTTTAATCCTTCGAATCCCACCCCAGCCCATTTATTTTTCTTTTGTCCATTTTAATCCTTTTTCTCATATCTTTTGCCAGGAAGGTTCAAATAAGGTGAACTCGAATTGTAAATTTGTATTATGCCATGTAGATTTGGAATATGCAATAAAACCTTATGTGTTTCCTGGAAGATCAATCAGTTTGAATCAAATTTATATTTGAACCCGTTTATGTGCTATGAAGAAACTATAGAAACCATAGCTCCTAAAATCATGAAATAATTTTTGTATATTTCTACAGTCACAAATGTTCCATTTTTATAAAAACATTTAGGGTTGAACTCAATTTGAATTAAAAAGAAAGCATGAAAATTCTCTCTCACATAGAAAATCAAATAGTTAAAGTTTGAATCAAATGAACTCAAATCTTCACTAAACTAGTTTTATTATACTCCTGAGGTCACAAAGATCTCAAATATATAAAAATATTTAGATTTCCTCATGGTTATCATCATATGCTTAATAGTCAAAATTCCAATACGTGCATAGTTCATATAGTTATAGCTTGCATAAATGAACTTCAAATTTGATGAAACCAATTTTTAGGATCTTAGAAAATGATATCCTTTCTAGTTATATAAAAATAACTCATAGTTGTGCAGTGTTAAAATATTTTAATATAAGGCACTAATGTTCATTTATGTGAGAAACATCTCGTCTAAATCCAAATTCGATGAAGAATAGCCTAGAAATGATCTTTAGGATATAATCTATAGTAATCTAGAAAAATATTCTTATTTCATCTTGCTTTGAATCTGAATCCTAATAAGAGCAAAACCCGTAAGTAATAAAGTTGCGAAAAGCATATTGAGAATAGTAAAATCTATAAGCCTTGCAACTAATGATTAATTCTATTAATCCAACCAATTTTTCATCTTGAATTCATAAAATAAAATTAATAAATTCATAAAAGAGCAATCCCTGTTTCTTGTGAAGAGTTTTATTTATTCTTGCTATCTATTTTCTTTTTACCCTTATTGAAGTTTATTATTTGTTATTTTTCCATTGATTGACGCGTAGAACCCAACGTCTCTAACTTCGTCATCACCAACGTTAGCCGCAATCCTCATCTTCGTCGTAAACAAAGATTAAGCAAGGCAAGCACCCCTTTGATCATATTGATCCCAGTATTTAATTTTCTTTTATTTTACTAAACCAATCTATGCATTTGTTTACTTTCTGTAAATTTGCTATTTTGTGGTATTGGTAGTTATACCTGTTGTCTCATTAACCTTCTTTGATAATTATGGACATGTGAACCTTGATAACCATAGATTGAGGATAAGGATTACTTAATGTTATCATGGTTATATGCGATTACATTTTATCCATGCTTAGCCATGCTTTAGAATCAGCAATGCAAATGATCAGATCAAAATTGTTTCCTGAAAACATTGGAAATGTCTCTATTGGTTGCTGATATTTTGATTAAAAACCCAAAACTAAAACTATGGTTTTGATGTGGGTAATTATTGGAAATAGCCGGAAGTGCATAAAGGAACTGAACGTAGTGTAGGGTGAAGTGTCGCCCATGTCACATTATGGACCGAGCAATGGGACACTATTGATCCAAGATTTTCGTGCAACCACGAGGGCTATTTATGAGGCAGCCTTAGCCTATTAAGTTATTTAGACATGGCTTTGCTGATTGGTAGGTGGGAGCTAGCAGAAGCACTCTGTCGCGCCGGGGAATTGGATTCCGAACACTTAGTGTGATACACCAGTCCAGGATCACACGGGTGCTCACAGATACAACAGAGATGAATACCATCACACATACACAGCGAAAATAATAACAATAAGGTATTTATCTCAAATTAAATTGTTAAGACCTTAAGGTCAGCCTTACAATATTAAGCCACGCAGGGCTGAGTTCAGAGTAAACAAATAACAACAGCGGAAATAAATCTTCGTGGAGCCCCAGTTTGCCACAGGCAACTGACTAGGCTCACTCCCTAGTTCGTCGGCTCCTCTTGGAACTTCTCCTCCAATGCAGGTGTAGCTTCTTCTTCAACTGAGGTTGTGATGTTTGCAAGGGGGGTGAGTACACACCGTACTCAACAAGTCATGCACAGAATGCAATCTAATATACTACATGCCAAAGCTTATTCCAATGGAATGGCTTAAAGGTTGATTTGCAATAAACAAAGATTTAACAAGTAACATAAATAGATTCAAAGCAAGAAAACAAGTAGAAATAACAATAACTTTTACGAAGTTAAGTAAAAGCATTCCCACATTCTAATTCATACTTCCATCATCTTCATCTCATTAACCCAACAACATTTTGAATAAAGTCTAACCCTTGATTTGTAATCCCGAGCAATGTCCAATACCGTGGACACGGCTACTCGAATAGTTTGTACACTCTGTAGAAGTTATACACTTTACCCACAAGATACTGATCAAACACCACAAAGGCGAAGCGACTATAACAAAGCCTTTCCAAGGATCCGTCTAAACCCAAGATCGCTCGCTAAGGTTTCAACACTGGTGGATGGTTACCACATCCGAGCCCCCTCTTGCGCTGTGAGTTTTACTACCCGCACTCGGGACTCACTCCACCACGACAAGATCAAGAATAGACTTCACAATTTACTCAGCTAGGTCCGTCCCATTCCGGAACTTGTGGTTGTATGAATGACTCAGGTCAAAGGCTCGCAAGGTTAAGTCCTTAATTGACCGAGGCAAGACTTCCCAAAAACTCATCATGTCAACAAGTCAATAAAAATCAAATCCAAATGCAACCGCCCAAATGCCACATCTAGCCCACCACTGAACATCTTGCCACTTGCCCCAGTCTAAACCATGTTCCCACCCGGCTGGTTACCATGCACCACGTGCCATCATCTTTTCAATAACACATATCACATTCTATCAAAACATGTTCTATAATTCAATAGTCAATATTCGACTTTATTCCCAACACTGTGCCATTGGTTCGGGTAGCATGACTAAGCAAACTAACACGTTCTAGTTACCCCAATCTGGCGACTAGTATAGACCAGTATGTAAAATCCCACCTAGGGTGACAAATGATTTAGTGACATACAAATATTATGGACAAGGTGACAATATCAAGTGGTAAATATCTAATCCCAAATTACTTGAAAGCATTATAATTAAATTAGCATGCATAATTTAAATCAACATAACATTTAAAAACATAGGAGCAAGATGATCAAAGCATAACCTGCCTTCGTAAAGCAGCGAGTCTTGGTCTGGAGCTTGATCCTCGAAATCTGCATCCTCACACGTACTCAACGTCTCTGCAGTAATGAGATAAAGAACAAATAAACACACAAAACAACGTATAAACACACATTCGGAAAAATACGACAAATCAAACTAATTCGTAACTTCATGAAAACTTCCAAATAATTAGTTTAGCATTTTCTAAGATTTATAAAATTTATTTTGATATTTTTGAACGTATAGTTTAAGAGTTACAAAATTCATAAATTTGGACTTTCCTCGAATATTTCAATAGTATAAATTTATTTATAAAATTTCATAAAAATTACTGTGGCTAGGTAATAATATTTACTAATTTACAAAATTTGTTGCATGCGATTTAGACTTATAACAAATTTGTAGCGAAAAAGACAAAATCTGCAATTTGGTTACAAATTCATGTACAAAATTTAACTAGAAATGCATGGTACTGTTCACAGTGTATATGCATATACTTCTTGCTTCTTTGTTTGTTTCGGTTCTGATTCTTTGTTTGCTTCGGTTCTAATTTCATGCGAGAGAGACAAAGTAGTAGAGGCATGCAAGCGGCAGCAGTCAGGTGAGCGACGCCGGTCGGCCGAAGGCAACGCCAGTGGGTCTAACGGCGGCGGCGATGGCACTACTGTATATACATGCAATCAGCTTAACATGTATATATGAATACATGCGTACCAACATGATATAGATATATACATGCTTGCTTCCTAGTGTATATGTTTACATCCATATCAACCGAACTTATCTACGCGCGACTCCACAAAATATATCTACATGCGAATAAACCAAATATATCTACATGTAGACATATATAGGTGCACAACGTTGTGTGTATATATATATGCTCACGATTCGGCCTAATATATATAAATACGCATATATACATCCTAATATGTATATGCATACATATACCATGATCTGATCATTACGAGACGTCCCAGAGTTCTTGCACACATCTTAGTACATCTATCCATGCATGTCTACATACAAACATAGATATGTATATGTATACACGCGCAAATACTCATGACGAGACGACCCGATTGATAGAGATAGAGCGTGCGCAGAAGAGAATAAAAGGAGAGTACCGGTCGAGGCTAGGCGACGACGACGGCAGGCGGCGCACGGCGACGCAGGAGGAGACGAGACCAGAGGATGCGTCGGTGTTGATAGTTCAGGCAAGTGTAGGAAATATAGAAATATTGCTGGTTCAAGCGAGTGCAGGAAATGAAGAAATGGCTGGAAGAAGGAAACGTTCATGCGTAGAAAATGGAAAAATGGCTGTGCGTGCTAAAGAAATGGAAAGGTGCATGCATGCATCGCTAGAAACTGAAAAGTAAATGGCTGGTAGAAGAAATGGCTGGAATAGGAAATGACTGGATAGGAAATGGAGAAACGGCTTGCAAAGGAAAACGTCCAACCATGATTCATGTATACATGTATATTTGCATTCATGTGGATACAAGGAAACGTCATAGCCTTGATTCATCATTCATGCATACAAGGAATGGAAGTGACGGCCATGTTAATTAAGGACTTTAATTAAGTTTTAAATTCTAGTTCCAGCATACAAATGGAAAGAAACGACGCGTCTTCCGTTTCAGTTCGTGACCGTCAGGCTTAAATTCAGAATTTGAATAGTGCTGAAGCAAAACACGTTTGAGATAAATTAGCAAAAGAGTTCTAAAAATTTTGGAAAAATTCTGTAAAATAATAGGGAATATTTGGAACTTAACAAAGTTGGTTTCGTAACTTTCCGATGTATAGATTGTTCGCAAAAATTCTTTTAGTGAATCAGACACTTGTACGATTATTTATAAAATCGACAAACTAAATCTATAAACAAGTTTTTAAGGGTATTTGAAAGAAACATCCTTATTTTTCGAATGTTATTATTTTAAACTAAATTTTAGAATTTATGCACAAGCAAAATGCATGATCTTTATTTTATATGATTAATTCGATAAAGCTTAAATCTTATTAATTCCAAATAAATTCCAGACATTCCTAAATAATTCAAAAAATGACGTAAATACAGTTAATGCAAATTTCGGGATGTTATAAACCTCCCCCCTTAACAGAATCTCGTCCCCGAGATTCAGAGTTGGCTAGAGAAGAGGTTGGGAAACTCTTTCTTCAGATCTTCCTCACGTTCCCAAGTTGCTTCGCTTTCTGTGTGGTTGCTCCATTGAACTCTGCAGAAACGAATGGATTTATTTCTTGTTTCCCGTTCAACTGTGTCTAAGATTTTAAATTGGATATTCCTTGTAGGTTAGATCTTCTTGTAGCTCGATCTCTTCCAGAGGTGTCTGCTATGTTGGTACTCGAAGGCATTTCTTCAACTGAGATACATGGAATACGTTGTGCACTCCTGCCAAAGATTGCGGCAAATCTAATTGATATGCGACTTCACCTCTGCGGCTCAAGATTTTGAATGGACCCACGTATCTTGGGGCAAGTTTTCCTTTAGTGTGGAACCTCTTAACTCCTTTGAGCGGCGTGACTTTGAGATAGACGTAATCTTCAGGCTCAAAACTCAATTCACGATGTCGATTATCAGCATAACTCTTTTGCCTTGATTGTGCAGTCTTCTGTCTTTCTCTAATCAGAGCAATCTTTTCCTCTGCATCTAAGAGTATGTCTGGTCCAAAGACTTGACGTTCTCCTGTCTCATTCCAATTTAATGGTGTTCGACATGAACGACTATATAAAGCTTCAAATGGAGACATCTTCAAACTAGCTTGATAACTATTGTTGTAGCTAAATTCTGCATATGGCAAGCATTTGTCCCACGAGGTTGCATATGACAAAGCGCAAGCTCTTAACATATCCTCAAGTATCTGATTTACTCTTTCAGTCTGACCATTTGTCTGCGGATGATATGCCGTACTGAAATTCAGACGGGTGCCCATTGCTGTATGCAGTTTATCCCAAAATCTTGAGGTAAATTGAGTACCTCGATCCGATACTATCTTCTTTGGTACACCATGCAAGCACACAATTCTGGCCATATATAGCTCAGCTAGGCGATCTCCGGAGTAAGTGGTTTTCACCGGAATAAAATGAGCCACTTTGGTTAAGCGATCAACTATAACCCATATTGAATCAAAACCTTGCTGAGTTCTTGGTAAACCGGTAATGAAATCCATACCGATTTCCTCCCACTTCCACTCAGGTACTCTCAAAGGTTACAACAGTCCCGCTGGACTCTGATGCATTGCCTTTACTCTTTGACATATATCACACAATGCGGCGTGTTCAGCAACTTCTCATTTCATGTTTGGCCACCAGAATCTCTCCTTGAGATCTTGGTACATTTTTGTACTTCCGGGATGAATTGAATACTTGGAATCATGAGCTTCCTCTAGAATTAATTGCTTCAATTCTGGCTTATAGGGTACGCAGATTCGGTTCTTCATCCATAGAGTACCCTGCTCATCTAATCTGAAGTCTTTGGCTAAGCCTTCATCCATTTTGGTCTTGATCCTATTGATCTTGTCATCACTTTTCTGAGCTTCTCTAATTTGTTCCTCTAGTGTCGGCTTCACCTCGATGGTATACAGAAATCCTTTTGGTACAATTTCTAACTTCAACTTCTGAAACTCTTTACATAGGTCAAGTTGATTCTCTGCAACTATCATATTCAAGCTGTGACTTTTCCGACTCAAAGCATCAGCCACCACATTAGCTTTTCCAGGATGATAGTGGATTCCGATATTATAATCCTTGATTAATTCCAACCACCTCCTTTGTCTCATATTTAAGTCTGATTGGGTGAATATATACTTTAAACTTTTGTGGTCAGTATATATTTCACATCGGTTTCCGATGAGATAGTGGCGCCATATTTTAAGGGCGTGCACTACAGCAGCTAACTCTAGGTCGTGACTTGGGTAATTCTGCTCATGTGGTCTTAACTGCCTTGACGCATAAGCCACTACTTTGCCGTTTTGCATCAGAACACACCCGAGTCCCTGACACGAGGCATCACAGTATATATCAAAGTTGTCCTTAACATTCGGCAACACCAAGACAGGTGCCGAAGTTAAACGCTTCTTTAATTCCTAGAAACCCTTTTCACACTCGGGCGTCCACATAAACTTTTTCTCCTTTTTCAACAATTGCGTAAGAGGTCTCGCAATTGATGAAAAACCTTCAATAAACCGGCGGTAATATCCCGCCATACCAAGAAAACTTCTAATCTGAGTAACCGACTTTGGTTGCTCCCAGTGTAACACTGCCTCCACTTTCTTCGGATCAACAGCTACTCCTTCGGCAGTCATTACATGACCCAGGAACTCTACCTTCTTTTTCCAGAAGTCACATTTGCTAAATTTTGCATATAGTTGGTTTTCTCTTAACTTTTCCAAAACCATTCTTAAATGTCCAGCATGTTCTTCTTCCGTCTTGGAGTAAACAAGAATGTCATCAATAAAAACGACGACAAACTTATCCAAATATTCCATGAATACTTTGTTCATCATATTCAAGAAATATGCAGGAGCATTGGTCAATCCAAAGGACATGACCGTGAATTCATAATGCCCATACCTTGATGAGAAAGCTGTCTTTGGTATGTCCTCGGTCCGAATTTTTAGCTGATGGTATCCGGAACGAAGGTCTATCTTAGAGAAGACTGCCGCTCCTCTTAACTGATCAAAAAGATCATCTATCCTGGGCAAAGGATATTTATTCTTTATCGTCACCTCATTGAGTGCACGATAGTCTATACACATTCTAAAGCTCCCATCCTTTTTCTTAACAAACAATACCGGTGCTCCCCATGGCGATGAGCTTGGTCTGATAAATCCTTTTTCCATGAGTTCTTCAATCTGCTTCTTCATTTCCACTAACTCTTCTGTGGACATCCTATAGGGTCTCTTTGCAATCGAGTACTCACTAAATTGCATGCAGAGATTAGGGTACTAGCTCGATGATTCACATCTCTCACTTTTAAACTCCAATAGATCGAACTCAATCTCCCTATCGGTGGCATTCTGGCAAGTCTTCGTGAAAGACATCGAAACATAGTCTCTTTACTCTTCGGGCACATCTACTAGGTGATAGTCTCTAGGTTGTTGACCATAAATTTTCCATCTCGGTTGTGGTTGCTTGAAATTCCACTTTTTCTCTATCTTGGTTCTCTCTGAGACACTACTCTGCGACCACAACCTAATGCAATGGAATGCGTTTATGCTTTCATGCATGACTTTGTGCTTGGTCACCAATCCATCCCAAGGATTACGTCCGCCAAAACAAATTGTTTTGAGTACCTTACACACTTAAATCACGCAATACATAACATAAACCTCCTAGGCATTTCATCAAACACATGGCATGCACAAGAACCAATCCCTCAATTTGATTGATTGAATCCTCACCACAAGAAAGCAAGGGAGGGCATTCTTCTTTGGGACGCTTCTTCTTGCCGCTCAGACGATGCTCCTTCGCCGCCATCGCTTCTCTCGCTGCTGCTTCCAGAGGTTGCTCCCTTCTTCCGGCGTTGCTCTCTTCTTCTTTGCTTCTAGCACTATCTCGGGTTTGCTAGGAACACTAAGAACCAAGAAAAGCCCGATTCACATCTCTCCTCATTGATTAACCTTTATAACCACATAACCATTATCAAGCCATATCATCGAGCGAGTTAGCCCACTATATCATAGCTATAACCCATGAAGCACGAGCAACAAGAAAATAATGCATTTCGATTAGCTTAAACCACGAGCCATCCTCCCGCTTCATTTGACTAGCTAGCTTAACTCCCAAACATCCTTGATTTGATTGAAGTTCGAGACCCGGTGATTGTACTAATAATGTGCACTTTAGTTTTACCACTTTCATCCCATTCCCCAAAGCAAACTTTCGAGAAATAAATGAATGGGAAGCTCACGAGTCAAATAAAACAACACGCACGTCTTGAGTTTACCAAAACTTACCAGGTCAACTACAACATCCTCTGCATCTTGAGCTTCACTTGCGATCGTGATGTGGTTCACTCGACCTCTAATAACTGTTGAAGGCGCAGCTCCGATTTGGCCTCCTCCACGACTTGCAGTTGATATTGGTGTAACACCCCGACGCCAATGCGCCACGGATGCTACCAAAATCCTGAATCACTAGCGACACCCCTCGGACCCGCACATGTCCGAAGGGTTACCAACACACGATAATTCTCCACAACAAGATCAATTGAACTGAGAATTTACAAGAAGGCATAAAAACCTAACACCTATATGAACTTGACTGCAATCAAAAACTAAACTCTAAAACCGGCTTAAAACTAAGTCACCGAAATTTACAAAATTTCGCATGACCTCTCTAGAAACTAGGACATCCACTCGTGCAGACGAGAAAAAAAAACATTGCAGATAATATGATATCATTCTAGCAGGTCCTTAGTTAACCAATCACACATCCAATATACGGTAATAAACTCCACCACGATTTAACAAAGACATTACACCCTTATTAAATTACAGCCAGACTTTACAAATTAATTCAAATGAGGTGGTAGTGACTGAAGTGGTGCACGTGCTACTACTCCCATCCCAACGAACCAACCTCAAGGTACCTAAAACAAGAAACAAACAAACGTGAGTCCAGGACTCAGCAAGTGCAACAAGTAGACAAAATAAGAAATTAAACTAACATACAACTACTTCAAAACATAAAGTAACAGTTTCTTAAATTGGCATTCGTAAATAAATGAAGGTAGTTGAATTCATAAAAGAACCAAAACATAAGAGCACGATTACTCCATCATTTACCATAATCATTACTTAACTGAAAACATTCAGGAACAGAAGCAGTAATTTACTCCACTTACCGCAACCAACTCGAAAACGTAACAAAACTTACCTCTACCTCAATAAAAATTTCTGGATGAGTCCACGCCTCAATCCTCAACCTGTTCTTCCCATTCTTATCAATCACATTTATCCGTTGCAACACACAATGCAATGGAATGCGTTTATGCTTTCATGCTCAAGTGCACAAAACATACAAAAAAAAAGCTCATATCCATACATTACAATCAACTCATTAAACATGATTCATCATCGTCAATGCAATTCAGATGCAAGTATGCCATACAAAAGCAGAATCTCATATTCATACATCACAATCAACTCATTAAACATGATTCATCATCGTCAATGCAATTCAGATGCAAGTATGCCATACAAAGGCAGAATCTCATATTCATACATCACAATCAACTCATTAAACATGATTTCCTCATTGTCAATACAATGCCGATGCAAATATGCTTGCATTTTCATATGCTCATTTCATTTCACAATTCTCATGCGTATGATGCATCATGCATGTCTCATTTCCTCTTTTAGCACATCTGGGGTATGGCCGAGTGCACACCCGCCGGTGTGCACCCTCTCATTCCCTTCCACCCCGTGGTGGAGGGCGCCTACTCTTCTTGACTCGCTCCGTACAACCACGTATACGGGACTACGAGGTAGGACTTTCAGACTCACTACATGTGAGCACAGAGGCCCTTGATCGAATGGGTCACCTCTCCCATCATGAATGCACAAATGCAATTGACATAACAACTTTGCAAACTACATTCATTTCTCACATCCGAAATTTCCATTCACATTCTTAACACTCATAATCACATTCTCAACACTCAAAATCATAGTCTCGGTAGCTCATAATCATACTCACATCACCAATTCTCGGGTAATTACTAATTCCATCAATCTTGATCATAAATCAAATCATTTTCGCAATCCAATCCCATACTTTCAGTATTTTCACTAGCCTACCAACTAGAGAACCGAAATATGAAAGTAAAATTTAGCAAGATATCATCACGTCATCTTAGACGAAGTTCATTAAACATCGCACATAACAATCAATCCAGGGATGCAACAAAAGTTCATGATGGCAAAGCATATAAAGTTCATCAAACACATCATAACACGTTCAAACAACTATGCACTTGTATCAGATTAATTACCCTTTTCATAAAAAGGCAATTACCTTACTAGACGTGCTTATAAACACGAATGAAATCCATAGTGTAAGCATGTACATAACGCAAGCAATCAACTGGATACCGTATAAGAGATATACGGGTTACACTTGCATATGAACTCGTTTTTAAATAAAAGCATAACCAATTAACCATTTTCATTCATCATATCGCATGCAAAAATCAACATGACAATATTAAAGTAATACATAGATAATCAGATTATTGTAAAATCTAGTGGCCACCTAAGCCACAATCGATACAATGCACTTGTTTTACCGACGGAGAGGCAACCCGGTCAAAACCACTCCCAAGAAACTCTCCTCGAAAACATCGTTACGCACAAGAATGGATCAAGGTCCGAATCAATACCTCAATGCATAACTAAATCTCAACTCTTGCCAAAAACAAATTCCAAATTCACACTAATGGAAACTCCCGCAACCTACTAGACAACAGCATTAAAACTTAATAATAGGAGAACACACCGACAACTCTCTCGGTTGGGATCTTATGCATAACCAATAACCAATTAAGCTAATATACAATAGAATGATCATAATCGATAGCGAAGAATAATTCTTAACTCACACATTTGAATTGAGCCAAACAAAAAGTAATAAGGATCAAGTCACAACATAATATTCACAATCATTACCAGGGTAAGAATGATATTACAGAAGCTCATAAACAGCTAACACACATATACATATCTCATTCCATAAACAATACCACATAAATTCCTCAAGAACATAATAATGATAAACATATACAACTGGCCGCATGTTTTGGTCGCTCAATCCTTTTAATTCATTAACAGTAAACATATAAAACAGTAGACATGGATATAAAGATGCATAAAAATTTAGCAATGCGTCGATTCTTGCATTCCCAAGCCTATTTCTCAACCTTACACACTTAAATCACTGCAATACATAACATAAACCTCCTAGGCATTTCATCAAACACATGGCATGCACAAGAACCAATCCCTCAATTTGATTGATTGAATCCTCACCACAAGAAAGCAAGAGGGGAGGGCATTGCTTCTTTGACGCCGCCGCTTCTTCTTTGCTCCAGACGATGCTCCCTTCCGCCGATCGCTCTATCTCTGCTTTGCTCCAGAGGTCGCTTCCTTCTTCGCCGCTTTGCTCTCTCTGCCGCTTTGCTCAGGAGGCCGAGGACGAGCAGATTGGCGAGGATTGCAAGGCGCCAGGGGAGAGCAAGCCCCAGGGAAGGAAATAGCCAGAGGAAGGAACGCAGAGACTAGGCGCTGGGAAGAAGTCGCCAGGAAGGAAGCAGAGAGCTACGCACTGGGAAAAAATATCAACAATCTTGCCACAAGCAATGCCACCACACAATGACAAGAAGAGAGAGAGGGTAGGTGAGGGGGAAAACAAAATCGTCCAGGCCTGAATGCCTGCCGGCCTCTTTTTTTTTCTTTTGCTGACACATATAGCCAGATAAAAGTAAAGATGCATATGTATATACTTTTTGAACCAAGTAAATTGACAAGCTAGCGATACCTAAGGTATTGTCAACTTACGAGGGGAAAAACACATTTTACATGTACTCACTAAATTGCATGCAGAGATCTCGCCAACAAAGGAACAATATATCTCAGAAACACCCACCAAAAACCTTGAAAAAAAACCATTTGCGGTATTACACTCTTCCCCTTTAATGTAATTCGACCTCGAATTCTAAACACCTCAATTCAAGATGGTACAAAACTCGGAAGCCAGGCCTTCCTCAAAGACCAACACTAATCTCAATCGACCTTGCGTTCTCAATCCCAAAAGGTTTTCCTAGACCAGGAATCTCACAACATTTTCTCAACTGGAGAGATTCACATCTCTCACTTTTAAACTCCAATAGATCCAGGTAAACAGCCAAATCCTCAATTCATATCATTCTAATAATTGTCTGACAACTCAGACAACCTTTCTTTAACGCTTCAATACACGACCTCCAGTCAACCAATATTTCTTCCCGGAAGATCATAATACTAACTCCCAAACTCAATTCTCATTTCTCTATTCAATTTCACTCACCCAACATAAATCTCCTCTCTCAACTCAGTACCTCAGATCAACCAACTCGTGATGGCATGATTAACACAAGCCACATCACTCTATTAAGCATCCAACCAGTTTTCACCGAATCACTGAATTCTATTCGATTGAATAGTTTGGGTTCTAAACTCAAATCCCCTAAGAACCAAGAAAACCCTGATTCACATCTCTCCTCATTGATTAACCTTTATAACCACATAACCATTATCAAGCCATATCATCGAACGAGTTAGCCCACTATATCATAGCTATCCCACGGGTCGATTAGCTTAAACCACGAGCCACACAGGCTTTTCAATCCAACCACTTCTAACCAATCTCGAACATAACACTATTTCTAACCCGTTAACACCGTAATCCTCCAAGAACCAAAACACAACTCTTATTTCTTCAACAGATGCCCTGGAAACAACAGGGTCATAGTCATTCCTTACTATCAAAATGAATCGCCCAATCGGGCATAAATCCCAATTCCATCACAATACACAAATAACACAATCATACCCTGCCTTCTTCATACATGCTTCGTGCAGAGAGACAATCACTCGAAGAAAAGGTTCATAACCGAACCATTCATTTCTGACTGACCCCACATAGAGTCTAACCCATGAAACCGAGGGTTCCGACAACTTAAGAAAATAATGCATTTAGCGACCGCTTCCACCCAGTCCACCAACAAATTAATCCCACCCAACCATGGGACGACAAATATAACAATCCTCCCACCAAGGTTTAGGTCAAATTCAACAACAACGATCATTAATTTTCACATTAAATCCATTTACCATCAACCCTTAACCCCAATTAGGACTTCATCAAATCCCATCACCTAATTAAAACAAGTTCCTCAACCAAACTTGTTATTCCTTCGCCATCATAATCAACACTAGCCCTACGCAAACACCATATCCATTCCTCCACTCATAACCGTGGCTTACCAAGACCAACATTAGAAGCCTTAACATCTATCAAATTAAGGTCAACTACCCTAACAACATAATCCTTCTATCAATCTTTTATGGGAAGATTTTCAACCAACCCACCAACTCACTTTGATTGCCGCAAAATTCCTTCCTGGAAAACCCAACCAACGATTTTCCCAAAGAAACTTGACTCTCAAATTTTTACAAAACGACAGGGCTCAAGCCTTGCCATTCAACAGGCCTCCAAACCAAACATCAAACCCCAAAATTTCACGAAGGAAAGGAGGTACACAAATCAATTCACGGAAAGGAAAAGCGAATCGATCGAATAACACCTTTTTTTTAAAGCCCCAAACCTTAAGTTCTCACAACTTAAATTTTTTTTTTCACCCAAAACTTCAACTGGAAGAACGATAACACGAAGAAACCCATGACTTTCTCCGCAAAGCAACCAAAGGAGGCACACATTGTACTCTTTCTTTTGCCTTAAAACCAAGAAGACCAAAAGAAGACAAAACCCAAATAGCGTACTCCAATCTATGACAGAAGAGCAAGAACTCTCCCCACACGAGGTTATGAATCCTCCGGTGCTGGCTCTCAACTGCCACATCGGCCGACACGGCTACCCAACAGAGCCGAAATCCCTTCGACACAAAGAGTCCCACCGGACTCCACTAATCAATCTACCACTTTATACACATAACCATAAATAATACCATAGCCTTATCAAGACTCACAGATAACATATCAACAAGTATCAACATAACATCAATAACAAAAATAAGCATTGTAGCACAAGGCAACGATGTCCCATCCCTTTCCTACTGTGCATCAGAGTGTGTCAAATTTTAAATTAATTTATCATTCTTCATCAAGTTTTACGGTTACTTCCCTAGGGCCACATTTTAAAAGTTCAACCTAAACCATGTTTCTACCTTCACACAGCAAAATTTTAATTCATTCTAGAATTACTAACTACATTCAAACACCACAGACCTGAAGCCCGCTCTGATACCAACTGTAACACCCCGACGCCAATGCGCCACGGATGCTACCAAAATCCTGAATCACTAGCGACACCCCTCGGACCCGCACATGTCCGAAGGGTTACCAACACACGATAATTCTCCACAACAAGATCAATTGAACTGAGAATTTACAAGAAGGCATAAAAACCTAACACCTATATGAACTTGACTGCAATCAAAAACTAAACTCTAAAACCGGCTTAAAACTAAGTCACCGAAATTTACAAAATTTCGGCATGACCTCTCTAGAAACTAGGACATCCACTCAGCAGACAGAAAAAAACATTGCAGATAATATGATATCATTCTAGCAGGTCCTTAGTTAACCAATCACACATCCAATATACGGTAATAAACTCCACCACGACGAACAGCACATTACACCCTTATTAAATTACAGCCAGACTTTACAAATTAATTCAAATGAGGTGGTAGTGACTGAAGTGGTGCACGTGCTACTACTCCCATCCCAACGAACCAACCTCAAGGTACCTAAAACAAGAAACAAACAAACGTGAGTCCAGGACTCAGCAAGTGCAACAAGTAGACAAAATAAGAAATTAAACTAACATACAACTACTTCAAAACATAAAGTGTGAGTTTCTTAAATTGGCATTCAGTAAATAAATGAAGGTAGTTGAATTCATAAAAGAACCAAAACATAAGAGCACGATTACTCCATCATTTACCATAATCATTACTTAAGCGAAAACATTCAGAACGTAGCGATAATTTACTCCACTTACCGCAACCAACTCAAAACGTAACAAAACTTACCTCTACCTCAATAAAATTTCGGATGAGTCCACGCCTCAATCCTCAACCTGTTCTTCCCATTCTTATCAATCACATTTATCCGCTGCAACACACAATGCAATGGAATGCGTTTATGCTTTCATGCTCAAGTGCACAAAACATACAAAAAAAAAGCTCATATCCATACATTACAATCAACTCATTAAACATGATTCATCATCGTCAATGCAATTCAGATGCAAGTATGCCATACAAAAGCAGAATCTCATATTCATACATCACAATCAACTCATTAAACATGATTCATCATCGTCAATGCAATTCAGATGCAAGTATGCCATACAAAGGCAGAATCTCATATTCATACATCACAATCAACTCATTAAACATGATTTCCTCATTGTCAATACAATGCCGATGCAAATATGCTTGCATTTTCATATGCTCATTTCATTTCACAATTCTCATGCGTATGATGCATCATGCATGTCTCATTTCCTCTTTTAGCACATACCGGTATGGCCGAGTGCACACCCGTCGGTGTGCACCCTCTCATTCCCCTTCCACCCCGTGGTGGAGGGCGCCTACTCTTACTGACTCGCTCCCGTACAACCACGTATACGGGACTACGAGGTAGGACTTTCGTACTCACTACATGTGAGCACAGAGGCCCGCATCAGAATGGGTCACCTCTCCCATCATGAATGCACAAATGCAATTGACATAACAACTTTGCAAACTACATTCATTTCTCACATCCAGAAATTTCCATTCACATTCTTAACACTCATAATCACATTCTCAACACTCAAAATCATAGTCTCAGCGCTCATAATCATACTCACATCACCAATTCTCGGGTAATTACTAATTCCATCAATCTTGATCATAAATCAAATCATTTTCGCAATCCAATCCCATACTTTCAGTATTTTCACTAGCCTACCAACTAGAGAACCGAAATATGAAAGTAAAATTTAGCAAGATATCATCACGTCATCTTAGACGAAGTTCATTAAACATCGCACATAACAATCAATCCAGGGATGCAACAAAAGTTCATGATGGCAAAGCATATAAAGTTCATCAAACACATCATAACACGTTCAAACAACTATGCACTTGTATCAGATTAATTACCCTTTTCATAAAAAGGCAATTACCTTACTAGACGTGCTTATAAACACGAATGAAATCCATAGTGTAAGCATGTACATAACGCAAGCAATCAACTGGATACCGTATAAGAGATATACGGGTTACACTTGCATATGAACTCGTTTTTAAATAAAAGCATAACCAATTAACCATTTTCATTCATCATATCGCATGCAAAAATCAACATGACAATATTAAAGTAATACATAGATAACTGTATTATTGTAAAATCTAGTGGCCACCTAAGCCACAACTGATACAATGCACTTGCCTTTACCGACGTGAGAGGCAACCCGGGGTCAAAACCACTCCCGAAGAAACTCTCCCTGAAAACATCGTTACGCACAAGAATGGATCAAGGTCCGAATCAATACCTCAATGCATAACTAAATCTCAACTCTTGCCAAAAACAAATTCCAAATTCACACTAATGGAAACTCCGGGCAACCTACTAGACAACAGGCATTAAAACTTAATAATAGGAGAACACACTGACAACTCTCTCAGTTGGGATCTTATGCATAACCAATAACCAATTAAGCTAATATACAATAGAATGATCATAATCAGATAGCAGTAAATAATTCTTAACTCACACATTTGAATTGAGCCAAACAAAAAGTAATAAGGATCAAGTCACAACATAATATTCACAATCATTACCAGGGTAAGAATGATATTACAGAAGCTCATAAACAGCTAACACACATATACATATCTCATTCCATAAACAATACCACATAAATTCCTCAAGAACATAATAATGATAAACATATACAACTGGCCGCATGTTTTGGTCGCTCAATCCTTTTAATTCATTAACAGTAAACATATAAAACAGTAGACATGGATATAAAGATGCATAAAAATTTAGCAATGCGTCGATTCTTGCATTCCCAAGCCTATTTCTCAACCTTACACACTTAAATCACTGCAATACATAACATAAACCTCCTAGGCATTTCATCAAACACATGGCATGCACAAGAACCAATCCTCAATTTGATTGATTGAATCCTCACCACAAGAAAGCAAGAGGGGAGGGCATTGCTTCGCTGGACGTTCTTCTTCTTTGCTCAGACGATGCTCCACCGCCGCCGATCGCTTCATCGCTTTGCCCAGAGGTCGCTGCCACTTCCGCCGGCCGCTCTCTTCTTCTTTGCTCCAGGAGGTGAGGATGAGCGATTGGCGAGGATTGCAAGGCGCCAGGAGAGCAAGCCCGAGGAAGGAAATAGCCAGGGGAAGGAACGGCAGAGACTAGGCGCCTGGGAAGAAGTCGCCAGGGGAAGGAACGGCAGAGACTAGGCGCCTGGGAAGAAGTCGCCAGGGGAAGGAACGGCAGAGAGCTAGGCACCTAGGGAAAAAAATATCAACAATGCTGCCACAAGCAATGCCAGCCACACAATGACAAGAAGGAGAGAGAGAGGGGTAGGTGAGGGGGAAAAACAAAATCGTCCAGGCCTGAATGCCTGCCGGCCTCTTTTTTTTCTTTTGCTGACACATATAGCCAGATAAAAGTAAAGATGCATATGTATATACTTTTTGAACCAAGTAAATTGACAACTGCTGATACCTAAGGTATTGTCAACTTACAGAGGGGAAAAAACACATTTTTACATCTACTCACTAAATTGCATGCAGAGATCTGCCAACAGTGAACAATATATCTGTAACACCCCAGCCAAAAACCTTGAAAAAAAACCATTTGCGGTATTACAATTGGCGTCTTTGTCAGCAACTTTTTGAAGGCAAGTTATGCTTTGACCATGTTGCTCCTAAATTTTGAAATGTAATTTGTTTCAAACTATGCATGCTAATTCAACTAAAAAAACGGTTTAAATATTTTGGGTGAATTAGCTAGTTAACCTAATTGTTACTGCCACCTTGTTAATATTGTTTGTATGCCATGATTCCTTTGATAACCCTAGCTTGGTAATAATAGTTGGTTGATGATATTGTGCCAACACGGGAGGCTAGACCGTGAATAGTTGCTTAGTCATGTATGTACGTGAACCATTTTATTTGGATTACAAAATCAACACTGACTAAAGAATAGTGAATGTTTTTTTAATGAAATGTGGAATGATGTTGGTATTAACCTTGGAGTGTAGAGACACGTGTGGTTCTACATGAAAGATGAATATGAGCATGTGTTGCCTTTGTTAACAACTTGGGGTGGAATTGATTTAGGCTGGGGCAAGTGGACCGAGGCTTCGTGCTGTGGGCTGTGTGGCATCTGTGGGTTGGGTTGAGTGATGTGAGGGCTGTGTGCCGAATTGTGAGAAGAATGTCTTGCCTTGGTCGGTTAAGGACTTTACCTTGCAAGCCTTTGACACGAGTCTTCCGTACAACCACATGTCTGAATGGGAGGACCTAGTTTAGTAGGATTCGATGTCTTACCTTTGATACCTCGGGGTGGCGATTACAGGGGGTAATCAGACGGGGAGCGTGCGTGCTACGGCTTGGTACCCGTCCAACGGTGTTCGTCGCCCTATACTTTGGCTCTGTGAGGGAAGTGATAGTGGAGGCAACACGGAGAGGTTCTTGGGCTAAGGTAGAAGTCTCTGAAAAGCTTTATTACGGACAATCACCGTGTGGTGAGCGATCGATCTTGTGGGTAAAGTGTACAACCTCTGCAGAGTGTTAAAGCTGTTCAATAGCCGAGTCCACGGTAATGGACAATGCTCGAATTACAAATCAAGGGTAGTGTTTGAAAATAAAATGGGATGGAGGTGTGTGCCAAAGAACTTGTGATTAGGACCTGTGTGTCCAAAATGATATGGAAAACAACTTGAGAAATATGATAATTATATGATTTGATGCTTTCAATCTAAGTAAATATCTTTTTAAAATATCGGTGCAAAAGCAAAGTAACCAGTAAGCCATTCCTTGGAAACAAGCCATGCATATAGTATGTAGATGTGCATTTTGTGCATAACTTGTTGAGTACGGTGTGTACTCACCCTTGCGGACAAACCTACCGAAGAAGAAACTACACCACCTACGAGGAAGAGTATGTCGAGGAGCCAGGAACTAAGGGCAAGCCTTCGTTTGAGCGATCGTGGAAAAGATGGAACACCAAGACTTTTATATTCCGCTGCTGAACTTTTGTTATTGGATTATTGTAAGCCCTGCGTGGCGTAACTATTGTAAGGATGACCATAAGGTCGCACACTCGTTTATATAAATGCTTGAAGTACTTTATTTAATATTCCACTGTGTATGATGTGATATTATACCCTGTTAAGCCTGTGTGCACTGGCGCGATCCTGGACTAGTGCAGAATACACAGAGTGTCCGGATTTGCAAATTCGGGGCACGACAGAGGTGGTATCAGAGCATACCGACTGTAGGACTTGACCCTAAGTAGACTGGTCGATTAGGATAAAGCTAATTTCTAAAGATTAAAATTGTGCAAGAGTGTAAATGATATCTTGACTTGTCCTTTCTTTCTTACTTCATACCTATGCTGTGTGTTTGCACCAGTTTCAATTTCTTTCAAAAATTTAGATCTGACGAGATCTGTTTTGGCAGATGAGGAGGATTCACTCTTTCGGGGAGCGCACTGGAGGTTATGCTGCCGAGCTTTGGTACCTGCTGCAGTTTTTGGAGGGCTTTGTGAGGCCGATCTACCGAGGTAACTCGGTGGTTCGAGCGGGGTTGGACATCGCTTGGGATGTCAGGGTTACTATCTTCGCCCGAGATCGTGTGAGAGCCACTCGTCCGTTCCACTGCACCGCCAGGAGGTCCACCTTTGAGGCCGGGATCCAGGAGACTGCTCGCTTGGCGATGCGTCGTATCGCATGCACTTTCTCTGAGGAGCTTGTAGGCACCGTTTTCCGTCTTCACCCGCGCAGGGACGACAGGTTTGCCAGAGACCCGGAGGAGGAGGATGATGCCACGGTCACCCACTTGGCGAGGTATGTCAACGCCCAGGAGGAGCTCATCGATGAGACTGTCCAGGAGCTGTAGAGGTCTCGTGATGAGGTCGCCGAGGTCAGGACCCAGCTGCAGGATGTGAGGGAGGCGATGGTTCACTACATCCGGAGAGTGCGTGAGCTAGAGGAGCTGCTAGAGGGACCTGAGCCGGAGCCGGTGCTTGAGTTGCACGACCCCGATCCCGAGGAGCCTGAGCAGGAGGCACCAGTCCAGGAGGCACCAGCACCGGTAGTGCCAGAGCCGCCAGCACCCGAGCAGGCGCCACCCGAGCCAGCAGAGTCTGTGGGATCTTATGTTCCACCAGCAGTGGGGCATCAGAATCAGTTCGCTCCTATGCCGCCACATCCGCCGCACTACCCACCCGGAGGACCACAGCCTGGATGGCTCGACGACTGAGCGTTATACTATATTTCAGAGTCGACTCCTGTGAGAGTCAATTATTGAGTCAGTTTATATAAGTTGCCTTAGTACGGTTGGTTGAACTTGTGAGTTGTTATGGTTGATTTTGGTGAACAATATTTATGATGTTTTATGGTTTTGCGTGTTGATATGCGCCGTAATGCCTGTAGGCACTTGTGAGCGGCCATATCCCTATAATATTAAATAAAATTGTGAGTTCATGTTTGAGTTAAACAAATCTTCTCCCCGCATAGGATTCTTGTTACTTGCCTATTCCGTTCTCTCTCTTTTCCCTAAATCTTATTGTTCTTCAGATGGTGAACACCAGAAGCAACAGTGGAGTTGGAGGAAGCAACACGCAGCAGAGGGACAACAATAATGAAGTGCCTAATCCACAAGCACCACCTGTGGATATGAACAATCTAGGAGCATTTTTGGCTGCTCAAACTCAGTTGATGCAGACCATGATGCATCAAATGCAGCAGATGCAGAATCAGGCTGCCGTCAATAACAACAACAACCAAGCTGTGCATCATGGGCACCATTCAAGACTGTCAGATTTCATGAGGACCAGACCCCCAACCTTCTCTGGGAACATCAATCCCATAGAAGCTGATGATTGGTTGCGCACTATCGAGAGAAAGCTACACATATCTCAATGCGCAGACAACGAGAGGGTTCTGTATGCATCTCACCAATTAGAAAACCTTCTGCGCCGAGTGGCGGAGAATTCTTGTGCTTCACTTAACATCCTCGAGATTACAGGATGAGTTTACTATCGCATTCCGCCAGTACCATGTGCCAGAAGGGATGATGGAACTTAAGAAAGAAGAGTTCCGATCCTTGAAGCAAGGGGGTCAGTCTGTGGCCGATTACCTGAACAAGTTCACACAACTTGCACGATATGCGCCAGAGGATGTATCTACGGACAGGGCCAGGCAGTCCCGATTCATGAAGGGACTCAATTCTGGACTTCAGGTGGGACTAATCACTCACACGTTCCCTGATTTCCAAGAATTGGTGAATAAGGCCCTAATCCTGGAAGACAAACGTAAGGAATTGGATGATAATCGCAAGCGTCGCCTAGCACAGCAAGGAGGACGTCAGAGTCAGCAGAGGCCGAGGGTGATACCTCAACAGTTCACCCGATTCCAATCAGGAAGCAGTACAAGGGCACCAATGCCTGCACAGAGACCTACTGGCCAGAATCCACAGACACCGGCAAGGATTGTCAGCCCAGCTACAGGAAATCTGTCAATGGCAGGAAGACGTTGCTACAACTGCAACGAGATGGGACATTTTGCCAATACTTGTCCTAAGAAAGGCGGAGTCACACCTGTCCGCTTCAATTTGGGAAATACCCCTGCAAGAACACCAGTTCAAGGAGGAAGTCGAGGACCTACTCAAGCAGGAGCTGCACCTCAGTCAATTGTACGGGGAAGAGTCAACCATGTTACTGCCGACGAAGTTCAGAATGCAACAGATGTCGTACTGGGTAAGTTTCTAGTTAACTCAGTACTAGCTACCATTTTGTTTGATTCTGGAGCTTCGCATTCATTTGTTTCATGGGTTTTTGTTATGGAAAATGATTTGGATATGGTCAACCTTAAGAATACCCTTATAGTCCAAACCCCTGGATCAAAACTCCGAACTAAAGTAGGGTGTTCCAGGGTAAAATTATTAATAAATGGAATAGAGTTCCTAGCGAACCTGATCATATTGGAAACCCAAACCTTAGATGTTATTTTGGGAATGGACTGGTTATCCAAGCACAAGGCAGTGCTAGATTGTGGGCGGAGAATGGTTACTATTGAGAGCCCAGATGGTAGGAAGGTGGAAGTTCAAGCAACTGCTGCCCGAGACGATCAACTGATAATTAACAGTGTGAAGACTATTAATATGGAAGATGTTTCAGTAGTTAGTGAGTACTCGGATGTCTTTCCCGAAGATTTGCCAGGGATGCCACCGGACAGAGATATAGAGTTCGTGATTGAGCTGGTGCCAGGAACAGCTCCGATCGCGAAGAGACCTTATAGGATGTCCACCGAAGAACTAGTGGAAATGAAGAAACAGATTGAAGAGTTATTGGAAAAAGGTTTCATAAGACCAAGTTCATCACCTTGGGGAGCACCAGTTTTGTTCGTTAAGAAAAAGGACGGAAGTTTCAGAATGTGTATAGACTATCGTGCACTCAATGAAGTGACGATAAAGAACAAGTATCCATTACCCAGAATAGATGATCTATTTGATCAGTTAAGAGGAGCAGGAGTTTTCTCAAAGATAGACCTTCGGTCTGGATACCATCAACTTAAGATTCGGACTGAAGACATACCGAAGACAGCTTTCTCGTCTAGGTATGGTCATTATGAATTTACGGTCATGTCTTTTGGACTGACTAATGCTCCTGCATATTTCATGAATATGATGAATAAAGTATTCATGGAACATTTGGATAAGTTTGTTGTCGTGTTCATCGATGACATACTAGTTTACTCCAAGACGGAGGAAGAACATGCAGTACATTTAAGAATGGTTTTGGAAAAGTTAAGAGAAAATCAGCTATATGCAAAATTCAGTAAATGTGACTTCTGGAAAAAGAAGGTTGAGTTCTTAGGTCATGTAATGACTGCAGAAGGAGTAGCTGTTGATCCGAAGAAAGTAGAGGCAGTGTTGCATTGGGAGCAACCGAAGTCAGTTACTCAGATCAGAAGTTTTCTCGGAATGGCTGGGTATTATCGTCGGTTTATTGAAGGATTTTCTTCAATTGCGAGGCCTCTTACGCAATTGTTAAAGAAAGAGAAAAAGTTTTTGTGGACACCTGAATGTGAAAAGAGTTTCCAAGAGCTAAAGAAGCGTTTGACTTCGGCACCTGTTTTGGTGTTGTCGAATACTAAAGATAATTTTGATATATACTGTGATGCTTCGCGTCAAGGACTAGGATGTGTATTGATGCAGAATGGAAAAGTGGTGGCGTATGCGTCAAGGCAGTTGAGGCCACATGAGCAGAATTACCCGACTCATGATTTAGAGCTAGCTGCTGTAGTGCACGCTCTCAAAATTTGGCGTCACTATCTTATGGGAAATCGGTGTGAAATATATACAGATCATAAAAGTTTAAAGTATATATTCACCCAATCAGACTTAAATATGAGACAGAGGAGGTGGTTAGAGTTAATCAAGGATTACAATATTGGAATTCACTACCATCCAGGAAAAGCAAATGTGGTGGCTGATGCTCTGAGTCGAAAGAGTTACAGTCTGAATATGATAAAAGCAGAAGAGCAGACGGAGTTATGTAAGGAACTTCAGAAGCTAAGAATAGAGGTTGTACCACAAGGATTTCTAGCTACCTTGGAGGTTAAACCAACCCTAGAGGAGCAGATCAGAGAAGGACAAAAGAATGACGAAAAGATTCAGAGAATAAAGTCAAAAATGGACGAAGACTTAGCCAAGGATTTCAGAGTAGATGAACAGGGTACCTTATGGATGAAAAGCAGAATATGTGTACCTCATAACCCAGAGTTGAAACAGTTGATTCTTGAGGAAGCACATGATTCAAAGTACTCAATTCACCCCGGTAGTGCTAAGATGTACCAGGATTTTAAGGAAAGATTTTGGTGGCCAAACATGAAGAAAGAAGTAGCCGAGTATGTGGCATTATGTGATGTGTGTCAAAGAGTTAAAGCCATGCACCAGAGACCAGCGGGATTGCTACAACCGCTGAAGATACCAGAATGGAAATGGGAGGAAATCGGGATGGATTTCATCACAGGTTTTCCAAAGACTCAGAGTGGATATGATTCCATATGGGTCATAGTCGATCGACTAACAAAGGTAGCTCATTTTATACCCGTGAAGATAACTTACTCTGGAGATAAGTTAGCTGAATTGTATATAGCAAGAATTGTATGTTTACATGGTGTACCCAAGAAGATAGTATCGGATAGAGGTACTCAATTTACCTCAAGGTTTTGGGATAAGCTGCATACAGCTATGGGTACTCGTCTGAATTTTAGTACGGCATATCATCCGCAGACAGATGGTCAAACTGAGAGGGTAAACCAGATACTTGAAGATATGCTAAGAGCCTGTGCATTGTCATATACAACATCGTGGGACAAATGTTTGCCGTACGCAGAATTTAGCTACAACAATAGTTATCAAACCAGCTTGAAAATGTCGCCTTTTGAAGCTTTATATGGTCGACCGTGTCGAACACCTTTGAACTGGAATGAGACGGGTGAACGACATGTTTTTGGACCAGATATTCTTACAGATGCCGAGGAAAAGATTGCTTTGATCAGAGAAAGGTTGAAGACTGCACAATCCAGGCAGAAGAGTTGTGCAGATAACCGGCGCCGTGATCTGAGCTTCGAACCAGAGGACTATGTCTATCTCAAGGTCACGCCATTAAAAGGAGTTAAAAGGTTTCATGCTAAAGGAAAACTTGCTCCGAGATATGTGGGGCCATTCAAGGTATTGAGCCGCAAAGGAGAAGTTGCATACCAGCTTGACTTGCCGCAATCTCTAGCAGGAGTACATGATGTATTTCATGTATCTCAATTGAAGAAATGTTTGCGGATACCAGAAGAGCAAGCACCTATCGAAGCCATCGAACTGCAAGAAGATCTGACTTACAAAGAACATCCGGTAAAGATTTTAGATACCATGGATCGTCAGACCAGAAACAAGTCAACCCGCTTGTGCAGAGTCCAGTGGAGCAACCACTCAGAAAGTGAAGCAACATGGGAACGCGAGGAAGATTTGAAGAAGGAGTTTCCTAATCTCTTCTCTAGCCAGCCCTGAATCTCGGGGTCGAGATTCTGTTAAGGGGGGGAGGTTTGTAACATCCTCAAATTTTGCTAAATTTTGAATTTTATAATTTATTTGAATTTTTGAGATTTTCTGGAATTTATTTGCAATTATTTGAATTTTTTTGGAATTTAACCACTATCTGAAAATTTATTTAAATAATGATCAAATTTTTGAAAATTTAAATGGAAATATTTTATTCGAGTTCAAAATGTCTTAAAATATTTTTCAGAATTTTTCTAGAATTTTTCTAATATTTTAAGTGCCTCAATTAAATGAGATGATAATTCAGAAATATGTTTATTTGAGAAATCTTTGAAATTCGGAGGAACAGTGGTGGGCTCGGCCCGTTACTGTGCGCTCGGCTGGAACCCTAAACGCCATCGCGTCCTAGCCGTTGGATTGAATCGGACGATGTAGAAACGGCCGCGTCGCTTCGTTCTCCTGCGAGTAATGCCGCCGCCGAGCTTCCGTGCCGAAGGACAAACCGTCGCCATTATCGACCGACGTTTTACCTCCGTCGCTTCATTAGCTAGTGCACGGGATAAAGCACTCCATTCCGCACCCGCAGAGCTTTTTCACGCACTCCGAGGTTCGCTGTAGACACCGCAAAGCTTCGCCGAAGTCCAGTGCTTTTCGCCGCCGTTTGCGCCCTCGCCGGTGATCCTCCGCCGCTGTGGTGACCACCGGAGTAAAGCTCGCGTTGCACCGCACACGGAGGACCACTTCTTCTCGCCGGAATCGCGCCGGAGCATCGCCAGAGTCGCCGTCTTCTCCGACTCTGTTCGCTGTGCTCTCGTTTTGTCTTCGCCGAAGCTTCGATCGACGTCGCCCGTCGGATTTACATCGTGCGATCGAGGTTTGTCCACGTGTTTTCCTTTGCATTAGAGACCAGAGACTTAAACGATGTGTATATTGATTGTTAGCCGTAGGGATTAGAGCAGAACCTTGTGCTATTGGTATTAATCGTAAGAATATGGAATGTAAGATCAGTATTAGTGCTTAGTGCCTGAGAAAAGGATTGGCCACTGTGATTAAAAGTTGTGTTATCTGATGGCCGTAGGATTTATATTGGATAATCTGTATTAGGCCATGTAATTTTAGCAGTAGTGAACCCAATCTTCAATCATTGATCGATCGATCTCAATTGTACGGTTGATAATGAACCATGTTGTCCATTTAACTGTAAATATAAAATTGAAAATATTAAACGGTTGTTTCAAATTAATCTGAGCCGTAGGTTTCAAATTGAATGAACTTGATTTCACCGCACATTGTGCCGGGCTTGTATCGACGTGTGTGCACGGAAATCGAGGCGACACAGCCGTTGCTATGGTCGTTGTCACTGAATAATTGCCATTGTTAAATTTAAATTCGTCGGTCATGATTGAGTCACGTGTCGGCACCGTGGTAGCAATCAAAAGTGTTGGTACAAATTTGGCCAAAAATCGTGTAGCATGAGTTTCGATGCATAATCGGGATAATCGAGTGGTTATTCGACTTAATTATCACCGTTGGATTTTGGTTCGAGAGATGAGAATGCGCCACGAGTCGATTCCATAGTTATATGAATCGAACGGTTGTGTAGATTTCATCGATTATTTTTAGTCCGACGATTGAGAATAATTTAACTTTTCGGACGATGATGACGTTATAAACAACTGTGCTGACGTCATAAATTTTCGGGATTTTCAGTATAAAAATAAATAAAACAATTCGGTTTATTCTTTTTATTTATTTTAGAAACTTCAAACGCTTATAACTTTTGCGTTTTAACTCCGATTTGAGTGATTCCAATTTCTAAAAATTTGTAAAATCAAGATCTATTTGTTGGTGAATTTTATTTAATTTTTAGAGTTGAATTTATTCTCTGGAAAATGTATTTATTGTGTGTATGTATATGATTTGGTAGACGTTGATTTGCCGGAAGTTTGCGAGGGGGAATTTCCAGTGCAAGATTTGACTTCTGAGCAAGATCAGCAACTTTTTGAAGGCAAGTTATGCTTTGACCATGTTGCTCCTAAATTTTGAAATGTAATTTGTTTCAAACTATGCATGCTAATTCAACTAAAAAAACGGTTTAAATATTTTGGGTGAATTAGCTAGTTAACCTAATTGTTACTGCCACCTTGTTAATATTGTTTGTATGCCATGATTCCTTTGATAACCCTAGCTTGGTAATATATAGTTGGTTGATGATATTGTGCCAACACGGGAGGCTAGACCGTGAATAGTTGCTTAGTCATGTATGTACGTGAACCATTTTATTTGGATTACAAAATCAACACTGACTAAAGAATAGTGAATGTTTTTTTTTAATGAAATGTGGAATGATGTTGGTATTAACCTTGGAGTGTAGAGACCTGTGTGGTTCTACATGAAAGATGAATATGAGCATGTGTTGCACTGTTAACAACTTGGGGTGGAATTGATTTAGACTGGGGCAAGTGGACCGAGGCTTCGTGCCAGGTGGGCCTGTGTGGCATCTGTGGGTTGGGTTGAGTGATGTGAGGGTTGTGTGCCGAATTGTGAGAAGAATGTCTTGCCTTGGTCAGTTAAGGACTTTACCTTGCAAGCCTTTGACCTGAGTCTTCCGTACAACCACATGTCTGAATGGGAGGACCTAGTTTAGTAGGATTCTGATGTCTTACCTTTGATACCTCGGGGTGGCAGTTACACGGGGGTAACTGTACGGGGGAGCGTGCCTGTGCTACGGCTTGGTACCCGTCCAACGGTGTTCGTCTGCCCTATACTTTGGCTCTGTGTGAGGGAAGTGATAGTGGAGGCAACACGGAGAGGTTCTTGGGCTAAGGTAGAAGTCTCTGAAAAGCTTTGTTACGGACAATCACCTGTGTGGTGAGCGACTGTATCTTGTGGGTAAAGTGTACAACCTCTGCAGAGTGTTAAAACTGTTCGAATAGCCGAGTCCACGGTAATGGACAATGCTCGGGAATTACAGTCAAGGGGTAGTGTTTGAAAATAAAATGGGATGGAGGCTGTGTGCCAAAGAACTTGTGATTAGGGACTGTGTGTCCAAAATGATATGGAAAACAACTTGAGAAATATGATAATTATATGATTTGATGCTTTCAATCTAAGTAAATATCTTTTTAAAATATCGGTGCAAAAGCAAAGTAACCAGTAAGCCATTCCTTGGAAACAAGCCATGCATATAGTATGTAGATGTGCATTTTGTGCATAACTTGTTGAGTACGGTGTGTACTCACCCTTGCGGACAAACCTACCAGAAGAAGAAACTACACCAGCCTACGAGGAAGAGTATGTCGAGGAGCTAGGGAACTAAGGGCAAGCCTTCGTCGGAGCGACTGTGGAAAAGATGGAACACCAAGACTTTTATATTCCGCTGCTGAACTTTTGTTATTGGATTATTGTAAGCCCTGCGTGGCGTAACTATTGTAAGGATGACCATAAGGTCGCACACTCGTTTATATAAATGCTTGAAGTACTTTATTTAATATTCCGCTGTGTATGATGTGATATTATACCCTGTTAAGCCTGTGTGCACTGGCGCGATCCTGGACTAGTGCAGAATACACAGAGTGTCCGGATTTGCAAATTCGGGGCACGACATAACACTTCTATCTTAGACAGACGCGACTCTCACACATGAGTCTCAACTGGCTACGAAATCACTGGTTCTTCAAGCTTCTAGAACATTTCATCGATCCACTTTTCTTGAGTTCGACGATTCCTGTCTTCACGATCTTCAGGATTGGCAGCGACACCCAGTGCTTTCTCCTTAAGTGTGAATTAACGATAACTATTTGGAACAACTCAGATAAGATCTTCATTTAAAACAATGGGGAAAGATAGAAATTTTCAGCAAGGAGAAAAGAATAGAAGAATAAAACAAGTCAAGAACTTATCACTCTTTCAAGTTAAAATTTTCTTTTAGAAAATAATTTTGAAGTTCCTAAAGAACGGCCAATCTATCTAGGTCAAGACCTACAGTCAGTATGGCTCTGATACCACCTTCTGTCGCGTCGGGAATTTGGATTCCGAACACTCAGTGTGATACACCAGTCCAGGATCATGCGGGTGCTCACAGATACAACAGAGATGAATACCATCACACATACACAGCGGAAATAATAACAATAAGGTATTTATCTCAAATTAAATTGTTAAGACCTTAAGGTCAGCCTTACAATATTAAGCCACGCAGGGCTGAGTTCAGAGTCAACAAATAACAACAATGAAATAAATTGTGGAGCCCGGTTTGCCACAGTAATCGACTAGGCTCACTCCCTAGTTCGTCGGCTCCTCTTGGAACTTCTCCTCCAATGCAGGTGTAGCTTCTTCTTCAACTGAGGTTGTGATGTTTGCAAGGGGGGTGAGTACACACCGTACTCAACAAGTCATGCACAGAATGCAATCTAATATACTACATGCCAGGCTTATTCCAATGGAATGGCTTAAAGGTTGATTTGCAATAAACAGCATTTAACAAGTAACATAAATAGATTCGAAAGCAGTAAAAACAAGTAGAAATAACAATAACTTTTATAGAAGTTAAGTAAAAGCATTCCCACATTCTAATTCATACTTCCATCATCTTCATCTGTTAACCCAACAACATTTTGAATAAAGTCTAACCCTTGACTGTAATCCCCGAGCAATGTCCAATACCGTGGACACGGCTACTCGAATAGTTTGTACACTCTGCAGAGGTTATACACTTTACCCACAAGATACAGTCAAACACCACAAAGGCGAGCAACTATAACAAAGCCTTTCCAAGGATCCGTCTAAACCCAGTACTGCCCGCTAAGGTTTCAACACTGGTGGGACTGGTTACCACATCCAGGGCCCCCCTCTTGCGCCTGTGAGTTTTACTACCCGCACACTCGGGACTCACTCCACCACGACAAGATCAAGAATAGACTTCACAATTTACTCAGCTAGGTCCGTCCCATTCCGGAACTTGTGGTTGTATGAATGACTCAGGTCAAAGGCTCGCAAGGTTAAGTCCTTAATTGACCGAGGCAAGACTTCCCAAAAACTCATCATGTCAACAAGTCAATAAAAACCAAATCCAAATGCGACCGCCCAAATGCCACATCTGGCCCACCACTGAACATCTTGCCACTTGCCCCAGTCTAAATCATTTTCCCACCCGGTTGGTTACCATGCACCACGTGCCATCATCTTTTCAATAACACATATCACATTCTACCAAAACATGTTCTATAATTCAATAGTCAATATTCGACTTTATTCCCAACACTGTGTCATTGGTTCGGGTAGCATGACTAAGCAAACTAACACGTTTTAGTTACCCCAATCTGGCGACTAGTATAGACCAGTATGTAAAATCCCACCTAGGGTGACAAATGATTTAGTGACATACAAATATTATGGACAAGGTGACAATATCAAGTTGTAAATATCTAATCCCAAATTACTTGAAAGCATTATAATTAAATTAGCATGCATAATTTAAATCAACATAACATTTAAAAACATAGGAGCAAGATGATCAAAGCATAACTTGCCTTCGTAAAGCAGCGAGTCTTGGTCTGGAGCTTGATCCTTGAAATCTGCGTCCTCACACAGCACAACGTCTATGCGTAACAGATAAAGAACAAATAAACACACAAAACAACGTATAAACACACATTCGGAAAAATACGACAAATCAAACTAATTCGTAACTTCATGAAAACTTCCAGATAATTAGTTTAGTATTTTCTAAGATTTATAAAATTTATTTTGACATTTTTGAACATATAGTTTAAGAGTTACAAAATTCATAAATTTGGACTTTCCTCGAATATTTCAACAGTATAAATTTATTTATAAAATTTCATAAAAATTACTGTGGCTAGGTAATAATATTTACTAATTTACAAAATTTGTTGCATGCGATTTAGACTTATAACAAATTTGTAGCGAAAAAGACAAAATCTGCAATTTGGTTACAAATTCATGTACAAAATTTAACTAGCAATGCATGGTACTGTTCATAGTGTATATGCATATACTTCTTGCTTTTTTGTTTGTTTCGGTTCTGATTCTTTGTTTGCTTTGGTTCTAATTTCATGCGAGAGAGACAAAGTAGTAGAGGCATGCAAGCGGCAGCAGCCAGGTGAGCGACGCCGGTCGGCCGAAGGCAACGCCAGTGGGTCTGACGGCGGCGGCGATGGCACTACTGTATATACATGCAATCAGCTTAACATGTATATATGAATACATGCGTACCAACATGATATAGATATATACATGCTTGCTTCCTAGTGTATATGTTTACATCCATATCAACCGAACATATCTACGTGCGACTCCACAAAATATATCTACATGCGAATAAACCAAATATATCTACATGTAGACATATATAGGTGCACAACGTTGTGTGTATATATATATGCTCACGATTCGGCCTAATATATATAAATACGCATACATCCTAATATGTATATGCATACATATACCATGATCTGATCATTACGAGACGTCCCAGAGTTCTTGCACACATCTTAGTACATCTATCCATGCATGTCTACATACAAACATAGATATGTATATGTATACACGCGCAAATACTCATGACGAGACGACCCGATTGATAGAGATAGAGCGTGCACAGAAGAGAATAAAAGGAGAGTACCGGTCGAGGCTAGGCGACGACGATGGCAGGCGGCGCACGGCGACGCAGGAGGAGACGAGACCAGAGGATGCGTCGGTGTTGATAGTTCAGGCAAGTGTAGGAAATATAGAAATATTGCTGGTTCAAGCGAGTGCAGGAAATGAAGAAATGGCTGGAAGAAGGAAACGTTCATGCGTAGAAAATGGAAAAATGGCTGTGCGTGCTAAAGAAATGGAAAGGTGCATGCATGCATCGCTAGAAACTGAAAAGTAAATGGCTGGTAGAAGAAACGGCTGGAATAGGAAATGACTGGATAGGAAATGGAGAAACGGCTTGCAAAGGAAAACGTCCAGCCATGATTCATGTATACATGTATATTTGCATTCATGTGGATACAAGGAAACGTCATAGCCTTGATTCATCATTCATGCATACAAGGAATGGAAGTGACGGCCATGTTAATTAAGGACTTTAATTAAGTTTTAAATTCTAGTTCCAGCATACAAATGGAAAGAAACGACGCGTCTTCCGTTTCAGTTCGTGACCGTCAGACTTAAATTCAGAATTTGAATAGTGCTGAAGCAAAACACGTTTGAGATAAATTAGCAAAAGAGTTCTAAAAATCTTGGAAAAATTCTGTAAAATAATAGGGAATATTTGGAACTTAACGAAGTTGGTTTCGTAACTTTCCGATGTATAGATTGTTCGCAAAAATTCTTTTAGTGAATCAGACACTTGTACGATTATTTATAAAATCGACAAACTAAATCTATAAACAAGTTTTTAAGGGTATTTGAAAGAAACATCCTTATTTTTCAAATGTTATTATTTTAAACTAAATTTTAGAATTTATGCGCAAGCGAAATGCATGATCTTTATTTTATATGATTAATTCGATAAAGCTTAAATCTTATTAATTCCAAAAATTCCAAATAAATTCCAGACATTCCTAAATAATTCAAAAAATGACGTAAATACAGTTAAAGCAAATTTTGGAATGTTACACACTCCATTCTAGATTGCTTGTTAGGGGCTTCCACACAGTTCGTGTGGGTAAATGCATAACCGGTGCAACGGTGTACACCCTGCCGTGTTCAGAAATATTGTGTTGGGTGTGATGAAAGTGGATCCACGACTTGGGTGTGTGTTTATATCTCTACGGCGGGGGTTAACGTCCTGGGCTGGATCGAAGTCATGTCTAGATAATGTAACGGCTATGTATGATCACCTTGCCGGCACACCTAAGGAGGCGTGTGTCGAGCAAAAAGGTTGATCATGCCTTGTGGGTAAAGCTGTACACCTCTGCAGAGTGAAAATCTAATCGATTAGCCACGCCCGCGATCATGGGCACTTGGTGAAGTCATTCCAATGCTAGACTTTGGTATTTTCTGAAAATGGGTTTTGGTTTGAACTTGTTTTAGCAACTATTGCTTTATATCGAAGGGCCGACATTGATGGATTTCAGGATTTAGATTATTCGTCACTCACGTCATGGAAGACTGTGAGTATACTTATACTTTACTTATTTATTATCAATCAAACTTGCTCTTACAAACTTTGTTTGCAAATAACTTGATTTACAATTAAATTTTTGCTTCATGCAAATTAACTGTAGTATCCTCCTTTAACTTGGCCTGCATTTATGCATTTGCAAATACCACCTTAAGTCTTGCGGAGTACGAAAGTACTCACCCTTACTTAATTTGTTGTTTTTAGGTGTAAAGCTAGAGAAGCTTCGAAGGTTTGTTTCATCGCAGGTTGCGAGATCCTTATTGCCGTGATCTTTCTAGGGATTTATGCCTGGTCAGTTGCCTGCGGAATGGATGGGCACACTACAAGGCCTTACTTCTTTTGCTGCTATATTCTCTGAGTTGTAAGATTCATGTGTTTATTAGTTTTCGCTTAATTAATATAATGTATGGTTGTGATTCCAATTGTTGTAAGTGTGCGTACTAGCTACTGATCCAGGGACTAGTACTGTATGCACATGAGATTTCCATTTTTGCATTATATGTAAAAATAGGGGTCGCTACAACTAACGCTCACTATTTGCCCGGATCCAGCGAGTGCCTTGTATGAAATTTCATCTGTTAGGGCTTGATGAATGATGAAGAACATGCTGCAGATTAACGGCAACGGAAAAGTAATTAAATAGTATCATGTTCTCTTTATATTACTGATGGATATCCAGATTTATTAAATATTTTCTATATACATACATTAAATGTAGTGCTTCGATATAATAATTAAAAACATTAAATAATTTTCAAGATATTCTTAATTTATGTGGTAAAAGAAAATGTGTGCTATAAACTTAGATAGACAGGGTATTTAATTGGTAGAAAATGGCCTACCATGCTTCGCTCCGCTATTCAAAGCGTGTGTCTAGTTCGCGATTTCTGTGCATGCAGAGTGGCAGAAGTATGTGTGATGTCTAGGAACACCCTATGTCTTGGATCAATTGATAAAATACCTTCACTTACATGTGTCATCTATAGTTAGTGAGATAAATAGGGCATTTTATCAATTGCACCAAGTAAAATAGACATATGATCAATTCCCCCCCTATTTCTTCATTTCTTGTGTTCTTGAAATCAGAAGAAAAAAGGCCTTCCTTAAATCTGTGAAGGTAAAAAAAAATATTACTTAGATTTTACTTCTGATGCTCTAATAAGTTCCCTTAGATCTAATGAAACGGAATGTAACTTATTTACATAGGTTCTGCTCATGTGACTGGAAGAGGTGAAGTCTATTGACATGGCTATGTGTGAAAATATGTAATCAATTTAGTGACCCAAACATCTATGTCTATGTTTTATAAAATGCTTCCTAGAATCACATTGTGTTTTAGATGGAGGTTTACAAAATTAGGTGTGGCTTGTTCCATTGCTGGTAGTTCAGAAAATGCATAGACATTGTAATCATAATATAGCCTTTCACCACAAGCAATATCACGGCTGTGTTTTATAAGAACTGATTGCTCTCTATTGGTCATTTCATCTTGCATGTTAGTATGTACTTATTTCATATTCTTTTGTGATTGCTCTTTGTCAGTCATTTGCAAAAGGGGCCAGTCTTGCGACTTGGGGACCTTGCATGTGTATTGCAAAGGGGCCAGTCAATTGGCTTGGGGACCTTGCAAGTGGGATCAATTATTCTGTGAGGATTTGGGTTAAGATAGACTGTTTGTGACAAAAAATTAATTTTTCATTTGCTGCAATACTTGGTTAGATCCTTTTGCTGTTGTCTATAACTTGTGAATTCATTTGCTGCAATACTTGGTTAGATCCTGTCTGTTTCGGTTGTCCAGTAAGAACCTGTTAATCTGGCGTGCTTATATATATTGAATGTGTTAATTTAAGGTAAGGTTGTCACAAACACGTCTATATCTTGCCCTAGTGGCGAGGAAGGCCTTTGAAGGCAACCTGACATCTGAGAACAACTTATAATAATCAACCTGAACTATATGCAAGTTGTTCTGCCTTTTGGAGATCTTTATGGAAAATCTTAAACATATCTGGTTAGTGCTACATAAAAATATATGCAACAATGTAGAATTGGTGATACTACTGCAATGTTGCTGCAGCAAATATCTTAGGACGAATGAGAAATAGAAATTTTCACTAAATCATAGTGATTTTAGAAGACAAATTAAAAATCTACTTTGGTCCATGGCTGAATCATTCCCTGTTGACCTAGCCTGCCTCCTGTTCTAGCCCATTTCCGACCCATGCGTCATCCTTTTCTTTCAAGTCAATTGGTCAGTTATGAACTTATGATTACTGACCCACATCAACATTTCCTGTGGAAATGTAGTTCTTATGGAGCCCAATCTCGAGCCAGTAATGGAGGAGACTTCCAATCCGAGTCCGAGCCGTTATCTGGACATCGAGCTAGTCACTGAAGTTACCGAGGTCTCCACCATTGCTGCAGATGATGCTCCCGCTGCAAGACGTCGAGGCTGAGGGAAAACTAAGAAGCCTGAAGGCCAGTATACCATCTCGGAGGTCTCAGATGCTGGGGTCCCTGTTGCACCACAGAAGTCAGCAGCAAAATAAAGGTGAACATGCGGGTACATCGTAAGGGATAAAGTGTCAATCACCTATTTAGATCAGCACAAAATGCCCCGCGCCACCAAAGAGGATATATAGACAGAGCTGAAAGAAACATTCAAATTCCCTAAAGGAGCCGAAGAGCTCGTGCGTCGTGATACATTGATGACCATGGATTTGGCATGGAGGAACTTCAAGGCGAGGCTGAATACAAACTATGTGAAGAAAAACCGGTCAGCCATCGGAGACTACCCAAAATTAGCGGCAAAGAATTCCAGTGAGGACCATATAAACATCGCAAGGAGGAATACTCACCCCCACAGACTAGGCACGAGTGGGTACGCCGGTAAAATTCCTCAATGGGAGAGGCAGGAATTAGATGCGGTCCGATTGACTAGCGCAAGTCCCTTGACTGGACTACTAGATCGAGTCAAGCATTACGTGCTAGCGAGGGCATCTATCACATCTGGTGGGACCCTATCATTCAGAAGCAGCGATGATGAAATAATGTCGCAAAGAGTTCAGCAGCTACACGCCGAGTCCAGCCAATGAATTTTCCACCTAGACAGGGAGAAAGATGAACTAACGACGGCCCTGGGAAACAAAGAGCACCCTGGTCGGACACGAGGAGTTGGGGGTCAAGGTTCCCTAGAAGATGGGATTCCCAGAGCACGGAGACTCTTATAGGAGTCGGAAGAGAGCCAAAGAAGAGCGTGCTGCAAACGAATTGGAAAAGATGAAGGAAATGGTTCTTCAAGAACTACAAGGCACCATACAAGAACAAGTTCAACAACAAGTACAAGAAGCCATGCGCCAGTCGCAAGTCCACAACGTTCTCTTCAGCCCTACGAATCATTGCAGCAGTTGCGCGTCCACACCATTGGTAGAACCGGATAACACCCAATATCCTGTGGATGACATTTAAGACCCCACACCTTGCCAGCTCAATGTGCCCGTCATGAACATATCCTTGCAAGCTGGTACAGGAATAACTTATCCATGCCAAGAAGGGGGTGTTCTGCACAACTCCCCGATAGCGCCAAGTTTTGCAAAGGTCCAGGTGGACATGGTACTTCCACAGTTTGCGAATATCGCGCTGGAATTTCCCTGCAACGACGAGATTACAACTCTAAGAAGTGCCGTCCACTCATTCATCCAGTGGCGCAAGCGTGACATCGTCTTGGAGCATGTACTGCCTGCCTCTCCTGCATTAAAAGTTGCACTACCGTCACCAACACCTGAGCGTCAAATGGCAATGAACGAAGATGAAGCTCCAAAGAAGTCCAATGAGGACCGCATAAACATGGCTAGTGTGACTACTTCAACAGACAAACTAACTATAATCCCTGATCCAAAGAAATGGCACATTAGACAAGCTGTATCAGCTAGATCAGGCAAAGCCAGAATAGAGTACGATGTGGTGCTAGCAAAAGGTAAGGGCAAGGAGAAGACTGAAGTACAAGATAACCAAGAAAGATTGCCATTCGAGATGGGGAAGCCGTTAGTCACCATTTCAAAGTTAAATAGCCTATCACTAATGATGCGGCGATTACATACCTGATACATGGAGTGATCCAACCAAGAGGTACTCCTGAAGCTTATCACTGCCCTTTTTCGAGAGGAACATTTTCATCATGAGGGAGTTGGCTGCTTCATGATAGTTTTGATAACTTGCACAACTTGTTCTATCACGACGCCCTCGACATATCTTTTTTGAGATGATGGTCACTGTAAGTGTCTAATATATAAATCATGGTCTACATTTATGTAATACCGATAAATGTCATGTCTAACTTTTTCCTTATCTAGATACAAGATAATCGAACTAAGAAGAACCTAGGGACCGATTGGATTCCTCGACCCGGGAACGGTCTGTCAAGAGAAAATTACAAGAGTACCAAAGGAGGTCGAGGATTACATATATAACACTTTGATCAAGCTACAAGACAAAGAGTTTATACTTTTACCATACAATTTTAAGTAAGTTAGTTTCTCACTAGCTAGTTAAATTACTCGTTGATTTTGTTCTTTACTTTGATTTTAGGACTAATGACTATGCATGGCATCATACCTATGTATGTAGCTTCCACTAAATTCTCGTAGTAATTACTCCAGAGAAAAGCAAGATGTTGATCATGGACCCGTTGGATAAAGATAGAAAAGACTACGAAGGCATGATAACTCTAATGAATAAGGCGTTCAAAAGATATTGTAAAAAGAGCTCAAGATACCACCCATACCACAAATTCCTTTCAATCCGTACTAAATTTCCGGTATGCACGCAAGCAATATTCTTATATCGCATTTCGTAGTAAATAACTCGTTCCATGACATTTTAGTTTATTCAATTTTTACAGTGTCATAAGCAGCCGCAAGGCACAAATTTATGTGGATACTTCGTGTGCCAATACATGCATGAAATCTTAGGTTCTACAATGATAAACAATGACGTAGAGGTTTGTCATGCTTACATCACAAATTGATTCACACCACTCAATTTTTATATACTCTGAGATTTATTTTTCCTATTTATAGTGCCTCAAGTTGCCTACGGGAGGACTGCTTCCTATTGAAATCCAAGCCATTCAGGGACAGCTCGCCTACTTCATCATGAAGGAAATCATCGACCCAAAAGGTGAGTTTCATAACAAAGACAACAACGATCTAGTCATCCATACTCATTTTACACATTCTGTGTCTCCAACCAGTAGCGAAGACTAGTAGGCTTGTAGTTTAGAAAACTAGTATAGTCTTTCATTATTTAAATTTTGTCTCATTACAAAGTGTAAATCGATTACAAAATGTAAATTGATGTTTCATTATGGCTAATCTTATGCTACTTTGTGTGTGTGATATAATGTGTATGATATGTGTATGCTATTTCAGAGGGGTGTCTGAGTCGTCTTCATTAATTTTCCCATCTGAGAGGAGTGTGTGAATTGCCTTATCCTGAGGGAGCTTAGTTTTGAATTTTGATATTGCCACACAACATCGTACCAAATGCCAAAACCTCATCTATCGGTAGCCCTTTTTATGCTCGTGAATCTCATGTTGTTGACCAATGATATTTTGTCAGACATCTTGGAATATGTAGGTCTTCAGATTCATCTGGGGCCTAATGCATAGGTAGTGCATGGCCTAAAGTACCCAGAGTAAATGTATACAAGTTTATCGTGTTAACTGATCAAATAGGAGTGACTGTGTCTTTTGTTTGCTAGAGTTCCATTAACCACATAATAACTACGCACTCAAAAGTCATTTATTTTTTCAAACCATCATAGCATCTCTATTCTTTGGAACTACTTTCAGAGGGGTTATGCTTATATAAATATTCTTGCCTTGGTAGTTGAAAAATTTTAGGGGAATATTGATCCATTTGTTCCAATTTCCCTAGAGAATATTGCTTGATAATTTCAATGTTAATACATTTTATGGGAATGTTTGTATAGATTATGATTGTTCTAACTTGTAGGAACTTTTTAGAGCTAACCTGAGGCATAACCTATTCATCCATCTTCACCAATCTTTCAAGGTGACCATTCTAATTGCTTCTAGATCAAATTCCCTCTTATTTATCTATTGTTTCTGTTCTTTCTTTTCCTTTATTATTCAGATTTATTTTTTTTATTATTTAGATTTGTTGATTGGTTGTACTCAGGTTCCACCAGCATGTTTCAAGCCTAAGAACTGAAGTGGCAACATTTACTTATTCTTCGGTGATTATAGCGCTTGGCATGAGTAGGGATGAAATTTCGAGAATTGTAGTTGGCTTCACCATACTCAAAGTGTTCATTTAACCAATCAAGCTAGCAATTTTTTTCTATAAGACTAATTAGATTTGCACTTAGTTTTATATGTAAATTGATTACAAAATGTAAATTGATGTTTCATTATGGCTTATCTTATACTACTTTGTGTGTATACATCTGTTACAATGTGTATGATATGTATATGCTATTTCAGAGGGTATGGCTAGCGCTGCCTGAGGCTAGCCCAAAATGCATATTTTTTATTTTGTTGTCTGGAGTTATCAGTGACGGTTTTTGGCTAAAACCGTCACTGATACTTATAGTGTCAGTGGCGGTTCTATCCACAAACCGCCACTGATAATCCTCGATTATCAGTGACACAAAATCTGTGGTGGTTCAAAAACCGCCACAGATGACTGTTATGAATCGCCACAGATGACCTTTTTCAAGGTAGTAACTTTTGCATACGGAGTCGGATGGAGATAAAAGTTATATGAAAATTGTAGCACTCGATGAGATCTACAACTTTGTAGTTGACAACTTTTTTATTTGAAGTCATTTAAACGTCCAAATAATCGTTGAAACATTCGGATAAGAAGGGCTAAAAGTTGTCAATGACTATTTGGACATCTAAATGACTTTAAATAAAAAAGTTGCCAACTACAAAGTTGTACATCTCATTGAGAGCTACAATTTTCATATAAATTTTGTCTCCATCCAACTCCGTATGTAAAAGTTATGATTTTTTTAAAAATATTATCATTACCTGTTCAGAATCCGAACCATCGGTGAGACTATCACTGCTGGTTCAGAATCGAACCAGAAGTGATAATATTTTTTAAAAAAAATCATATCTTTTGCATACGGAGTCGGATGGAGACAAAATTTATATGAAAATTGTAGCTCTCGATGAGATCTACAACATAGTTGACAATTTTTTTAATTTAAAGTCATTTAGACGTATAAATAATTGTTGAAACTTTCGAATATGAAGGGATAAAAGTTGTCAACGATTATTTGGATATCTAAATGACTTCAAATAAAAAAGTTGTCAACTTCAAAGTCGTAGATCTCATCGAGAGCTACAATTTTTATATAAAGTTTGTCTCCATCCGACTCCGTATGTAAAAGTTATGATTTTTTAAAAATATTATCATTGCCTATTCGAATCCAAACCATGGGTAAGATTATTATCACTGCAAGTTTGGAATCCAACCGACAATGATAATATTTTTAAAAAAACCATAATTTTTGCATACGGAGTCAGATGGAGACAAAATTTATATGAAAATTGTAGCACTCGATGAGATCTACAACTTTGTAGTTGACAACTTTTTTATTTCAAGTCATTTAGACATCCAAATAATCGTTGAAACTTTCGGATATGAAAGGCTAAAAGGAATATATATTTTATAGTAATTGAGAAGTGTGTGTTAGGTGAGATGGTAAGGGGTGTTTACACGAACCTGCAGGTTAGAGGTTCGAATCCTAGCAACCGCACGCGCGCGTATTTCACGTGAAAATCGCGTGAGTTATGACTTGCAACACGTGACCATGCCTAGTAGTAAATACAGGTTGGTCCAGGTGCAAATAAATTTATTTTTTGATTTTGCCGAGTGATTTTTGGATTTACACTGCCGATCAGCACTGCCGATTCCAATATCCGGTAGTGATGCCAGTTTGGAACCGGCAGTGATGTGGTGTTTTATAGTGGTGGTAACTTCTACAACCTTCTTGACTCGATAATCTGGAAGTGTGTAGTCAAAATTTTTAAATGGTAGTATCAGTGTCTTTTTTAATATTTAGATTGAATATATGAAAATAGTATGCACATATTTGTTTCCAAACGAACTTTAACAAAAGTATATTTTTATCAGGTTTTTAAAATATATTGCAATAAAAATTAATGATTAAAATTGTGCTTTTGAGACGGGAAGAAGTAATAATTAACTAGCTAGCACCAAGCTTATTCTTCCAAAAAAATCATTCACACGCGCCGTTGTAAGTACGTCTCACTTGACTGGTTAATTAGTTGCTACATGTCAGTATAGTAATTCCCTCGCACGCATGCAACGTACTCCATGCGAAGACCTCTGGAAACCTTGCGTTTCGGTCAAAAAGGCTTTAAGGCAGTCCCAATCTATGGTTTCCATGAGTAATATCTAGAGGAGAGAGAAAGCAAGAAACTAATGTATAGTTTTTCAACCCATGGTTTTCATGAGCAGTGTCTAGAGGAGAGAGAAAGCAATAAACCAATGCATGCACCACAAACACAACTTGGTAAACACGCAGAAACGTCCTACCCTGTTTTGCTCGTTTCTTGCGTCTTGGTACCCGTATCGACCCAGTTTCTTGCATGAGACACGGCTTCTTTGTTTTTCCTTCTCTCCCTTCCTTAATTCCTATGCCACATCAAATTTTTGCTTAGTTGGCAGCGTAATTAATTCTATGGACACCAACTGAGGTGGAGGCTTGAAACTGCCCTTACCTCTAGAAGAAACAAAATTTACAGGAATAACACGCCCAGTACGGGGAAAAGATCTAAGGGCAGTCCTAACCCATGGTTTCTATAAGTAGTGTCTAAAGGAGAGAAAAAATAATAAACCAATGCATAGTTTCCCAACCCATGGTTTCTATGAGTAGTGTCTAAAGGGGAGAGAGAGCAATAAACCAATGCATGCACCACAAACACACCTTGGTCAGCGTGCAGAAACGTCCATACAGATTTTGCTAGTTTCTTACGTCTTAGTGCCCGCATCGACCCAGTTTCTTGCATGAGACACGGTTTCTTCGTTTTTCCTTCTCTCCCTTCCTTAATTCCTATGCCACATTAGATTTTTGCTTAGTTGGCAGCGTAATTAATTCTATAGACACTAACTGAGATGAAGGGTTAGGACTGCCCTAATTCTATCGAAGAGTCTTCTATCTCTAAAAGTCCTTGTACAAACTATGCCACCTTTTCTTCCCCTCCCCGTTAGTGCTACGGCATTCACGGTTGCGACCCGCTAATCACCGTTCTACTAGAGAATATTTAGTTGGATTGTACCATAATTACATCATTGAAAAACTTGATTGCATACAATGCCATTCCCATCCTATTGCCGACTTTTGTTCGTGTGGCCGAAATTTGAATTTGTGCTTATTTTCCCTAAGATTTATTGCTAAGCGTATATTAATAAGCGAGAAATACAAGGACCTATGGTTAGTGTAGCAAATACTGTAGATGAGGAACTGCTCGCTTGCACTATGGCTATCGTCATGTAGCAGTTAATCTGGACCTTTAATTTCCAAATCGATCGGATGGTTGAGATTTGCCTTTAAGACAACGCCCTGTGCTTCTTTGCTGTAACAGCCCAGAAATTTAAGAACAGTAAAATATAATATTTAAATTTGAATGTGAATATTTTCAGCTTGTTCATAATGCTTTCGATTTTATTTGGAGTTTTATGAATTCTTTTGTGTTTTGAGTTGCAATAAAAGTCAACTAAAGAATGAAAAGAAGAAAAAGCAAAGAGGCAAAAAGCAAAATTTTGAAAAATTTAATAGGAGAATCCTGAACATTTAAATAAGCTGTTTTAATTATCAAATAAAAATTATGCATAAGAAAATGAGGAAGGAAAATAGCAGAACAATTTTTATTCCCAAATAATGCATTGTCAGAATTTGTACAAAATATTGGAATAGAAAATGGAATTTAGAAAATTTATATGAGAACCTAATTACTATATATACACATATTAAAAATTTAATAAATTAATAAAATGGTTTGAGACTTATTAAAATTAGAAAACTGGAAACTTGGGAAAATGAAAATTTCAATGTCAGAATTTTAACTAAATAATTCCTTGAGTATTTGAGCTAAAAATTTTACATAAGTGTCCTTAGCTCAAATCCAATTGAAAAAAAAATTCAAAAATAATAGACTTCATTTGGTCTTAAACAAAAATCGAAGTCAGAGTCTAGAAATTTATATAGACTCTATTGAAAGAATATTTATAAATTCCCAGTAACTGAATTTAATCCCAAATTTTTACCAGAGAGTAAATACTGGTTGGAGACCTCAGTCAAAATTTTTTTTTCACTTTCTACCTTCAATTGTCCATTATAAAAAATCAGTGAGAGAGGGAGAATTGACACCCCAACTACTCTGTTCATTCGGTTGGTCACTGGCATGTGGGCTAACCCTGTTGCTGCTCCGTTCTGTTGGCGCACGGTGAAAACGTCCAGTGGCTGGCAATGGCCCCAGGGCCCAGCTGCCAGACTCGTCTCCTCCGGTTCCGTTCGCTCCACTAGGAGCAGGAGGCGAACTCTCCAGGCGAGTTGAACGCAGCCGAGTTTGATTCATCGAATCCATTCGCCTCTCCGTCATTCCACTGCGTCACCTTCCCTCACCACCGCACGGACCAGCCACGAGTCGCTAGCACCGGGCTTTGGCCATTAAACACTCCCGCCTGCTCCCGTCCTTCCGAGCCGAAGAATGCCGATTGCTAACGTGCGTCCCAACTCAACAGCACGCATGACCCACTGCAAAACCATCTCAGAGCCACTAGCATTCCTTCCCCTTTCCTTAGCCAGTTTCACGGGCTGGCTCTTGGCTCCTAGCTCCTCTTCTTCGCCATTGTCCGCAGGGAGCCAGGGAAAGGGGGAAAGCAGCGCAAAGTTCAAATTAACCGGTAATCTCCAAAATTTCTTGGTCCCAAAGCTTCGCCGTGCCTCTTAGAGTGCTAATCAAGTCCCAATTCGGATCCTTCTGCTTGCAGTTCCCGTCTTCCGCCGGTCTTCTTCCCCAGCTCAGGCGCACCGTGGGCGGGCCGTTTCGCTTCTTCTCCGGCGCCGTTCTCAGGTGAAATGGATTCCTCAAGACTCATTGATGCTCACCGAGCTTTCCCCCGAGTCAATGGTTTCGCCGGAGGTCCATGGCGGCCACCGCAGGCGCGCGTGGGTGACCGTGCTCCCGGCCATTCCGAGGCGTATGGGTACCACCATCGGACTCCTCTCGTCGCGCTTCTGCTGTTGGTGCTACCCATACCGGCGTTCCGGCCGTCGTTCGCAGACGGCGAGGCCGAAGCAACCCTCCCCTGTTTTCCGTCGCTGACCTGCGGGTCCCAGTGTCAGTGACCGAGCCAGGGTGAGCCAAAAAGGGAAGGCACTTTGTCCAGGAGGAAACACATTTTCCGTTTTTGGAAAGTAGATTCAGAATATGCAAAAATATTTTTAGAAGAATTACTGTGTGAATTTTAGTAAATGAAATACATGAGAAAAGCATTATGTCTTAAGAAATTAATAATGGTAACTTTAGGCAAAATGAAAAGAAGTAAATTTTTATGGAACCCTGATACTGTTAACATCTTAAAAATGTAATGAAATGGTATTTAAGTGGGGATATTCTAGTAGCTTAATAAATCTTTGAGAGAAATAATGTCACAGGTATATTTAAAAAAATGAATGTTGGCTTAAGTAGTGTAGAAATGTTACATGATCAGAAGTTATAAAATGCAAAATTTGAAGAGTCAGTGACAGCATTGAACTCAATTGGGTTTCTGGTTATGCAAACATATCCTTGCATGCCTAATTCTACATATGCTATTTTATATATATATATGAAGATTCATATATATATATATATATATATATTATAGCAATGAGAGTTGCTGTCAATAACTAAAATTTTATTAAAATATTGCTTTGAATCTGAATCCATTAACAAGGGGTAAGAATCTGTTTAGACCTGAATTGATAAATCATTATAATCTTAACCTATTTTTGCGTCTTGAATTCGAAGATATAAATAAAAGAAATCACAATCTTTGCATCTTGAATTCGTAAAATAAAAATAATAAATTCAATTAAGCAACTCTATTTGTGTGTTAAATTTATTTATTTTGCTATCTCCTTTCTTTTTGCCCATTTTAGCTGCTAATTGCTGCTTTTGTGCTTTGTTTTGCGACGTGTAGACGTTGACGAGCCTGACGAGGAGGGCGAACTTGAAGCTGATCCTGAGTTTGATCTTGACAGTGCTGAGCAAGGCAAGCAACCCCTTGATCATGTTGAACCCGATAATTCACCTATAATATGTTGTTTTTGCAACTGTATATTGCATGCGAGTAATTCCCCGTAAAACAGCTATGTTGGGTAGTACAATAGTTATCCCTGTGTAATATGGTTTTCCTTTAATCAGTATGACATGAGAACCTTGTAACCATAAGTATGGGTTAGACATATCGTAATGTCATTGTGGATATAATCGTTAGATATTACATTTGCTTAGCCATGCTCAACGTAAAAATGGTTTAGTTTTAAACTGCTTATTCAACCAACCGCCATTTGAAAAGGTTGCGGTTAGTTTACTAAAAACTCAAACTAAAACTATGATTTGGATGTGGACGATTATTGGCAATAGCCGGAGGTGCAAAAAGGAACTGCACGTAGTGTAAGGTGAAGTGTCGCCCACGTCACATTAAGGACCGAGCAATGGGACGCTATTGATCCGAGATTTTCGTGCAACCACGAGGGCTATTTATGAGGTAGCCTTAGCTTACTAAGTTGTTCGGACATGACTTTGTTCATTGGTAGGCGGGAGCTAGCACAGGCATTTCGGTTAGGTCTGCCTGACGGGGTTTCTACTTGCTAATGCAACGGTGTACGCCTTGCCATGTTTAGAAACGTTGTGTTAGGTGTGTGAAAGTGGATCCACGATTTGTGTGTGTGTTTCTAGTTCTATGGCGGGGGTTAACGTCCCGGGCTAGATCAAAGTCATGTCTGAATAATGTAACAGCTACGTATGATCGCCTTGCCGGCACACCAAAGGAAGTGTGTCAAATGGCCTAGCAAAAAGGTGATTCATTCCTTGTGGGTAAAGTTGTACACCTCTGCAGTGTTTAAAATCTAATTAATTAGTCGCGCCCGCGGTTATGGGCACCCGGTGAAGTCATTCCAATGTTAGATTTTGTTATTTTCTGAAAACTGGAGTTTCGGTTTGAAACTGGTTTTAGCAACTGTTTTATGTCCAAAGGAATCGACATGTATGGCTGTTCAGTCGGGTAGACTGGTTGAGAAATGGTGTTTACTTTCTGTAAATTTACTGTTCTTATCAATTTTATAAATGCGAATTGCAAACTAATATTAGTTTATGTTTTAATTCTTTAGCAACTGCAAAATAACTAGAGCCTGTCATTTGTCTAAGCCTGCATGATTATTTATTTGCATTTACTAACCACTATCAAGTCTTGCTGAGTACCAATGTACTCAATCTTGCTTTACACACTGTCTCAGAGGATGAAGATGCAGCTTTGCCAGATGATGTATGTTTTCAGTCAGGACGTGGGGTTTTTGACGACGACTTTTCTTCTAGGAGTTTCCCCAGACTGTTGCCTGCGGGTTGTTAGGGGCAAACCACCTGAGTTTTGGTTTTTCCGCTGTCGTGTTGTTGCTACTTTATTATTTCTAAGTGTTGTAAATTAAGGAAAAAATTCCCTGTATAATTAATTTGGTGCAGGTTATAAATACCTTGTTTGGTTGTGATATCGATGTTGTAAACATGTGTGTGCTAGCTACTAATCCAGGGACTAGTACTGTATGAACATGAAGGTTCCTATTCATCAGAACGGGGTCTCACATTTACCTTCGTTGCATTAAGGTAGACGATCTGCTTGCACTCGATGATGATGGTACATCTATTCAAACAAAGTCAAGTCGGTCGATGATTCCTTGTTCAAAGCACTCCAAATTAAACTAAAGTAGCCCAGCTTTCACTACACGGCTATAATAATTTTGTGGTCCTTGAAGGTCTTGGAATAAAAGGTATTGGATTTTTTATTTTCCACCCTTCTTGTTTTACGGTTTTGCCAATATTAACATTCTACTAAATAGTAATAAGAATCTGTTTTTAGTTCTCAAGAGACTACATAGACACCACGTGCTCCCTTCGTTTACAAAAGTATGCCAATTTTTATACACGAGTATCTCGTACAGAATGCAACTTTAACTATTAATATAATTTCTATTGCAATACGTCAGCAAAAATACTATGCAAATGTACAAAATATTGGTTAAAATTGTGACAATAGAGCATTATTTTCGTTCAGCTAGACTAACATTTTCAATGAGTTCTATGAAAGTGTTTTTATTTTTTATGAAGGTTAATAATGCTGACACAGATGGTGAGTTTCTTGTACCAACCCATTGTTGGAACAGAAGTGTAACACCCCGGCGCTCAACGCACCGCGAATGCTACCAAAAGACCCTAAATGACGCTTACAACACCGGAACCATACTGGTCCAGAGTGTCCCAAACAAGACTCGATAAATAGACTTGGCAACGAAGTGCTATTGAACTAATAGCTCAACGAGCGAGTCACTAAACATTTTACCTCTACTAAAAGATTGAAAGAAAACTGACTTCGAAACTCTCTAAACCAATTTAAAACTAAGTCACCGAAATTTACAAAATTTCGGCATGACCTCTCTAGAAACTAGGACATCCACTCAGCAGACAGAAAACAATGCAGGTATATGATTTCATACTAGCAGGTCCTTAGTTAACCAATCTCACATCCAATGGAAATTAATAACTACTCCTCAACGAACACATATTACAACCTCAGACAATCACACTAGGCTTTACAAATCGATTTAGCTAGTTTGATGGTGACCGAAACCGTGCATGTGCTCTACTCCCATCCCGGTGAGCCAGCTTCAAAGAACCTAAAAACAGAAAGTAAACAAGCGTGAGTCCAAGACTCAGCAAAGTGCAATCAAGTAAGAAAAGTAATGAATTCGTTTAAAATATAATTGCTTCAAGACATAAAGTAAAAGTTTCTTAAATTGATATCCATAAATAAAAGAAGCAATTGAAATGCATATAAAATCAAACATAAGAGCACAACTACTTCATTATTTGACATAACCAATACTAAATTTAAATCATCCAGTAAAGGGAGCAGTAATTAGCCCCATTTACCCCATCCAACTCGGAAATGTAATTAAACCTTACTCGTGCCTCAATAATCATTCCAGGATGAGTCCACGACTCAACCCTCGACCTATCATTTCCATTCTCAGCAATTAACATTTAACAATGGCGACACACAATGCAATGCTTCTATGCTCTCATCCTCTTTCTCATGAATCATAAAATGAATGCACCATGCATGCTCATAATGCACATTGTCATAGCGTATACCGGTATAGCTGAGTGCACACCCGTCGGTGTGCACCCTCAATCCCACCCATCCCGTGGCGGGGCCTACTCTTACTGACTCGCTCCCATCCGTGGATGGAACTACGAGGTAGGACTTTTGTGCTCACTACAGGTGAGCACCGAGGCCCGCATCAACATGGGACGCCTCGTCCATTATGAATGCAATTATGCAATTGACGTGAATGCACTTCATCCCTCATTCATTTTCACCACGCCTAGCCATAACCAATAGGGAAGTACCAATTAACTTGATATTGCCCCAGTGTGATTCATTCGAGAGTAAATAAGGTCATGATTAAAATTCAGGGAAAATCATCACACATAATTTCTATAAAGTATATCAAAGTTCTGAGATATGAACAACTAGGTGATTATAGTGCAAACTTGTCCCTACACTTGCATCAACATAACCATACTCATTTGTACAATTTTAAAATGGAATTTTAGATTTTGTTTGTTATAAATTGGGTTTAGAATACCTATTTAAAATTTTTAAATTTTCCTTTTTTTCTTTTTTCCTTTTTTGTTTTTAAAACATTTTTCTGTTTTTTTTTTCCCTAATTTGGAAAACCCTTTTTTTTTAATTTTTTGGTTTGGGCCTGGGCCCCATTTATTTTTTGGGGGCAGGGTTTATTGAAACCCAAGGGCCCTTTGGGTTTTGTTTATCCCTTTTAAGGTTTTCGGGAGGGGCTTTTTTTTGGGCCCTTTTGTAAACCCTTTTTTTGATCCTTTTTTTGGAAATTTGGGTTCCCTCTTTTTCCCCCTAAATTTTTTTTGGAGATAAAACCCTTTTTTTAATTTTGCATTGGTTTTTTTAAAAAATTTTTTTTTTTTTTTTTAATGCTTTTAATTAATAATTTTATTTTTTAAAATTTAAATTTTGGGTTTAACTTTGTGTTTGGAAAAAATTTCAAATTTTCTTTTTTAATAATTTGAATAAATTCCTTTCTAAACAAATTTTAAATTTTACATTTAAAATTATTACTTTTTTTCCCTTTTGTTTGGCCAAAGGGTTTAAAATTTTTTTATTGGGAAATTTTTGCAATTTCTTTCGTTATTTGTAAAAATTTCCCTTTCGTTTTGGATTTTAAAAAAATCCTTTCCAATAATCTCATTTTTGGGAAATTTAAACATTTTATTTGGGTTTCATTTTAAATTAATTTTTCTTTTTTGATTTCTATGTTTTAATTTTTTTTCGAAATGTAAAGTTGGTTATCCTTTTAAATTTTGAAAATTTTTTTAAATTTTTTAATTATTTAAAATTTGGGGAATTTTTTTATTTAAAGGGTTTGAATTTTTTAAATTTTATTTATTGAATTTTTTGGTTTGATTTTGTTTTTGTTTTGGAAATTAGTAAATTTTTAAAAAATTTGGGCCCTTTTTTTAATTTTGGTAAAAAATTTTAGGTTTGTTTTCAAATTGGTTTTAAATTTTTAAATTTCCCTTTAAATTTTTTTCTTTTTTTTTTTGGTGGGTGGAAATTTTTAAGGGTTTGTTTTTTTTCCCAAATTTAAACGGGTTTGTTGTTTTTTGGGTTTGCTTGGGTTTTTTTGGTTTTCCCCCTTTTTTTCCTTTTATGGGTGGTAGGGGGTTTCCCCTACCCCCGTTCCCCCCCTTTTGGGTTTCGTGGCCCTCCCCGGGGAAATCTTTTTCCCCCTTCCTTTAAATTTTTTTCCCCCCCAAAGGGGGTTTGGGGGATTTAAGTTCCTTTGGTTTTTTGGGTAAATTTTTTTAAATGTTTTTTTAGGTTTTTAAATTAAATTTTTGGGGTGAAATTTGGTGAGGGGAAAAATTAAATTTTTTCGAAAAATGGGGTTTAATTTTTAAAAATTTGTTTAAAAATTTTCCCGTTGGGGGAAACAAATTTTGGGGTGGTTTTGGGTTTCAATTTAATTAAAAGGGGTGGTTTAAGGTTGAAAGTTAGTTTTTGGGGTGGATTATAGATTAAAATTTGGTTTTGGAAATGCCCTTTATTTGGATTATTTGGGGGTCCCGTCGGGTTGAAATTTGGTTGGCCTTAAAGTTTAAATTTTGGTTTTTTAAAGTTTTTGGCCCTTTTCCCCCAATTTAAAATGAGGGATAGGGTTGGTTTAGGGAAATTTAATGGGTTTTGGATGTTTAAAGTTGGTTTTTGTTTTTTGGAAATTTGGGATTTCAATCTGGAATTTTTTGGGTTAAAGGAAATTTTTTTTGGTTTGTTGGGGGAAATAATTTTTTTTTGTGGTTTTAGGGTTTAAATTTGGGTTATTTTTTGAGGAAAGGTTAATTGGTTTCAAATTTAAAAATTTTGGGACTTTTGATTTTTGGGCTTGTGGGAAATTTTTTATAAAAATTTTTGTTATATGTTTTAATTTTAGTAGAAAATTTTTGGTTTTTGAAAAATTTTTTAAATTTTTTGCTTTTAAAGGAAATTATGTTTTTATTTTTTTTTTAACTATTTTTGGGTTTTAAAATTGATGAGTTTGGGAAAAATTTTGGTTTTTTAGTTTCTATGTTTTTTGAGGGGTTTGTTAGTGTTTGGTAAATTATTGGATGTTTGTTAATAATAGTTTTTAATTTCCTTTTGTTGAAAATTAAATTAATTTAAAATTGGTTTTGGGTTAAATAAATTTGGGGTTGAATTAAATGGTTTTGTTTTTTTTAAGTTTTAGGTTTGGTGTTTTTTGGGTATGAAATTTTTTTTGTGAAAAATTTAAAGGTTTTAGGGAAAGTTTGGATTATGGGTTTAGGGGGAAAATTTTAAAGGGTTTTTGGGGAAAAGATTTTGGACGTTGGGAAGTTTGTTTTGTAAAAGGGAAGGTTTGAAGGCTTTTGGGGGGTTTGGAGATCCCCGGGGAAAGGGGAAAAATTTCATTTTTAAAAAAGGAAAAAATGAAAAGGTTTAAATGAAATTTCGAATTTTTTTATGAAAAAAATTTAAATTTTTAGGGAAATTTTTTTTATTTTTGTTTAATAAAGTTTTGGGGCGGGTTTTACCTTTGTTTTCTTGGGATTTTAAAATTTTGGTTTTAAAGAAATTAAAAAAAATTTTATTTTTGGGTTTTTTTTTTTTAATTTTTAATTTGGATTTTTTTAAAATAATTTTTTAGTAATTTTTATTTTTTTTTTTTTATTTGTCCTTTTTTGTTTTGTATAAATTTTATTTTTTCCTCCCTTTTAAAATTAAAGTTGTTTTTTGGGGATTTAATTTTTGAAATCTTGGGGAAAAAATCTTTTTTAGGTTTTTGTTTGGTTTTTGAATTTTAATTTTGGGAAATGTGGGGGAATTTTTCGTTAATTTTTTTTTTTTAATTTAGCAATTTGGGCAAGTTTTGAAATTTTTTGGGATTTATTTTAAATTTTTGGGTTTTGGGGGAATTTGGGGACGGTTTGGCGGGGGTTTTGAACCTTTGGGTTTTCCGTTTTTATTTTTAGAAATTTTGGGGAAAATTAAAGTTTCCTTTTTGGGTTTTTGGGAAATTGGGATTAAAAAAAAAAAAAAAGAAAACAAACCTAAAAGGGGTTTTTAAAAAAATTTTTTTTTGGGTTTAACCCTCTTGTTTGGGCCCTTTTGGGTATTTTTAAAAAATTTAAAAATTTTTTTAAAAAAATTAAAAATTTTAAATTTTTTAAAGAAATGAAATTTTTTAATTTTTTAAAAAATTTGTAAATTTTTAAATTTAAAAAAATTTAAACCTTACAAAAACCAGGATTTCCCAAACAAATTAAGAAATTTGGGTTTTGGAAATCGCTTTCCCCCTTTGGGTTTTGGGTTTAAAGGTTTTGAAAAAGGGATTATTTTTAAGGGCCTTCTACCAAAACCCAAAAAAAAAATTTTGGGGGGAACGGGAGGAACCCTAGGCAAGGAATAAAAAAAGCGGTTTGGCGGACAAACCCCAAATTGGTTCAAATTGCCCTCGGGCCCTTAGAGGGAATCTTTGGGGTGGGAGGGGAAAGGTTTGGGGGAAAGGCCTGTTTCCCAAAGGGGGAAAGCTGGGAAATTGGCCCAAAAAACCCAAAGAGGGGCCCTTGGGGAAAAGGGGAAAAATCCAAAAGGGACTGTTGGAAATAAAAAGGGTTTACCCCGGGGGAAAAAACAAAAGGGGGGCCGGGGACTTTAAAGAAAAGGGTGGAAGGAAAAAGGGAACCCTTAAAAAATTTTTAACCAAAAAGGGTTTTTTGGAAAAAAATGGAAAAAAACCACCGGGGAAACCCCCAAAAAATTAGGGGGGGGGCCGGGGTTGACCAAAACGGGGGGGGCAAGAAGGGGCAACTTTACTGGGATTTGGGAATTTTTTTGGGAGGGAAGGGGCGGGGGCCCAGGGTTTCCCAAAGGGGCGGTTTTCCTGCAAAAAGCCGGGGGGCCCCCCCTCAATTAGCCTTGAAAAAGGGGCCTTTCCAAGAAACGACCCCAAAATTAAACCCAAAGAAATTTCCCCCCCAAGGGGCCGAAAAAACCACGGTGGGAAAAGGGCCCCCAAAAACCCGGGTTAATTTTGGGGATGGGGAACTTGGCCAAGAAAAAGGGAGCCCTTTTAAATCCAATTCAAAGGGGGATTTTAAAGGCCACCCAAAATTTTGAGGGAAAAATGGCAAATAAAAAGGCCTAAAATTTTGGTAAGGGCCCCCAAAAAAAAACCCCGGGGAAGGGTAAATCCCCAAAATTCAAAGCGGTTTTTTTTTCCCCTGAAAAAAAAACCCTTTAAAAAAGGGCCCCCTAAAAAAAAAATGCCCGGGCCCCCAAAAACCCTTCCCAAAATTTAAAACCCAAAAGAAGGGGCTTTCCCACCCCGCAAAAAAGAAAAAAGAAAAAAAAAAAATTAAGGTAAAATTTTGGGCAAATCAAACCCGAGGGGCCCCAGGGGAATTTTGGGAGGGGAAAAAAATTTTTAAAAACAAAAAAAACCCAAAAAGGGGAAAATTTTTAAAACCAAAAAAAAGCAATAATTTCGGGCTTTTATTAGGATGTAGCACTGTTTTTAAAACTTATTTAAGCATAATCATCATCTAAAACTTTTATATAACCATTAATACTATATCAGAACCATCCACAAAAATTTTGAAAATTTTATAACATGGTTTGGATAATTTTTCATTTCGTTCAAATTTGCCGATAAGCCTTTTAACAGGACAGTAACACTTTTTGAATTTTTAAAAATTCATGACATTTGATCATCATTTGAAAATTTTATGAGAATATTATGGATGTGTCAGGACCATCTATAAAAAGTTTCAAAAGTTGATAACCTCGTTTGTTCTAATTTTCATTCGGTTCAAACTTGTTGGTCAGCGTTTTATCAGGATAGTAGCAAATTCGGATTTTTTTTGTTGTCAAATGGACCATATTTGAATTCTGTTTTTTGGATTTCAACCAAAATTTATCCAAAATACCAAAATTTTGCCAAAATTTTAGATTCTGATCATGTTCAGTATTTTTCTCCAAAGGAAATTTGAATCCCTGCGCTGAAGTGCTACTGCTAGCTTCTCCCTACTCTCTCTCTGCTTCAACTTGGAGCTCACATGCACGTTCCTGCTAGCCGCACGCCACGTCCCGAGCCTCCCGGCCAAGATCACGTACTCCCATAACATGCGTGGCGTACCGCCATGTGCGCCGATCTTCTTCTTCTTATTTGTCTTTGGACCGCCGAGAGCACCGCTCCTTTTTCTTTTCTTGCACGGCTTGCTGTTGCCGTGCGTCACAGGAAATCTCACCTCACTACTACTGAATCGAGCTTTCTTCGACCCATCGATACAGTTGGGTATAAACCGGATCGATAGTTAGAACGATCCGGTTCAATTGCTACTGATCTGCGGGGATATTAGTATCGTTCAAGACACCAACCGCATCGATGGTCTAACATCGATGCGGTTCGTAACTAACCGGTACTATTTATCGAGCTCACTAGTACCGATTCGTGACATGAACCGCAGATCGATGTGAGATTCATCGATGACTGCTGATGCCTTCAACCCGATCGAGTTCCAATTTAAACTTAATTCTTCTTCCTCCTCCCGCTCTCTGTCAGACCCAGATCATTTCACTGCACGAAAAGAACAGTGGAGCTTTGGCCAAGAGCTTCAAGGGAGGGGAGGTGCTGCCCAAAATTTCAAAATTTTGGTCATTTTACTCACAACCAAAGTAACTAAGGTTAGTAATATCATTCCTCACTTCATTTGGTGTTAAATGGAGCCTCTTTTTTGCTTGAATTATGAAGAAAATTTGATCTTTTCTTATGATTGATGAAAGATTATGAATGTAGAGGGAGGTGCTGTCCAAATTTCAAAATTTTGGTCATTTTACTCGCAACCAAGATAACTAAGGTTAGTAACATCATTCCTCACATCATTTGGTATTAAATGGAGCCTGTTTTTTGCTTGAATTATGAAAAAAATTTTGATCTTTTCCCATGATTGATGAAAGATTATGAATGTAGAGATCTAGCTTGATCTTTTCAAATAGGATGCAAAAACTTGTTGTGTAAGCTTAAAATTTGCTTGGATTATAATGTAGCTCGCATTTAATGTGTGGATCTAGCTTAAATTTAGGTTTTAGTTCCATCGATGATGAAGGATGAGGTTTGGTTGCACGTAGTTGGGGCGAGAATGGTGCATGGAAATCATGGAGTTTGGGATCTTCAAATGGTAATGGTTATGTGGAAAAGAAGAAATTTAAATTCATTTGCGAATTAAAATAATATCAGAAATATGAATGGCTTTATAGAAAATATAAAATGAGTTCAATATTTGAGAAAAATTTTCAAAAATACTTTGGAATATTTTTAACTTAGAAAATTATTTCTAGTATAATTTTGGTTTTAATTTCCATCAGCAAATTATTTTTGAAAACATCATTAATTAAGTGCTAGAGATTTAGAAAAAAATAAACATAAATGGTTGAATAATAATTTGGAAATTTTAGGGTGTTACAATTTCAACAGAATTTGCAAACAAAGTCGTCGTGAATTTTGTTCTTAATTTTGAATCAGACTCGATCGACCAATTCTTTTTGTAGGTTGCAAAAACTTGTTGTGTGAGTTTATATTTTGCTTGGATTATTATTTAGCTCGGATTGAAGGTGTGGATCTAGCTAATATTTAGGTTTTGGTTCAACAATTCATTATCGGAAAATGAGCTAACAGTTATCTTGATGTAACATAATGTAGATGGACCGACGATGGATGTACATGGATCGACGCTCCCCGGAGTTCTTGTAGGGTTTGCAAGATTTTCTTCGTGCGGCCGATGCACACACGACGTCGGGCTACATATGCTGTCCATGCATAGACTGCAAGAATGAGAAGGAGTGGCCAAAATCCAGCCACCTTCACTTTTATTTGCTCACAAGAGGTTTCATGTCAAACTATACCTACTGGACCAAGCACGGTGAAGAAGAGATTATACAGGAAGACGGTGAAGAAGAAGAGGCGGACAATAATATCCCGGACGCTGGTCAACACGGTTCTTCGAAGATACATTGGGGAGTGTGGTGATGATGACCTAGACCAGATCTTTGCGTGATGGAGAGGAGAATACATCGATGAAAGACATTACGAAAAGTTCCGGTAGCTTATGGGAGGACCACGGAACCACTGTTGTACCCAAAGCGTCGACAGGCCATAAAAGTTGCGCACTACACTAGAACTCGATGCAATGGAAGGCGACCAATGGATTGTGTGATAAGGGATTCGACGAGTTGTTATGCCTCATAAAGAAGTTACTTCCAAAGGGGAACACACTGCCCAAAACTACGTACGATGCCAAACAAGTTGTCTGCCCTTTGAGGTTGGAGGTACAGACATGCATGTCGTAATGATTGTATCCTTTATCGCAATGAGTATGAGGATTCGGAAGCTTGTCCGTGTGCAAAACTTTGCGGTATAAGACCAGCGTGATGACCCTGTGAGGTAGAGGGCGCAGAAGAAGAAGAGACCTCTGCTAAGGTGGTGTGGTATTTCCGTAATCCCGGTTGAAGTGTTTATTTATAAGCAGAGCGCATGCCGGATGATCTTGTTGGCACAAGGAAGACCGTAAGGACGACGGAAGGCTAAGGCACCTTGTCGATGGCTCCCGGTGGAGGAAAGTCGATAGAACATACCCGAACTTTCTTTGAGGATGCAAGGAACATAAGGTTTGGGTTGAGTACGGATGGGATGAACCCGTTCGGCGATATGAGCAAAGAATCCAAAGACTTGGCCCGTGACTCTATGTATCTACAACCTTCCTCCTTGGTTGTGTATGAAGCGGAAGTACATTATGATGCCATTGCTTATCCAAGGCCCGAAGCAACCTGAAAACGACATTGATGTGTACCTCAAACCGTTGGTTGAAGATCTGTTAACACTGTGGAATGATGGTGTACGTGTATGGGATGAGTATAAAAGAGAGCACTTTACTCTACGTGCATTGCTATTCGTAACCATCAACGACTGGCCTGCACTTGGTAATCTATCGGGCCTATCTATCAAAGGATATAAAGCCTGCATCCACTGCTTAGAGGATACGGATAGCAAGTACCTAAAAACTCTCGAAAGGTTGTGTACATGGGCCATCATAGGTTCCTCCATATGAAGGACCCGTTACGGAGGAAGGGTGAGAATTTTGATGGGACAGAAGAGAAACGTAAGAAGCCCATGCATCGCAATGGGACGCTTGTATTTTCTTTGGTAAAGGATCTGAAAGTAGTATTTGCAAAAGGTCCTGGTAGCAAACCTGTCCCGGCTGAACAAGGTCACACGAAGGCCATTTGGAAGAAGAAGTCAATATTTTGGGACCTACCTTACTGGAAAGACTTAGAGGTCCGCCACTCACTGGACTTCATGCATATCACAAAGAATGTCTGCGTGAACCTACTAGGTTTCCTAGATATGTACAGTAAGTCAAAAGATACACTTCAAGCACGAAAGGTCCTCACACTATTGGGATTCAGAACGACCTACATCCGAAAAGAGAGAGAAAGGACAACATTACCTCCACCCCATGAGCTACACTCGAGCAAGGAAGAAAAAAAACATGATTAAGTTCTTGAGCAGTGTGAAGGTCCTTCGGATACTCCTTGAACATAAGGAGACTCATAAACATGAAAGAGAATAAAATCATACACATAAAATCCCATGATTGTCATGTGTTGATGACACAGATTTCTCAAATGGCGGTGCGAGGTATTCGCAGATTGGGTACGAGGACAATCATAAAGGCGTGTTCGTTCTTCAACGCTGTGTCGCAGAAGGTCATCGAGCGAATAATATATCTAGTCGCATGATGACATGGTCAATAGTCCGTTAGCCTTGAGATGATCTTCCTCCATCCTTCTTTGATATTATGGTCCATCTCATGGTCCACATTGTTAAAGAGATAGAAATTCTCGGACTGTGTTCCTCCACAATATGTTCCCTTTCGAGAGGTACATGAGTATCCTAAAGAAGTATGTTCAGAATCGGTCTCGCTTGAAAGGTGCATTGCGCAGGTGTCAAAGACAGAGGAGGTGATCGAGTTTTGTGTTAGTTACATTGATGATCTGAATCCGATTGGCGTCCAGTATCACGCCATGAGGGGAGGCTGAGGGAAAAGGGACTTTAGGGAGAAAAGAATCCTATAGCGACGATCTACTTGCATTTAAACAAGCACATTTCACGGTATTGAAACAAGCAAGCGTAGTGGCTCAGTATATCTATGATCACGAAATGAGTCTACGCTACCAATACCCAGAGAAGTCGATAAGTGGATCGCGATGGAGCACATGGATAATTTGGTAGTTGGTTACAAAAGCAAGCTGTTGGGCAAGCGACATGACGATGAACAATTGAAACTCTTGGCTCCGGGACCGTCCACAACAATCATATCATTTCAAGGGTATGAGATAAATGGGTACACATTTTACACGACAACCCGGGATAACAAGAGCACCAACCAAAAGCAGTGGCATCCGTATAGATGCCTTGGACAAAATGGAAAGATGGACACCTACTATGGTTTCATAGAGGAGATCTGGGAGCCGAGTACGGTCCATTAAAAGTCCCTTGTTTGGTACTAATGGGTCAAACCGACAATCGTGGATATCGATAAGTGCGGTATGACAAGCTGTTGACCTCAAGCAAGTGGCCTATAGGGACGAACCGTTCGTGCTTTCGCTAATGATGTGACACGGTATTCTATGTGATGGACATCGACAAAGAAACCGAAAAAGGTATGAGAAGACTAGCGAGAGCGATCGCCCAAGGCGCCACGTGGTTCTTCGGGTAAAAGAAGGATTGTCGGAGTTGAGGCGCCACAGACGAAGAAGAGTATAATCAGTTCGACGAGTGCCTCCTTTCACGGTGGGCGTAGACATTAGTATCTGAATGATCTGAGAGGAATCTCCCTACGACGCCGCGATCATAATGAAGGATCACTTGTAAAAGCAAAGTATGTTAGCAAATAAGGATTGCTTTGCTTTCTTTTGGTGTAATAGACTACTAACATACTAGTTTCTCATTCCTCTAGAGGTTTTCCTGTTGTTCGTATTTTCATTCAAATTGTACTAATATTTGACTAACAATATTGTTCAAAGTCCCTCTGTACTAATATAACAAGATGACAATTTGCAATGGAATTATAAGAGTGCAAAAATTACTTTATTTCTTACAATCTTAAAAAAAAGGCTAAATGAATCTAAAGTGGTAAAAGCATTTTTAAAAATTATTTAATTAAACAATAGTTAAACAGTAGATTTAAAAAAGAAATCTTAAAAAAAGGCTAAATGAATCTAAAGTGGTAAAAGCATTTTTAAAAATTATTTAATGAAACAATAGTTAAACAGTAGATTTAAAAAAGAAATCTTAAAAAAGGCTAAATGAATCTAAAGTGGTAAAAGCATTTTTAAAATTATTTAATTAAACAATAGTTAAAAGAAGATTTAAAAAAGAAATCTTAAAAAAAGGCTAAATGAATCTAAAGTGGTAAAAGCATTTTTAAAAATTATTTAATAAAACAATAGTTAAACAGTAGATTTAAAAAAGAAATCTTAAAAAAGGCTAAATGAATCTAAAGTGGTAAAAGCATTTTTAAAAATTATTTAATGAAACAATAGTTAAACAGTAGATTTAAAAACAAATCTTAAAAAAAAGGCTAAATGAATCTAATGTGGTAAAAGCATTTTTAAAAATTATTTAATGAAACAATAGTTAAACAGTACATTTAAAAAAAGAAATCTTAAAAAAGGCTACATGAATCTAAAGTGGTAAAAGCATTTTTAAAAATTATTTAATGAAACAATAGTTAAATAGTAGATTTAAAAAATCTTAAAAAAGGCTAAATGAATCTAAAGTGGTAAAAGCATTTTTAAAAATTATTTAATGAAACAATAGTTAAACAGTAGATTTAAAAAATCTTAAAAAAAAGGCTAAATGAATCTAAAGTGGTAAAAGCATTTTTAAAAATTATTTAATGAAACAATAGTTAAACAGTACATTTAAAAAAGAAATCTTAAAAAAAGGCTAAATGAATCTAAAGTGGTAAAAGCATTTTTAAAATTATTTAATGAAACAATAGTTAAACAGTAGATTTAAAAAAGAAATCTAAAAAAGGCTAAATGAATCTAAAGTGGTAAAAGCATTTTTAAAAATTATTTAATGAAACAATAGTTAAACAGTAGATTTAAAAAAGAAATCTAAAAAAAGGCTAAATAAATCTAAAGTGGTAAAAGCATTTTTAAAAATTATTTAATGAAACAATAGTTAAACAGTACATTTAAAAACCCATTCTTAAAAAAAAGATAAATGAATCTAAAGTGGTAAAAGCATTTTAAAAATTATTTAATGAAACAATAGTTAAATAGTAGATTTAAGAAATAAAAAAAAGAAAAAAAAGAAGAAGGGCTAGGGGGCACGAGCGGGGCTCGAACCCGAGACCTCACGGATCGGGAGAGCGCGCACTCAAACGCCTCGCGCTAGCCAGGGGGAGGAAGATTTCTTATCGATTAGTAAGGGCAACGTATCCTGTGCACACAGGCCCTCCCGTGTACACACCGTGCACACCAACTAAAAAAAGTCGTGAAAAATTCTGAAAACAATTGTACATGTACTTCATAGATTACTCTACCTATGTATAAAGTTTCAAAATCAAATTCATAATATATCAAGAGTTACAAAAAAGAGAAAATTCTGACAAGTTTTAAAAATTTAAACTTGTCAGATTTTTCTCTTTTTTATAACTCTTGATATATAATGAATTTGAATCTACAATTTTATACATAGGTAGAGTAATCTATGAAGTACATCTACAATTTTTTTCAGAATTTTTCACAACTTTTTTTAGTTGGTGTGCACGGTGTGTACACGGGAGGGCCTTGTGCACAGGATACATTGCCATTAGTAAGGGCGCTAAATTGTATTGAGTTTTATAAACCCTTCACATCAGTCCCGGTTGGTGTATCCAACCGGTACTGATGTGAGACATCAGTACCGGTTGGATACGCCAACCGAGACTGATGGTGCACTTATAAATCCCTCCCGCCACCTCCTCTTCCCCAATTTTTGTTACTCCCACCATTGTTCCCTAATCTCATCCTCCTCCCGCTCGTTTGCAAAGACCTCCGACAGCCGGGACGCCTCCAACGACACCACCGCACGCCGTCCTCCTCGCCTCCGACGACCCCACCGCCGCTATCCTCGCCTCCGAAGCCTTGCCTCCGCTGCTGTTCCCCTCCGGCCTTCGCCAACCCTAGGGTTTGTGCCCTCCTTACCCGCCGTTGTTCAGTAAATTTTGCTTGGGTTGCAACGACATTCCTAGTTGATATCCTCAAGAGTGAAAGTGCTGGGAGGTTGTGCTGTCGATTGTAGAACTAACAGATGGTGCTGTCGATTCCTGACATGGATGATGGTACTCATCGAAGTGCTGTTATTGCCTTTCCAGCCGGATACTTTGTTTTCTACAAGGATCCAAAGTTTATGCCCGACTATCACTGGTGATGTTCATTGTCTGAGAGATCAGTTTGATCCTTTTTAGCTGGCATTACTTTATCTGTTGGTGTTGATTTAGTGAACCGATTGAGAAATTTGAGGGACTAGCCATCGAGCTAGAGGCTGTATTTCTTGATCTGGAGGCACTAATTTTATTCTCCTACTGCTGCTCTGTGATGATTCAATTAAATGAGGCAATATTAATCTGTTAGTTAGTGATTTCCTCTGTGATTCAGCACTGTTTAGATCATTGTGTCTAAAACTTCAACTTGGTTTTATTGTTCTGTATATGTGACATGTTATCATGTTATTAGTTCTGTTATGAGGCTTGGTTCACAAAGTGATATCCCCGATCTAATCTGGAACTTAGTTGTGAATAACTTTGGCTACTCTGTTTTAGTCCAAATTGGTCTTTGTCCTACTATTCAAGCTTTTCATAGTCCATTGTTGAGTTCTAGTGAATCAAGTTTATTAAACAAATCTTTGAATTGTATAGATTCACTAATTTCAGATTTGTATCTGTTGTGATATATTGCTGAAATTGGTGTTGGAGGGCTCATTTGGAGCAACCCATCAATTTATTAAATCTGAGAGCAATAGTTGTATGACTCCATTATTGCTCCTTGTTATCTTGCATTTGATCCTTCTTTGGTGGAAGGAGAGGTATTGCTCTGTGATGTTATTTGGGTTTCTTAATGAACATGACGTTTAATGAAATGATCTAAGCCTTGAACCGCTAGACTTGCATGATTGAAATTATTGGTTATTTTCATCGTTACATACAATTTGGATTTCATGTGGTAGCTCGATCCTATCATTGTAATGAGTGATTGTGACATGAAATTCTGTTATCTGTAATGAGTATATAGCATATGGTCATTCTGTTATCCTTGTAATGAGTATATAGCATATGGTCATTACATTATTCTGTTATCCTTGTAATTACATTTATCCCGTAATGAGTATATAGCATATGGTCATTACTGTTATTCTGTTATCCTTGTAATTACATTTATCCCGTAATGAGTATATATCCCTGTAATGAGTATATAGCATAGTAAGGTGTATTGAGTATATAGCATATGGTCATTCTGTTATCCTTGTAATGAGCTGATTGTGACATGAAATTCTTGATACTTTACTAGACTATTTATAAATATACAAGATATACTTTCTTTCTATGCAATGCATCATATTGACAATGTTATGGGCCAATGTTATGGGCATCATTCATTATCACGATATATACTTTCTTTCTATGTATGTGTGAGATTTCTATGTCTTGTTACAATTTTCTTGTGCATGTTAAGGTGGTAAGAGTTCAAGGCTTAAGTCACTAAATTAAATTGTCTAGCCCATTTGTGATTGAGGTGAAGATTCTAAATCTTCATTTAAACCCAATAATCTGAGAGCAATCAAACTATAGTTTACGTGAATTTTGAAATTTCTATTTTATTGATCGGTTTCTATGTATATGTGAGATTTCTATGTATGTGTGAGATTTCTATGTATATGTGAAGTTTGAAATGTATATGTATCATGTCAAATGAATATGTATCATGTGAATTATTCTAATTTCGATGAATTTTGAAATTTCTATTTTTATTGATCGGTTTCTATGTATATGTGAGATTTCTATGTATGTGTGAGATTTCTATGTATATGTGAAGTTTGAAATGTATATGTATCATGTCAAATGAATATGTATCATGTGAATTATTCTAATTTCGTGAATTTTGAAATTTCTATGTATATGTGAAGTTTCTACGTATATGTGAGATTTGTATGTATATGTGTCCCTACAAGCCCGCGCACTACCGGTACTAGCTTAAACTTGTACGTATATGTGAGATTTGTATGTATAAAATTGTAGGTTCATGTAATACCGCAAATGGTTTTACCAGTTTTTTTAGGAATTTTCCCCTTCACCTAACCTTTCTCTCTCTCCCTTTTTATTGTGTGGCTGAGATTCATTTCGGGGGGGGCTGTCTCTTTTTCCCCTCACCCCTGCCGAATCCCTCCCCCTCCCCTTCTGGTTGGCGTCCTGGCTGCTCGCCCTTGCTCCTGGCCGTGCGCCCCATGCCGGTTCTCTGCTGGGCGAAGGCAGCAGCAGTAGCATCTGGCAGGAGGAGCAGAGCACCGGCAGCCAGTGGCCGCCGCGCCCTTGCCTCCCCCAAGTCCGGCGCCTTCCCCCCAGCGTCCAGCAGCAGCGTCCCCGCCCCCAGCTCCTCCTCGCCGGTGCCCTTCGGCCCTCCTCCGGTGACCCCGGCTCCGGTGAGCTCCTCTTTCCCCAGGGTCAAGGCAGTCTCTCCCCCTCCTCCCTCCTTCCTCCATGTTCCTTTGAGATAAAAACCCTAGAAATTTTTGGGGGTGAAATTGCTTGCATGTATGGTGTTTGATGAAATGCTTAGCTAGGGTTCTTGCTTTTGCAATGCATTTAGTTGGAGAATGGAGAGACTAGAGTGATTTGAAACTTATGTTTCGAGCAGATTTTTGCCCCCTGTTAGAGCTGCTGTTTGAAAATTCTACCAGCATTTTCTGGGGGTTTGGCTATAACTAAAGTTGTAGATAATCAAATTACCTTTCAATAGAGACCGAAATCGCTAAGTTTCGTTCATCCGTCTAAAAGTTATGACTGTTTTACTCAGGGCTGTCTAGTTTGAGCCGAGGGGTTGGCACCCCCTGTTCATCATCGATCTGGGAAAAGCTGGTGTGTTGGCTAAGGGGATGGCTGCATTATTCTTGTAGATTATTCCCTTGCGGTCGTTCCGAGTATGAGAAGACGAAAATCCGTTGAGCCAATCAAAAGTTATGCTCATTTTGGTGTATGCTATCCAGATCGAGTTAATTTTGCGTTTGTCTACTGTTCATCGCAAAACTGAGATTTATCGGTGCGTCTCCCGATCGGTCGGCTATAGGAGAAGTTGTAGAGTTGTCTCTTGCGATCGTTTAAAGCCTTGGTTCATCCTTTTCGGAGTAGCCGTTTGGAAGTTATGGCATTTTCAATGCCGGCTGTCCAGATTTGCATTTAAGTGGTTATGAGGGATATTTTGGTTTCGATTGTAGATGTGAATATGTAGAGTTGTTTTCTTCATCGGTTGTGCAGTGTGTATGAATTTGAGTTGGATGAATGTTGTTTTATTTGCAGGGAAGGTTCTGTCGGGAGTGGCCTCAACTACATGCCACTCCATTCTTTCGTCGGTAAAGGCAAGTGTATTGACTTCGGTTGTGGCTTAGGTGGCCAGTTGGTTTTGAAATCATATAATTATCCATGTGTTATTGTAGTGTTTTCATGTTTGATTTTGCTTGCGATGTGATGAGTGAGAATGGTTAATTGGTTATGCTATCGTTCAAACCGAGATTATATGCAAGTGCATCAATTGATTGAACTTTGTGCATTGTAGATTGAATGTCTTGATTGATTTGATATGTGAACCGCTAATGCTTGTCGTGGTTATATTGATAACACTAGTATGGGTAGGCTATGTGAGTACCCATGAATAACATTAAAGGATGAAACTTGCATGTGCATCCCTTATTTGTTTGCTATGTGTGCTACATTGAAGAATCATGTGCCTTGTCTATGTGACTTGCTGTGATAACTTATGTCCCATGTTGGTGCTCACTAGTAGGATTAGGGTATTATAGATATCAAAGACATGAGTTTTGAATTAAGAATAATGGTTCAATTCGTATTCATGATAAAAGATTATGGTTTTTGTATGAAGTATTGATGATAATGAATGTGAGGACGGAGTATGGAATTTGATTGCGAAAATGGTTTGATTTATGATCAAGATAGATGGAATTAATAATTACTCGAGTGTTGGTGATGCGAGTATGAACATAGATGTTGAGAATGTGATTATGAGTGTTGAGAATGTAATCATGAGTGTTGAGGATGTGAATATAGAAGTTGAGAATGTGTTTATGAGTGTTGAGAATGTAATCCTGAGTGTTGAGGATGTGAATATAGAAGTTGAGAATTTGGATATGATGTTGAGAATGACATTTGCATTTGTGCATTCATGATGGAAGAGGTGACCCATGCTGATGCGGGCCTCTGTACTCACATGTAGTGAGTACGAAAGTCCTACCTCGTAGTCCCGTATACGTGGTTGTACGGGAGCGAGTCAGTAAGAGTAGGCACCCTCCACCAAGGGGTGAAAGGGGAATGAGAGGATGCACACCGACGGGTGTGCACTCGGCCATACCGGTATGCGCTAAAAGAGGAGATGAGCATGCATGATGCATTATATGCATGAGAATTGTGAAATGAGATGAGCATATGAACATGCAAGCATATTTGCATCTGCATTGCATTGACAATGAGGAAATCATGTGTAATGAGTTGATTGTGATGTATGGATATGAGCTTCTTCTTTTGGTATGTTTTGTGCACTTGAGCATGAAAGCATGAACGCATTCCATCGCATTGTGTGTTGCAACGGATAAATGGGATTGATAAGAATGGGAAGAATAGGTTGATGATTGAGGCGTGGACTCATCCAGAAATGTTTATTGAGGCAGAGGTAAGTTTTGTTACGTTTTCGAGTTGGTTGCGGTAAGTGGAGTCAATTACTGCTTCTGTTCCTGGATGTTTTCAGTTAAGTAATGATTATGGTAAATGATGGAGTAATCGTACTCTTATGTTTTGGATCTTTTATGAATTCAACTGCCTTCATTTATTTACGAATGCCAATTAAAGAAACTGTTACTCTATGTTTTGAAATAGCTGTATTTTAGTTTAATTTCTTACTTTGTCTACTTGCTGCACTTTGCTGAGTCTTGGACTCACACTTGTTTGTTTCCTGTTTTAGGTACCTTGAAGTTGGCTCGTCTGGTTGGGAGTAGTATCACGTGCACGCCTTCGGCCTCCACAATCTAGTTAACTGATTCGTTATGTCTGGATGTAACTACTGTGTTTGTAATGTGTCAATTGTCGTGGGGGAATTAAATTAATTCTATTGGATGTGAGGTTGGTTAACTAAGGACCTGCTAGAATGATATCATGTGACTGCATATGTTTTTCTGTCTGCTGAGTGGATGTCCTACTTTCTAGAGGGGTCATGCCGAAATTTTGTAAATTTCGGTGACTTGGTTTTTAATCCGGTTTTAGAGTTTGTGGGTGATTTCAGTCAAGTTCATAGAGGCGTTAGGTTTTGTATGTCTTCTTTGGAATTTCTCGATTTAGTTGATCTTGTTGCGGAGAATTATCGTGGGTTGGTAACCCTTTGGGACATGTGTGGGTCCGAGGGGTGTCGCTAGTGAAGCGGGGTTTTGGTAGCATTCGCGGTGCGTTTGGCCTTGACGCCGGGTGTTCTGATTGATTCATTATATTAGAGAGTTGTAAAAAGAAAATTCGACAAGTTTAAGCTCTTTAAACTTGTCGAATTTCTCTTTGTAACTCTTATATATATATATATTCTTAATAAAAATAATGAATCATTCTTATTCCACACTAAAATGATTTTTAAAAAATAAGCCTCTTGGGTGTCCTGACGCCTCGTGACATCCATGCTTCTTGAACTTGTTTGGGGCTTATTTTTAAAAAATCATTTTAGTGTGAAATAAGAATGATTCATTATTTTTATTAACAAATATATTCTTAAGTATATATGAATTTTTTCATATTATTTTTCATTTCGAGATGTATATGTATCATATGAATTTTTTCTAATGTATAAGTATCATTTTAAAGTTACATGTGCACATATTTGTAGCATGAGGTCACAACATCGATCACTTGATTTCCTCTCAACTCTAGCAAAATTACCATCGTATAGTATTTGGCCGATTTACATTAGGAACATCTTCGGCGTCGCCGCCCATCCTCTCTACCGTCTCTTCCCCACCGTCTTCCACGCCGTTTTAGAGTAGTACCATCGACTTTACATGAAATGTGATCTATTTTCGTTAATTTTGGTGCTTCTTCTAGCCTAAGAAACGCAGCGATGGACGAAGAAGAATTTATGAGAAGTTTGATTGCGGGATGTGATGATCATGAGGCAATGAACTGCACCGCCACCGAGGCCAATGAGGCTGCAGAGCACGATGAGGCGGCGAGGTAACAATCATCACGTTCATGATTGTCGGTTCCACTACCATGCTAAGCCAACATCCTCGACCCGTTCATGATTGTACCATGCTTTCAGATCGGTCAACCAGCGAGCAATCACGTCGCGAGGTCCAAGCAAGAAGAAGAAGGCAAGACATGTTATCACCGAAGTCACGAGACGGCCGACCTCTTTTGCCCTCGGGGCGCTTGGGCGTTCAATTGACATGCGGCGCCCACGTTAGGGACCACGTGGCAATTAGCATGGCAAAATGGGATCAGTCCTCAAGATCGAAGAACATGCTTTGGAATGATGTGAAGGAGACATTCACCTTCCCCAAGGACCGAAGAGAAGGTGAAGAGTTACACTCTCAAGAAGATGGCGGTCGCATTCCGGACTTATAAAAAGAAGCTAAACACGGAGTATATCAAGAAGAATCGAGCTGACTTCAACAAGCACCCAAAGTTGCAAGATCAGCTGGGATGCATTTGTGAACTACAAGACTTGGACGAAGGTCAAAGTTTGAGTGAGAAGAATAAGTGAATGCAGAAGAAGAATTATCACCACCGACTCGCCCGGTGGTTACCGCCATGCAATACCAAAATGGGAGAAGAGGGAACAGACACGCTAGCGAAGGGTATCGCACCCGCAACAACGGATTGGCCCGACAGAGCAAAGCATTGGTTCTATGCTCACGGCGGCGCCCTTGATGATAACGGCAATTTGTGTTTGGGGAGGTGCTAAGAGATGTGGCGAAGGCTTACTGATCCATCGAGGAGTCTTCCTGTGGTAGATTTGTGCCAAACAGGGAGAACGACGAGCTAATAAGGGCCTTGCAAAATCCAGAGCACCCTGGACGTACACGAGGCGTCGGCGTTGTCCCGTGGAAGGTTGGTTTCGCTCAGGACGCCGAGACCTATAGGAGTAGGGCGAGGAGCAAGGCTCGACAGACACAACAGCTTAGTGCGTTTGAAGAACGCCTGAATCAAACAAATGAGAGAATGCAAGAAGAGATCCGAAGAGAGGTGCAGTTAGCCTTGAGCCAACAGCGCGAGACGGGTCAAGAACCTCCGAGTAATCCAGACATCATCAGCCCCTCCGGGCAGCGAAGCAGCTGCGCTTCCGGTGGGCTGCCAGAAGCGGACTTGGACAAGTATCCCGTAGACGACATCAGACAGCGGACACCTTGTGAGCTGCATATCCAAGCGCGGAACCTTACCTTCAAGGCGGCCGATGGCATGGCTCACCCATTAGAGCCGGGGCAGCTTATCCATGGCCAACAGATACCGTCAGAATACTCCAAGGTCTCGGTGGAGGAGGTCTGCCCAGGGTACGAGGACCTTGACCTCAAAATTCCTGGAGGTGACAGGACTACGAAGCTAGGAGAGGCAGTACACACTTTCATCATGTGACGCAAACGGTACATAATTTTTCGAGATAACATGGACGTGTCTTCTCCGCGAAGAAGTCCGAGAAGAAACCCGTCTCCTCCCAAGAAGGCGTCGACTCCTACACCACCTCCTACGCATATAAGCCCGACAAGAAGCCCGTCACATACACCATCTCCTGCGCATATAAGCCTTGAAAGAAGCCCTTCTCCTCCCAAGAAGGCGCTGACTCCTACACCACCTCTCGCGCACATAAGCGCCACAAGAAGCCCGTCTCCTCCCAAGAAGGCGCCGACCAAGGGAAACAAACTAGCTCGGCTAGTAGCTCCCAAGAAAACGGGGTCCTCCACCCAATCCAAGAAGCTGGCTGAACTTCCGAAGCGGCCGTATGATATGAACGATGAGGAGACCAAGAAGGTGGTAAAAGGAGAGGTAACTAAATTTCTTAAACCCAAGTCACCAGAGAAGAAGGTTCAACTTGGCACAGAAGAATTTTAGAAAGGCTTAATGACTATTAAAAATTTGAAGGATAAAAAAGAAATGCCTCGCCAATCAAACTACGAGCTTACATTGAGTAAGGAATGTCCCAAGAAGAAGATGTCAGCTGAGGGGAAGGGTATGGAGATGCAACAATTCTTCGAAGAAACTGGCCTTACCGCAAATCAAATATTAGGCACAGAAAAGATTGAGGTTGCCCAAGTAAAATGGTTATTTAAAATGGGCAGGTCATTGGTCAGGCATGAGGAGCTGCCCCAACTAACGACAAAGATGCGGCAATTTCATGAATGGTACTTGGACGCGACCAAGCATGATCTACAGATGTTCGCTGTCAAGTTTAAGCAACAAGATTTTTTTCGTGGTGAAGGTGAATTTTTTGTCGACTGGGACTATATATATGATCTATACCAGACAGACGCCCTCAGCGTGAGCTTGATGGGATGCTGGACTCTGTAAGTGTTTTAATTATTTACAAAAAACTATCGTGCACTTCCTTGTACTATACTAACTTGCAAGCCTAACTAATTTCTTATGTAGCATGGAGATACAAAGATGCCGAAGGGATCGTATTTTCGACATAGGCTTCATGGACCCAGTAGTTATCAACGAGACAACCGTTAGAGACCACCCAAGCGAAATAGAGACTAACGTATTCAATGTGCTAATGGGTCAAAGATATAAGTCAAAGATATATCTAGCCTACTCATTTGAGTACGTGTTTTCGTACCACCTCATTATACTCCTTTTTCATAACACGATGTTAGAACTAATTAGTTATCTACATAGACACATCTATGTATAGTTTTCACTGGATTCTTCTTATGATCGAGCTAGATCATAGCTCGATCACAATTATGGACTCGCAAAGGAGACCAGTTGAAAAGTATCAAAACTTTATCGACATGCTCAACCGGTATTAATTCTTGTTCCTTTCATTATCGTACTAGTTCTATTTCCTTCAATTTGAAACAAATTCTAATCATGTAAAATTCGTAATCACATGTGTAATGCATTCACACAGTTCCGTGCTAAAAACGTGGGCGTATTCAAGGAGAAATTTGACATTATAATTGCCTCTCATGTACGTATATCATTATGCTAGCTTTTTAGTTAGTTAACTTAATTTCCTTGCATCCATTTCACGCTTTCAACTTTTTCCACCGCAGATCTTGACTCAGCCACCGGGTAACAATTTATGAGGCTACTATGTATGTGAGTTTATGTACATCCAAACCGGAACCGCCGACCGCGTGCTAAAAGGCAACCAGGGGGTGAGTAAATATAATTACTAGCTTTAATGATGTATAGGTACTCCATATATCTTGTACAAATTTAAGTATTGATTAGTTAATGACTTAACGACAGGTGCCTCAATATTTGGCGGAACAAGGTTCGGAACTCTCACCGGCACGAGTGAGAGCAATCCAAGAACAACTCGTCGGCTTTATTTATGATGAGGTCGTAAATCCAAAAGGCGAGTTTCACGAACAAAATTTTAACAGGTGGGGGGCCCTTCGATAAGGACCAATGAACTGTCGGGGTCGATATCTATGGCTAGCAAGAGCGATGCGCGTAAAAGACCCCGATGAACAGAAGGAAAAAATACTAAAGTTGTAATTAAAGTTGTGTACATATATATTGATACATTAGACGATGAGCAGAAGAACAAATATGTGTACATATTTTAATACATTAGATATAATTAAATTTGTTAATGAATGTTCAGTGATTTAATTATCAGGCAAAGTGCATGATTGATTATCTGTGCTTTTAATTAGTTGTGATTTAACACACACACATATATAATAGCAACTGGAGAAATAGACCTATATATATACGAAACATCAGTACCGGTTGGAGAAACCAACCGGTACTGATGAGGTCCTCAGGGGTTCCCAACGCGCTGCCACGTGTGAATTCGAATCGGTACTGATACTCTATCAGTACCGGGTGAGTGAACCGGGATTGATGCCCTTAAGCATCAGTCCCGGATAGCCTCTACCGGTTCAAAAACCGGTACTAAAAGCAGTTTTGGACTGGGACTAAATGTCTTTTCTGTAGTAGTGGCTCCTTGATTTTGTTGCTGCGCAAGTACAAAGCGCCCTTTTTCTTTGCTTGCACAGTACAGCTCCTGGGACAATTGCGGCTGCCTGCTCCTGTACTTCACCCGTATAGTTTTGTGCAGCAGCCAGGAGGAGTTGCTCCAGCCGAGCACGCCGCCTCCTGCGCTCGGGACTGCACCGCACTGATCGTCTTTATTCTTTGCCGCCCCTCGCCTCTGGATTTCTTTTCTTTGCGGCTGCTGTTCTTTTTTCCGCACCGCCTAGGAGTCTGTCTCTTTCTGTAGCAATGTAACATACGTTGACTAGCTTCTATCTCTTCTAAATTTTTTTTCTTCAAACTAGCCTCATCACAAACCGACTTATAAATCTTTAGAGAAATTTTATATAACCGATTTGGAGATCTCATGATCTTCATCAACAGACCATTGTTCTTATCTTAAACACGCAAGAACTCCACCTATAGCTCTACCCTGCACCTTTCTTCTGTCAATTGCCCGAGACTGAATATGTTGTTACACAAACTCGATATACAATAAATTTCGGAGAACAATTTATGATTACCGTTCTTGCATTGTACCAGCATCGTTTCTTTGCCTCTTATTTGCACCGTAGAGCTATCACCGAACTTAACTTTTCTTGAAATTTTCTTGTCAAGCTCACGAAGCACGGAGCGATCTCCTGTCATGTAATTGCTTGCTCCATTGTCCAAGTACCACAAATCAGTGTGAACATGGCTATCTCCCTCTATGTATAGTTTAGGAACTATCATCTCCTCGTTCAACATCAGTATGTTCCTCTTCTTTGCACAATGAGAGTAGTAGAGCAGGTTCGTCATCTTCATCGGCTCGAGTGAGGTTTACCTTCTCATTCTTCTTCTTGTTCCAGCGATCCGAAGTGAAGTGCCCATACTTGCTGCACTTGAATCACTTTATGTGACTACGACACTCCGCCGCGTAGTGACCATGTTTTTCACATTCAAAACATTTGATATGCGATTTATCTCGTGATCTGTTATCACCGTCTTGTTTAGTCTTGTCTCCTCGGTAACCGAAACCGCCGTGCCCACGTGCCACGGTTACTTGATGAGCCATGACCATCCCTGGTCCATGGTTCCTTGTGGAATTGCTTGCTATCACTTTTCGCATCTCCCTTTAAGAGCAACACTTGTTCATTATGGGAATGATACCCCCTACTCATTACGGGACTGATACCCCCTAGTAGCTCCTCATGCGCCTTGAGCGAGCCGGTGATCTTCTCGATTTTCATGTTCTCTAGATCAAGGGAGTACATGAGCATGGTGACAACAGGCATGAACTTTCCTGGTAGCACACACAGGTACTTCTTCACTGCCACAGATTCCTCTAACTTGTTGTCGACATAAGTAATCTGGTTGTATAATGAAGTAAGCTTACCAGCGAACTCGTTCACCGACTGGATTTTTTCCATCTGGAGATTCTCAAACTTGTTTTGTAAATTTTGTAGTTGCACCTCCTTCACGCGATTAACTCCCACATGCATCTTTTGAAACGTTAGTGATGTTTTTTATTTGTTATATTTTTGTTGAATGACGTATAGAACCCGACGTTACTAACTCTGTCGTCAACAAAGCTAGCTACAACCAAGTCTTCATTATAAACAACAAATAAGCAAGGCAAGCACCCCATTGATTATATTGATCCCAGTATTTAATTTTCCTTTTGTTTATTAAATTGTTTCATGCATGTGCTTATTTTCTGTAAATTCACTATATTATGATACTGGTAGATATAATTGTTGACTCATGAAATTTCTTTGATAAGTATTGATATATGAACCATGATAACTCTAGAATAAGGTTAGACAATATATAATGTCAATATAGGTATATAAGATTTAATAATCATGCTTAGCCATGCTTTAGATGTGGGATGAACAAATTGGATAAACTGATCATTGGAATTATTGAGACATGATGATGATTAAAGTGATCAATGGTAATTTCTTAAAAATCCAAAATAAAACTATGATTTTGACAAAGATGATTATTGGCAATAGCTGGAGGTGTAAGAGATTTGCACGTAGTGTAGGGAGAAGTATCGCCTGTATCAGACTAAGGACTGAATGTAGTGTTGGATGATCCAAGAGAAATATATACAACCACAAATGTTGGTATGGGATAACTTTAAACCAATTAAATTATCTAATTTAACTTTGCACATTCGTAGATGGGAGATAGTACAAGCATTCCATTTCAGTTTACTTGTAAGGGGCTTCCACACCTTAGTGTAGGTAAATGCATATCGGTACAACGGTGTACGCCATGCTATAGGGAGTTTCATTATATTTATGCTCTGAGTTCTTCTTCCATAGTATGGGTTTAATGTCACTTGGTTGGTGCAAAGTTAGCCTAGATAATGTAAAGATTTTCGTCATGAACATTCTGGCCACTACGCCAAAGATGCATGAAACATGTAGTAAAAAGAAATGATCATGACTTGTGGGTAAAATTGTACACCTTTGGAGAGTGTAAATCTAATCGATTAGCTATGCTCGCAGTTATGGGAGACTTAGTAAACTGGCACTAGTATATATGTTTTATTATTTTTTAAAAAGGCTTGGTTTTATTTGTTATGCCTCGTGTTGGCAAGAAATGGTTATAGCAGGATTAAATTATTCATTGCTCACGAAGGACTGTGAGTATTGCTTATGCTTTACTTATTTCTTATTAGTCAAACTTGTTCTTACAAATTCCGTATACAAATGACAACTTGATTTACAAATTCAATATCGCTTTTATATGCAAATTAATCATAGAAGCCATCTTTGATTTAACCTGCATTATTGTATTTGCAAAAACCACCTTAAGTCTTACTGAGTACGAATGTACTCAACTTTTCTTAATCTATTGTTTTATGTGGATAAGAAAAATGAAGCTTCAAAGAATATCTTTTCGTCGCAGGTTGCGGGAATTTCAAATGAAGTGATCTTTCTAAGAATTTATACCTTATGAGTTGCCTGAGAGTTGGATGAACACACTACAAGACTTTTGCTACTTCCGCCACTATATACTTTTTGAATTGTAAGAATACATTGTATACATAGCTTTCGCTTTAATAATATGATATATGGTTGTGATTCTAATTGTTGTAAATGTGCGTATTAGCTATTGATTATGAGACTAGTACTGAATACATATAGATTCTTATTTTAACATTTTTATGCAGAACTGAGGATCGTTACACATATCAATACCACATTAGGTCTGATGTGTTCATTACAGGGTCCGAGAGGTGCCACGCAAGCGGCAAGATGGAGGCGGACGTCACAGCTGACGTGAACGAGGACTGCCCGGAGGGTCAAATGGAGCGGATAAAGGGCGCGAGATGGGGTACGAGCATGGGAGTTCCCACCACATATTCGTGCTCTCCATCTCAGTAACCCTAGCCCGTAGCCATTGACACTACGTTCATGGCGTCGAAGAGGAGGGCTAAGGCGTCGACCCGCGCGGAGCTAGAAATGAAGGTCATCATCTCAAGCACGCCCTTGGTACAAGTCAGTGCTCACAGTAGTTTTAGGGCACAGATTTGGAAGTTTTTCATTGCAGATTTGGTGCTCTTTGGGACCATGAGGAACGTGGCACTGCTACAGATCAGACCTTCCATACCGGCTCATCAGTCCCGGTTGAATTTGAACCCGTACTGATGAGGGCTTCAGTACCGGTTCATTGGCTACAGGACTGTCGTGGGCTTTGATGCGGTTAAACACTTAAACGTCATCGATGTTCATCGATACCGGTTCGTGTTACGAACCGGTACTAAATGAGAACATCGATGCGGGTTTCGAAGTCTTGATCGGTTCGTGCGGTTAACCGCATTCTGAACGATCTCGATCCGAGGAAAGTTCAAAAGGAATGCATATCCTATGTATATCAGTACGCGATGGTGGGTGGGTTGGTTAGAAGGGTGAGGCTGTAGTCACGAGGTTCCAGGTTCGAGTCTTATGTTCGCCATATTTTTTAAACACCGTAGGAGGGCTTTAGTCCCGGTTGAGCGAACCGGGACTAAAGGTCCTGACCTTTAGTCCCGGATGGGCTGTCCCGGTTTGAGCAACCGGGACTAAAATCCGTTGCTAACCGGGACTAAAGGCTATTTCCCTGGTAGTGTGGGCAGAAGTGGGAGGCCAATTTGATCCAGACTGGTACAGCTTGTTGGCCGTGAAGAATAGAGAAGCAGCTCAAGGGTGAAGTTGAGAGTAGGGAACTAGGGATGCTCAGTGGGAACAGAAGGATGCCAAGATTGAGGATGGGCTTGGAGTCAGTGGTCTTGACTGAGAAGCTGAGGGACGACAATGAAGAGAAGATGGGCCGGCTGGTACGGCGTCCTACTCGGAAAGCTTCCTATCCTCAAAGCATCGTGGTGGTCGATCTCCTCTGCCAGAATCGCCCCTAGGTTTGGAGCATGTGTGGCATCTCTGTTCTTTCGGTTGGCACGACGAAACCGAGCAAGTGCAACCCAGACAAATGATGGATTCCCAGCCCATGTTTTTAGTCGGCCTACCTCCCCACTCCGTGCCACGCTGTCGTGATGACATGTCCCCAGCCCTCCCCCTACAGTTGCCGCATCATCTGATGGCACGTGGACCTAACATAGCATGGTGAAGTGCCTCGCCTCACTGCCATGTGGGCCCGGAGTGATGGAAACAGTTTGAAGCCGTGAAATTAGAGGTACTTCCACACTTTTTGTTTTTACAGTTGCATAAATATTAAAACATAAATGAAGAGTAGATAATGATTGCATACCCCTATTTGTTTGCTTTAAGATTTATACAAGTTGTATTAAAAGGAATAGTATTAAAGCTCTGCTCGAAATTGTAGTTCTTTGATAGCGAAGTGCAAGTAGTTCTACCTTTGCGTAATAGGTGCAAGTTGTGGTTTTGTGAGAAAGTTTGTATGTACCCTTGAAAGCTGCATTATATTTTATGAAAGTTTTTTCAAGTGTATTCTACCTACGGCTTATGGTTTCTTTAGAATTGCAAAAATTGATTCTTTTCACTTGAAAGCTACCAAATACTTTTGAAAATTTTCTTATGGCTGGTGTTTTTTTTTCCCGTTTATAGAGATATTTTTTTGGCAAGGAGATTAGTTAGTATCTTACATTTCCGGACTCATCTTTAAGCGAAACAGAATACCTAGGTCTCATACAAGTTCTGCTATTACGGAATGAGAAAATAAAAGGTCGGACATAGACTACAAAACAAGTTCAGTATTAATTATTCACTAACGACTATAAAAGGTCAGACATAGACTACAGGTTTAGCATCCTGTAGCATAAACAAGAACCTCTGATCAAGCAACAGAACGGCTTGTGTTGTGTGGATACTTGCTGAAAATAGAGATTATGACGGTGTTTTGAAATAATTTCCCAAAAGTATGTATAAATACTTATAGTTGGATAATGCAAAATTTCTCCTGTCATTGGTTTTTTACTAGTAGGTATTTGTTACTAGCTGGGTTCTTTTTTTCATTTAGAAAAAATCTCACTCAAAATTTCAAATTTGGGCTTTTGAAAATTTTTCATTTGGATCATATATAAGAATAGAAAATGCATCGGTCCTGCCAAAAGAAGGAATCAAATGGTGCCACCCATGAACCTGTCCCACCAGCTGCTATAACCGGTAACATCAATTAATCAATTTATCTAAAATTTTAAGCTAACGAAGGAAGACGGACGATATAGCTCAATAGTGAACAGTATATGCCGGACAAGCTAGTTACCGATATGTGTCGACGTACCTGGGGAATCAAGTCGAGAGTGTACATGTACATGCAGTAGTGTAGTGGCAAGAACAAACAAGAAAGCTCTCGCTAACCTCATCCTTAAGGGTATTGTTAGTAGTAATAGTACTTAGCATGGAGGCCACACCTGGTCCTGATGCAGGCGTGCATCCATGAGATCTTGTTATATACTAGGATAGTTTGCGCGGCGTATACGCCGCGTGCGTAGAAAAATTTCAGTTTTTTTTTCGTCGGTGTTTTTAAAAAATCATCGAGGAAACGCGCGAAACGATTGAAAAAACAAAAGCGCATCTGCGTTTACGCTAAATTGAAAGGTCCTTTTCGTGTAAAACAGTCGGAATGATCCAAACGTCAATACATTTTTTTTCGGTATCTATTTAGGGTCCTCTCATGAAAGATCCAAACGTCAATATGTTTTTTTTCCCGGTATCTATCTAGAGGGAAAAGGGTGAAAAATTATTAGAGATGAAAACCTTCTTTTGTCGAGTCTAACACTCTACACGTTCATCGAGTAATAATACATGTTTTAAAAAATATCAGAGATCAAGATGGGAAATCGAGTTGGGAAAAAAAGTCTAGAGATAGAGTTGCACACATATTTCTGGTGACGAAAACATTTTTTCCCGGGAAAACGGAGAAAGGACCTAGACGTAAGGAGTAAGGACGTGATTGTTACGTTTTTAGACCTGTCCGCTATCCTGAAAAATTAGAAAAGGATGTTCGCGATTTGAATTTAACGGGAGTTTTTTTTCGTAAAATGGCGCACGAGGGACCTAAACGCGATTTAGAAAAAACTATCTTCTCCTTACAAAAAATCGTGAAAGACCTATTCGTAATTTATATAAGGATTAAAACGTAAAAAAATCTTTTGAGCCGAACCGGCCACCGAGCCGCTGGCACGGCTCAAATCAATGAGAAGGCCGGAACTTTTCTCATAATTGTAGGGGTATTATAAGCTCTACTAGATGGCATGGACTCGAGGTTAAACGACGATAGTTTGTACATATGTCAAATCATGGAGAGGTCAATCGAGCGACTTGCATGCCTCTCTGCTAAAGTAAAGGGAATTAATAATTTAAGGTCACTCTTAGATCATTTCCAGTACATAGTTTCATTTTTCAATTTTTAAGAGTGTCACATCAGTTTTTGTCTAAGTAACCGTGTATCTTGGGTTTCATCTAGTTGAAACTCTCTCATCTCCTATGAAACTCTTTCTATCTCTCTCTTCATAATTAACTTGCCATGTCACCAAACATAATGATGTGTCATGTTATTTAATGAGAATAAAACTCAGTTGAAACTCCCACTGGGAATGGCCTTATCAAAAATTAAAATTTAGTGAGGACAGTTTTTTCTTGTGACAAGTGGCATCACCTCTTCTCAAAGGCTATCTCCTTATGACAAGTAAGGCCATTCCTAGTGCATAGTTTCATTTCCTAGTTTCCAAGAGAGTCACATCAGCTTTTGTTTCGGTAGCCGTGTATGTTGGGTTTCATTTAGTTGAAACTCTCTCACCTCCCATGAAACTCTCACTATCTCTCTCTTCTTAATTACCTTGCCATGTCACCAAACATAATGATGTGTCATGTTATTTAATGATGAAAGACTATGTGGAGGTCTATCCTTGTGTGTGATGAGTAATTGATAAGAGTTGATCTTGGTTTGATTTGAAATTGAGTTTGATTTGAATTGGATTTCGATTTGATGCAATTTGAGTGTCGGTTGCTTTTCCTAGGGCTACCCGCCTGGGGGCGGTAGCACTGGACCGTTGAGTGAAATTATGATTGATTAATGATTTTGGGATAATCATTGAATATATATGTGGGCATTACTATGTGAAAGGTTTTTCCTTATTTTCGATGGTTGCAGGGCGACAGTGCTAGATCATGGTGAGGCGGAGGATGACCGGGACTAGGCGAGGAGCGTCGGAGGTCCAGACGGTCGGGAGATCGCCGGAAGATGATCGGAGGCGGAGTCCGGGCAAGCCAAGAAGACAAGGAAAATAGATGATGCTAGCTAGATGCCGCGTGGATCAATGAGGGCCGTTGGATTGCGGTCTAGTTGATAGGTTAGCGGGTCTAGGTAGTATGCTTTGAAAACCGTGCAAGAAAACCCGGTATGTGTGTGGGTTTTGGGTTAGCCCTTGCATGGCTGTGTGAGTGGGTAAATCCTAGCCCTTAGATGAGTGCTCTAGGGTTGAGGGACTCATCCAAGGGTGGTAGGTGGCCCAAGAGTAGTATAAATAGGGGTGGAGGGGTAGCCTCCTCCCCTTGAAGGTTTGAGTTACTCCTTTGAGCTTTGCCCACATGAAGTGAGGCTTTGTAAATCTTCCCACCAGAAATACAAAGAAATTTCTTTACATTATTGTGAATTTAAATTCCGCATTTACATTATGTCTTTACTTTACGCAATTTAAATTCAGCATTTACTTTACGCAATTTAAATTCAGCATTTACTTTACGCATTTACTTTCGCGTAATTTACATTCATGCAATTTGGATTTGCCCCCCCTCCTTCTAACGCTGATCTCGGATGTTTTGAGTGTGTTCATATGGTTTTATATCTCTTTTGCACTCTTTGATTGAGTAGAGATCATCTTTTCTTTCAAGTTCTAACTCTGTCCAGAACTTGTTATTCGTACAGTAGTTAGTGTTTGATTTTTACAAAAATCTAGAAAAATTTTAGTGGTTTTTGTTGGAGCTTGTGTGGGACTCCTTTATACATATGTAGAAAATGTTTTAAGTTCACTTGATGCACCGTTTGGGCGCCATGAAGTTAAAACCGAGCCCCAAACTCTCTGCTCGAAGTTTCCTGACTATCTGTATTCTTTGATTTTTGATGAATTTTTTATAAGTTATTTTGAAGTGAAATTTGGTGGAGTTCTTCACGACTCATCTTATTATTGGAAGAAAATTCCTCATAATTTCTTGAGCAGCATAGATCCACCAAACTCCTGTTCAAAGTGAAGGCAGTTTCTGAAATTTCTGCTCTTGCTTTTCTAAAAGTGGCTTTTATGATTTGAATTGACCTTTTTCTAAAAGCAAGGGTAAATTTGATTCCTTCTTGATTTGGATACTAGACAACCAGAATTGTGACACAAAAATCCCCACATATTCTATGGAACTCATCCATGCATGCTAGTGGTACACATAGTTGTCTAGTTTTTCGGGTTTTTCACGATTTTCTTCGCGCGATCATTTCGAGGTTTTAGTCAGAGTATTTTGGGGAAAATTTATTTGTGACCATTCACCCCCCCTCTGTTCGCCATCTCGATCCTTCAATTGGTATCAGAGCCGGTTTTGCTCTTCCATAGATCTTGACCGGTCTCAAGAGCCATGGCGACGGACAAATACTCCACCAACCCTCCTATTTTCAATGGAGTTGATTTTCCTTTTTGGAAGTCCCGAATGGAGTCGTACATCATCGCCTTGTGGCTTCCGATATGGCGAAGGTGAAGCTCTCAGATGAGGTTCCTGCCGATGAGGACGTCATGGCCGGAAATATGGCTGATGTTGAGGCAAACGGTAAGGCTAGGAATATCCTTATACAGGGCCTTAGCCACAGTGAGTACGACAGGATTTCTCACCTTCGCTCCACCCACGAGATTTGGGTAACTCTCGATGCTTACCATGAGGGCACTACTCAAATCAAGACCGTGAGGCAGGACCAGTTCAAGCGCGAGTACAACAAATTTGAACAACGCGCTGGTGAGAGTCTCGATGAGTGCTTTGGTCGGTTTACCAAGATTTGTGCGACCTCCGAGAAGTCGGTTGTATATACCCTGACTCGGACAATGCTCGACATTTCTTGACCACACTCGACCTTCGGGTTTTGGAGATGAAGGTGACCACCATCAAGGACACCACTGATCTGTCGACTCTGACTCTTGACGGGCTTTATTCCCGCCTCAAGACTCATGAGATTGATGTCGTCTCTCGGAAGACGAAATCTCAGTTGATGGCTTTGGTCACCGATCCCATTGGGTCCTCTTCTGGACTTTCTCTTGACTTTGCTTCTGGTTTTTCTCTCTCCGCTCTTTGAGACGTAAGCGATGAAATTCTGGAACGATTTCCAGAAAATGAGCTTGCTATTGTCGCTCGAAAATTTTCTAATATTTACAAGAGAGTGAGAGAGAGAGGAAGAGAGGTGGCATGATCACCTGCTTCGAGTGTGGTGGCCCCAACCACATTCGAGCGAACTGCCCCAAGCTAGAGAAGGGCAAGAACGACGTCAGCGGTTTGGGCAAGAACGACTACACCGACAAGAACCGCAACAAGAAGCCTCCAGTTCATGAATCGGCGCACGAGAAGAAGTACCGCAACTTCTCCAAGAACAAGAAGCTCTTCCACCGTGTCCTCGCCGCCCTCGATGACATCAACCTTTCCGACACGCAGACATGGAGCGACGAAGGCGAGGATGATCCGCAAGAGAAGAAAGGCGGCGGCGACTTCTCCGGCATGTGCTTCATGGCAGGCGCCATTGAAGTGAGCGACTCCATTTGTCAAATGACACGGATAAGGTACCCACCTACGACGAGTTAAATGATGCCTTCTGTAAATTAGGCAAGTTTCATGCTAAGGCTAGCTCGAGGTGTTCTGGGTTAGAGAAGGAGGTAGATAGTTTGTCTCGGGAGTTAGTTTCACTTAAATCATGTTCCTCCCGAGACTCTGACAGCTGTACACTCTGTGATGCTTTGCTTGTGGAGCTGGAGAACCTAAGGACTTTGCACGATAGTGTGCTTGTTGATCTTGAGAATCTGAAGTCGAAGAATGCTAGTCCTGTTGTTATTGATATTCCTGCTGATGCTAGTTTTTCTCATGCCCACACAAATGCTTCTGTAATAATTGCCCTAAATTGCTTGTCGAGATTGATGCCATGAGCTCACACCTTAGAAAGCTTTCCTCTAGAAATGATGAACTTGAGATGCATGCTTCTAAGGACCCAGTCAGCTCATGTGAGGGCTGTAAGCAACTAAAACTTAACAATGATGCTTTGAATGTCAAGTGTGATCAACTTGCTAAGGATTTACTAGTTAAATCACAAATTGATTGCTTGCTGTGTGTTGGGGTTAAGGATGACGTGGATAAGGTCCATGCAGAGCTTAGGAAGAAGTTAGAGACCCAGGTTGGTAGAATTAGAGATGCTTCTTGTGCTTATTGTGAGTCTCTCAAATTTGAGGCAGTCGTGTATAGGGAAAAATATATGCATTGTTCGATCCTCTTCTTGGCTCTTCTTCTACTCCTTCCCTTGCTCTTCATCGCCTCACTTTTCCGAGAGTGTCAAGATCTTATGAGCACTCTCGAGAAATTTGTTGGAGGCAAGAAGAAGCTCAATCTTATTCTAGACCGGTCCAAGATTAGCGATTCAATCAAGTTCTAGGATTTGATTACTTGGAGCACGCTAGGACTCATCCTCCTACCATTGTGCGTGGTTCCAAGAGTGGAGAGATAGTGGTTGCTCCTAGGTTGAGCACCACTGTGTTTAGATCTACTGGTGTGGTCCACGGGACTTGACTGAATGATGCTTCTCCTGTTGCTTCTGCCTCTAACAAGGCAAAGTACACATGCACCTTCTGTAAGAAGGATGGTCACCTAGTAGATTTCTGCTTCAGGCGCGCCAAGATCACTTGGCGTGAGCGTGTTGATGCTCTTAGGGGTATTCAAGGTCATCCCCAGACTCTGAGTGCTCCTAAGGCACGACCGCTTTAGACAAAGTTAGAGAGTCGCTTTGTTTTTGGACAAAGATCCAGACTTGGTTTTCATGCTGCTTCTTTGAGTTTTAGCCCTGGAGCTGTTCGTGGTCAGTCTACCCACCGTCCTCTTGATATTCCTTGTTTTTCCCATCGAGATAGATATCAGCGATGTGAGGTGTTTTCTGGTAGGAGACCTAGGCAGCCTCATTGGGATGGTCCAGCCTTTGCACCACGGTGGGCCAACCTAGTTTTGGCTCCTAGATCATCTACTAGAGTTGCTACTGATCATCAAAGAAACACTGGAGTCTAGTTTTCTTCTGTGGCTGGTACTCTGAGGCGTCGTGTGGTTCAGTATTGGGTTCCCAGGACTTAACTCTTTCCCAGTACTGAGTCATCTCCCTCTTTCTTGACTTGATCAGGTTCATCGGATGGGGAAGGGAGACGTTTGGATTGTTTATTCTGGTTGTTCTCGTCATATGACCGGAGATTCTCGTTGGTTCTCTTCCCTAGTCCGAGCCCCCAGTGATGAGTTGATCACTTTTGGGGATGCGTCTTCAGGTAGGGTCATTGCGAAAGGTACCATCTGCATTAATGAAAGTTTTATTCTTAAAGATGTTGCCTTAGTAAGTAAACCGCAATACAATCGCTTGCTTTTCTCGGCTTATCGATGACTCTTTCGAGGTAAGCTTCAAGAGTAATGCTTGTAGAATCCTTGATTCATCAGAGAGTTAGTTTATGGATTTCAAGATTTGGGAGAGTCTTTCGTGCTGATTTTTCTGCTTCTTCCGGAGATTCTCTTGGTGTTTGATTGCTTCGAGTCCGTGATCTCTCCTTCGGCATAGGAGACTTGGTCACATTGGTTTTGATCATTTGACCGAGTTAGCAACCGTGATCTTATTCGTGGTTTGCCCAAACTCAAGATGGTCAAAGACTTAGTTTGCTCTCCCGTCGACATGGCAAGATGGTTATCGCTTCTCATCCTCCATCACCGTAGTGATGGTGATGCACCAGACAGCTTTTACACATGGACCACCGTTGGTCGGCTAGAGTCAACAAGCAGGAGGGAAGTGGTATGTCCTTGTCATTGTTGATGATTTTTGAGGTATTCTTAGGTATTTTTCATGGCCTCAAGGATGAGACTTTTCTCACTTGAGGGACTTGTTAGTGGGTTGTCTATTGAGCTCCCTGTGCATTACGAGCTATCTGCAGATGATAATGGCACTGAGTTCAAGAACTCCTACTTTGAGAGATTCTGTGGAGTCCGGTTAGAGCATCGTTCTCCTCTCCATACGCCCCTCAAAGAAATGGCGAGTGGAAAGGAAGAATAGGACCCTGGTTGAGATGGCGGACGATGCTAGATGAGTCTGAGACTCTAGGAAATTTTAATGAGGCTATAGCTCCGCTTGTCATGTTTCCAATCGCGTTTTCTTGAGAGCACATTTGCATCGCACTTTTTATGAGTTGAGGTATGGGCGAAAGCCCAGTGTTTCTCATTTTCGCGTTTTTGGTTGCAAGTGTTTTATCTTGAAGTTTGGGAACCTAGATAAGTTTGAGTCTCGTTCTTCTGATGGTATTTTTCTGGGTTACTCGACTTCCTCTTGTAGCTATAGGGTTTAGAGTTGTGATGCGAATAGGATCATAGAGACCTGTGATGTGACCTTTGATAAGGCTAGCCCAGGAGCTAGACCTGATATTTCAGGCTCTTCTTACCCCTCCGAGACCATCTTTGTAGAGGATGAGGATGATGGAGATGATGGTGTTCCACCTGATCCAGTTCCCTCTACACCTGAGGTGCCTCCTGTTTCTATTTCTGCACCTCAGGGAGACCAGCCCTTGCCTTCGGACTCTTCTTCAGCGAGTGGCTCTGTTCCTACCTCTTCTCCTCAAGAGATAGAGGCCACTTCTGCTTCTGGTCCTCCACGACACATTCAGCGTTGTCATCCACCTAAGCAGATCATTGCTGATCTATTTGAGCGTGTTACGCGCTCAAAATCAGGCTTATCTTCTTTCTGCCTTCACTCTGCCTTTGTTGCCTCTTTTGAGCCAAAGAATGTTACTCATGCATTATCCGATGAATCATGGATTAATGCTATGCATGAGGAACTGGAAAACTTTGAGATGAACAAAGTTTGGCAGCTTGTAGAGCCCCCATCTGGTCATAATGTCATTGGGACTAAGTGGGTGTTCAAAAACAAGTAGAGTGAGGATGGGGTTGTCATTCGCAACAAGGCTAGGCTAGTTGCACAGGGCTTCACTCAGGTTGAGGGTCTTGACTTTGAGGAGACATTTGCCCCTGTAGCTAGACTAGAGGCAATTAGAATCCTGCTTGCATTCTCTGCATCCCAGGGTTTCAAACTCTATCAAATGGATGTCAAGAGTGCATTTCTCAATGGCTTCATTGAGGAAGAGGTGTATGTCAAGCAACCTCCAGGATTTGAGAACCCCAAATACCTGAACCATATCTACAAGCTTTCCAAAGCCTTGTATGGACTTAAGCAGGCCCCTAGAGCTTGGTATGAGAGGCTTAAGTCCTATCTCCTCAGTCATGGTTTCAAAATGGGTATAGTAGACAAAACTCTATTCATCAGACACCAGGATTCTCATTTCCTTCTCGTCCAGATTTATGTGGACGATATTATCTTTGGTGGCTCATCTCAGTCTCTTGTGTCTCATTTTTCTGAGGTGATGAGCACATAATTTGAGATGAGTATGATGGGTGAGTTGAGCTACTTCCTCGGCTTCCAAATCAAGCAGACTCGGGAGAGTACTTTTCTGCACCAAGGTAAGTACACTCGGGACCTCCTGAGGCGGTTTGATATGTCTGATGGGAAGCCTGTGATGACTCCTATGGCCACCACTGCTGTCCTCGAGCCCGATGAGGATGGTGAGCCTGTTGATCAAAAGGAGTTTCGGAGCATGATTGGCTCTCTCTTGTATCTTACTGCCTCGCGGTCAGACATACACTTTGCTATGTGTATGTGTGCTCGCTTTCAGGCTTCTCCTCGTGTCTCTCATCGCTAGGCGGTGAAGCGCATCTTCAGGTACCTTCGAGCTACCATTGATTATGGTATTTGATACTCTTCTTCCTCTTGTCTATCCCTTAGAGCCTTTTCTTATGCAGACTTTGCCGGCTGTAGGATAGATAGGAAGAGCACTTCTGGCACTTGCCAATTCATTGGCACTTCTCTTGTTTCTTGGTCATCTAAGAAGCAGTCCGAGTCGCCTGATCACCGAGGCCGAGTATGTTGTTTGCAGCCGATTCTTTGAGCAGTGTGCTCGATGAGATCGACCTTGCGGGACTTTGGGTTAGAGATAGAGAGTGTTCCACTTTTCTGTGATAACACTTCTGCTATTTGCATTGCCAAAAACCCAGTGTAGCACTCCCGGACCAAGCACATTGATATTAGATATTACTTCCTTAGAGACCATGTGGAGAAAGGAGACATAGTGCTCCGGCCAGGAGAGTGACCACCGGTTGGCGATATCTTTACCAAGCCTTTGGATGGCTCTAGGTTTGTTGTCTTGAGGAGTGAGCTTGAGTTGTGTGCCCTTACGGCCTTCTCGTGAGGGAGAGCCGATCTCAGATATTATGTATTATATTTTATTTCAGTTTTTCCTTTCTTTTATATTGCTCTGGGTGCTTATGGGTTTTATTCCTTAAAGTTATGAGTTCACTTCACTTAGACTTCTGGCATGCTTTTGCATGGACTTCTCATCTTGTGCTTTAGGTTGCTATCATGCTTAATTAGCTGTTCTCTCTTCTCTCTAGGTTGAGTTCCCTCACAGTCTTATAAGTCTAGAAGGTGTTGGGCCCCCTGGGTAGACAGGGTTTGTGTGCACTCCTTAGTTTGGGATCTAGAGGCAGCTTTCCTTTGTTAGTCATTGGGGAAGATGAGAGCGAGTCTGAGCCGTAGTGTTCTCTACCATTTTTTTCTATATATACTCTATAGCCACCCAGTTCGCAGTTTCTTGACTTCTTCCCTCCATTCTGTGTTTTTGGCTTTAATTGAGTTCTTTTTGACCATTCTTGAGCTTAATCTTGCTAATAACTCAATTTGAACCAGATTTGTGCTTAAAATCGAATCACATGTTGAGGGGGAGTTTAAGAATTTGTCTCATGCATTGCATATAGACTTGATTTTTCATTTTATGAGCTTTGTCTATTATGCAAATGATCCATATTTTATTTTATACACCATGCTATATTATGAAGAAAATTACTTGCTTAGATATGTCCAAGTTCATTTATCTTGCTAAGCTTACAAAAATTGAAAAATGAGCGTTAAAAGAAAAACTTGATAAAACATGTTGCTTTTACTTGTTAAGTTTCTTCTCTAGGTGTTTTTGCCATGATTTGTGAAATTCTGGAATTCTCTAGAGTCCCTATAACAACTTGGGTGAATCTTGTTTGATCCATACTTGAGTCCTTCACTAGCTTAACGATGAAAATGCTAAAAATAAAAGTGAAGCAAAATTGACTCTTTTTGCAATTAGACTCAACACCTCACATTCACAAGATGGCTTCTCATTGCACTTGAGATGAACTTGGAATGGGTTGTGTATAACCAAGACCATTCTCTTAAGAGTCTCTCTTGAGATGATCGATTATGGCTTGAGTCAATTACTTTAAAAAATGCAAAAAAATATATGTGGGTAAAGAATGCAAATAATGTCAAACATTTGCACCCCGCTATGTCTTTCAAAGATTCAAAGAAAAATCTGCATACAACAAAAAAAAGCTCGAAGGACTTTGTGTGCACTTCTAGATTCTCCAAAGTGTTGAGTAGGTTGAACTCTAGGTTTTCCATTTGATCCTTTAAATGGCTTTGCTTCTAGTTTTGAAACTAATGACAAGTGTTGTTCTAAATTTTTTTCTTCCCCAGCTCCCAAACCCCTTTCCTTTAAAAATTTTTATTCCCCCTTTGAATTTTTAAACTTTCAAAAATTTTCCCTTCTTTTAAACCCTAAATTTTTAAACCTTAAACCTCAATTTCTTTTTCCCCGGGAATATTTCCTGAAACAATATTTAAAACCCCTTTTAAATTCCTTCCATTTTACGGTTTTTCCCCTTTTCCCTTTAACCCTTTCCCTTTTTTAATTTTTTGAAAAATTTTTCGCCACGGGCCCGACCCAACCTTTTCAAGTAATTGGTTGTATTTTAATTTTCCCAAAACTTTTCATGGATTCCCCCTTATTTTGGGAAATTTTTTGGGGCCACCGTTTTCAAATCATTTTTTTTTTTTGAAATTTTGGAGGGTAAGGGGGTTTTTTCCGGCTTTAAAAATTTTTCCAAAATTTCCCAAAAAATAATTTCCCTAAATTTTCCGTTTTTTACTGGGAATTTCCCAAAACTTTTTAATTTTTTTGTTTCGATTTCCCTTTTTTTAAATTTATTTTTATTTTTTTTGAAAAAAGGGCGTTTTTTAAACGAGAAAAATTTCAAATTTTTAAAAGGCGAATTTTAAATTTTTAAAAAACTTTTTTAAATTTTTAAATTTTTCCCAAATTTTTTTAAAATGGTTATTTGCATAAATTTTTTTAGTTTTAAAAAGTTTAAATGGTTTAAAGATTTAATTCTTTTAAAAAATTTAAAATTTAAACCCTTTTTAAATAAAAATTTTGAATTGGAAAGGGAAGTTGGAAATTTTCCATTTTTTTTAAAAATTAAAATTTTGATTTAAAATTTATTTCAGATTTGAGGTTAGGGATTTTTTTTTTGGGTTTTTTTGTTGGGAATGTTTGGGAAAATTACAAAAAATTTTGGTTAAAAACTTTAAAAAATTAAATTAAAAAAAAAAACCAAACTTAAATTAATTTGGGAATTAAAATTTAATTTTCTTTTTGGGGTTTTTTAAAAAATTTTTTTTAAATTGTTTATTTTACGGTTTAAAATGTTTGGTTTAAATTATATTTTGCTTAAAATTTTTTTGATGTTTAATTTTTTGAAATTAAACCTAAAAATAAAATTTTTTAAAAAATTTAAAAAATTTAATAAATTTAAAAAAATCTTTTTAAAGCATTTTTTGGGGAAACAAATTATTTCTTGTCAATTTAATTTTTAACATTTTGATAAAAATGTTTAAATTATTTTTAAAACTTTTTTAAAAGGGGAAAAATTTTTATGGGGAAAATTTGCCCAAAAATTTTTTGAAATTTATTTTTTTATAAAAATTTTGTTTTAAAATTTGTTTGGGACAAAAAAATTATATAAAAAATTGAAAAAACTTTTAAACCATTTTTTAAATTTAAATTTAATTTCAAAACCCTTAAGGGGTTTTTACTTCCAAAAAAAATTTTGGGGGAAAAGAATTCAAAATTTCCCATTTAAACAAATAAACCTTAAACCTTTTTAATTGGTTTAAATTCAAACGTTTGCCTTTAAATTTTAAATTTTAAAATTTGCTGCCCGCCAAATAAAAAATTTTTTAAAAATTTGAAATGTGTAATTGAAAGGAAGGAATTTAAATTGATTTTTTTTATAAAGGGGATGTTAAACCCAAACCTGGGTTTTGGTTTTAAAATTTTTGGGCGGGTTTTTGGGGGGTTAAAGCCGGGGGGGGGTTTAGGAGGTTAAAAATGTCGGTGGGAGCACAAAATTCTTTGTTTAAACTTTGTCCAAACCCGTAACCATGAACATTGGTTTTTAAAAAATAAAAAGAAAATTCATAAAGCCCTTTTATTTTAAACTATTTAGGGTTTTAAAAATTAAGGGGGTTGGGGTTTACCCCTAAAACCTTTTTTTGGGGAAAAAAGAAGGCCAAATTTTTTTTGGGGTTGGGAAAACCCAATGGGTTTTGAAATTTTTTAAAATTTAAAATTTGGGGGGTTTAAGGGTTTGAACCTAAAGACCCTGGTTTTTCCCCTTTTATCAAAATTTGGAATCTTCCAAAGTTAGTTTAAATTGTTTGGTTTTTTTGGGCCCCGGAAATTTAAGAAAATTAAAACCTTTTAGCTTTTTCTTGCAGGGCTAGGCGCACTTAAATCCCAATTTGGGGCCGGTTTCCGGGTAATTGAGAAAGGGCTTTGGGGATTTCCGGAAATAGGATTTCCAAATTTTTTTGGGGTAAAAAATGAGAGATGGGTTAAATTTTTTTGTTTATCTATAAAAAGGGAAAGGGGTTTTGAATCTTATGGGTGAAGGGGCCCGGGGAGGGGGTGGGAAAGGGTTCCCAAACCAAAAGGGTTTAAATTTTCCACCCTAGGTTTCGGGGCAAAATTTTTTTTTTCAGAAAAATTTCGAAAAATGGGGGTTTTTTGTGGTTTGGCCCGGGTGTTTTTAACCCCCCTCTTGGAAAAAGGGTTTCCCAAATTTTCAGGTTTAAAGGTCCAGGGATAAACAAGTTTTTAAATTATTCTTAAATTTTTGGTTTAAATAAAAAAATTGGGAAAGATTTAAAAACCCTTTTTTTGTTTTTGAATTTAAAAAAATTTTAAATTTTAAAAACCCAAAATTTTTTTTGTGGAAATTGGGTTTTTTTTGGTTTTATAAGGTTGTTTGTTTTTTTTTTTTTAAAAAACTCTTTAAATTTTTTGGAAAATTTTAAATTTGGCTTTAAAAAAAGGGATTTTTGGGGTAAAACAAAACCCCGGGCTTGGGTTTTTCATAAAATTTTTAAATTGGGAAAAGGCCAATTTAAAAAGAAAGGCAACGTTCCTGTTTGGGGGGGAAAAAAGGTGGGAAAGATTTCAAAAAACAAAGTTTTAAAATTTAAACTTAAAGGGTAAAAGGGTTTCTTTAAAAACCCTGGCCAGAAGGGGGTTTGGGCCGGTTTAACGGGTTTTTAAATTTTCCCCCAAAAAATTTTTTTTTGGTTTTTCCCCATTGGGTTTTTTCCTTTTGGTTTTTTAAAGCGCCCAAATGAAAACCCCAAAAAATTTTTTGGGTTTATTTTTCCCCATTTTGGGTTTTTGGTAAAAAAATTGGTCCCCGGGAACAAAGCCCAGGGTTCATGGTAAAAATTCAATAAAAAAAAGGGAAAAAATCTGGGTAATTGCCCAATTTGGGGATTTTTGGGAAAAGGGGGGAAAAAGGTGAAATTAGGGGGGAAAAACGTTTTTTTAAAAATTTAAATAATAAATTTTTAAAGAACCCCAAAGGGTTTAAAAATTTTTTAAAAAGTTTGGTTTTTTAAAAAAAAATTAAAGTTTTTTGGGAAAAGAGGGCCAAAAAAAGGTCAAATTAAAGGTTTTAAATTTGGGGTAATTTTTTTTTGGGTTTATGGGCCCTTGGGGCAAATTTTTTTTTTAGGGAAAGGGTAATTTTTACCCTTTTGCTAAATTAAAAATTTTAATAAACTTTTAAAATATTTGAAAAATTTTTTAAAGGGGTGTTTTTTTTTTTTCCTTTTGAAATTTTTCCCGGAAAAAAAAACCTTTTTTTTTAGAAAGAAAACTGTTAAACCCTTTGAAGGGGAAAAAATTTAAAAGGGGGGGGCAACCAAAACATTTTAGAAAAAATTTTAAAAAGAAATAAAAGGTAAATTTTGGAAAAGGTTTTTCTTTGGAAACCCTCTATAAACAACCTTTTTTTGGGGTTTATTTGCTTTAAAATGGATTTGGGGCCCGGTGTTTTGAAATTAAATTTAAAGGGTTGATTTTTTTTAAGAAAATTTTTTATTTTTTTTTCCCTAATAGGGTTTTTTAAAATGTTTTTTTTTTAAAAAAATTTTTCTTTAAATTTATTTTTTTTTTTTAAAAAAACCCTTTGGGGGAATTTAATGGGAATTGACCCTTTGGGGCCAAAAAAAAAATTTAAAGGTGGGGACATTTTTGTCGGAAAAACCCTCTTTAAATTTCCTTTAAAAAATTTTGTTTGGGGCCCCATTTTGTTTGTGCCCAGTTTCTTTGGGAAACCTTTTATCCGAAAAAATTTACCCCTTCCCCAATTAGGTTTTGGGGAAAAAAAAGGGTTTTGTAAAAATTTTATTTAAGGTTTATTGTTTAAATTTGTTTATTTTAATTTTAAATTTTTAAAGGGGCTTTCTAGAATTTGATTTTACTTTGGATGTTTTTTATTAATTTTTTTCAGTTTTTTTTTAATCTTTGTAAAAATTTCTTTTTAAAACGTGAAAAAACAAAAGGGGTTTTTTCCAAAATTTAGGTTTTTAGGTGGGAAAAAGGAGGGGTCGGGGCCCAAAAAAAAAATTTTTTTTAAATCTATTTGGGTTTTTTTTGAAAAAAGGGTTATTTTTTTTGGTACCCTTGGGGGGGAAAAAATTATTAAGGTGCCCCTTTAAAAGGGGTTTCCCCTTTTTGTTAAAAGGGTTTTAAATAAATTTTTAAGGGGAAAACCCGATTTGGGAAAAAACCCAGAAAAAAAATTTTCCCAAAATTTTTTTAAATTTGGCAACAAATTTTTTCTAATTATGTTAAGCACATACTTATGTTTATATATTGTCACCGAATGTGATATGTATTGTAATTAAAGTGTTTGTGTTCTGTGAATGTGATATATGCATTCTATGTCTTGTTAAGCACATACTTATGTTTATATATTGTCACCGCATGTGATATGCATTGTAATTAAAGTGTTTGTGTTCTGTGAATGTGATATATGCATTCTATGTTCTGTACTGCGAATGTGATACATATATATATGTGCATACTCTCAATAGGTGCTGTTTTGGAGAATATTAAAAAAGGCACACCCCTATGAGGGTCATCACAATCGGTTCTTGTGTGGAACTAATTCTGATGAGGCCATCAGAATCAGTTCTTCTCTGAAACCAATTCTGATGATTACATCATCCGAATCGGTTCTTACAAGGAACCGATTCTGATGACAATATCATCGGAATCAATTCTTACATGGAACCGATTCGGATGACACTATCAACAAAATCAGTTCCATGTAAGAATCGATTCTAATGAAAGGGTCATCAGAATTGGTTCCATATGATGAGGACATCACTATACTGGATGCACCCATAACCTCATCTCCACCACCCACTATGCAAGGTCCTATCACAAGGGCACGTGCATGACAGCTAAAACAACAGGTGAACTCGTTTCTCGGGTTGCATAATTATATTTTAGAGAATAGACTACTGCATAATAATATGCTTGTGCTTAGGAATCATGGTTTAGAGCAGCAAGGACGTCATCCCTCATGAATACAAGCTAGAATACAGGCTAATCCCGAGGAAGAAGCTGAAACGTCCACCCAGGAGCAGTCCACCTTCAACTGGCCATAACTTTTGCATGCGGAGTCCGTTCGGGATGAGTGAGTACTTGATTGAAAGCTAATTTTGTGCTCTTTCCAATGGATCTAGTCTGATCATCAAGTTCCACTCGAGCTGGACACAGCAGTCAAAAATGTGCGACGGTTTCAGACTCTTCGGGTGCTACGCCACCATTATTGTTTGGATGAGTTCACATGTAATTAGAGTGGTGTGAAACCAACTCCTAGCAGCCATCTCTTTGGCTATATATAGGACAAACCCCCTATCTATCTCCTCAGGTTTTGTTTAGTTTAGTTGCCCCCATGTGTGGAACTATAACCTTGTTCTCCTGACTCGGCTAGAGCAGCAGTAAACAAGTTCAGAATCTCAGTTCGTGTGTGTGTGCTTCATCCTTGTTCTTGCTAATTCATCGATTGCTTGCAAGAATAGACCTTCGTGGTCAGGTCATTCGGGCTTTTGGCACGGTTGATAACAACTAGGAGCGTGATTTTGCGATTGCGGGCGCTTATCCTTGTATGGTTCATAGCTGGATCGTCAAAGTCACCCTCCGCCTAATCGAAATTATCCCCTCCCTGGAAGATCGGGCACCCGTGTGTGCATCATTTGGTATCAAAGCAACGGTTGACCGGTGAGTTCTTGTATCTTGTTGTTTGATTGTGTTCTTCCTAGAGTCCAGAAAATTTGCCCTACAAAAAGATTGTTTGTTCGTTGTCCAAACCCCGTTGTGCCTTCCAATCGTTAATTTTGTTTTTGCTAAATTGAGTTTATATCTGTTCTAGTGTTGTCTTGTTGCTGTTCATCTTCTTGTTTATTTCCCTACCCCAACATCCATCCATAAAACCCAAAAACAACCCCATCTCGGCCTGAAATATCCCCTTTCTGCAGCCACCACCAAAAACACAATAACTCTCAATTTCCGAATAATTTTTAAGTGGGACCAAAAGGAGAAGTTTCCTCACTCAATGCAGCATATACATGTCAATTTTGGTGCAAATCCATTCAGGGAGGAAAGAGTTTGGTGCATTGCAATCTGACCAATTGCTGTCCTGAAATCTGCATCTGTGTGCATTTTCAAAATTTGTGCAAAATTTTCAGTTCTTTTTCAGAAAGTTTTCCCAATAGAAAAGTTGTTGCAAAAGCCGTTAGGAAGAATAGAAAAAAAGAATCATTGAAAAAGAGGCATCTGATCAAAAGTTACGGCCAAAGTACCGACCTGCTGTCTAGTGGACAGAAATCAGTAATCTAGAAAGTTGGAATTCATCTTGTGCTCCCAAGTTGCAAATTGCAAATTCGTGAGTTTTGACGTGATTATCACTTGTATCCACTGCCATATCATTTGTTTTAGCCTAATATCCATCCTTGTTTGATCAGCAACATAGGCTAATTGCTAGTTTCGAACACTTATTCAGTTTTATGCAAATTCTGAAATTGGCTGATTGTTTCCCTTTGCTACTCATTAAAAAGCCTTTCCAAGCTCCACTTTCTACTAACCATACAGGTGCTAAGGCTTGCAATCGCTTTACTCACATTTGAGTTTGGTTTATCATGAACTAGCCACCGGATGCACCATTTGCTGCATTTGTAAGAATTGGTAAGAGCTTGGTAAAGAGCAAGAGAGAGTGACACTTGATCCCTTTTGACCTACAGTAGTGATAGGAAATTACAAACTCTTATATGTCTTTTATTACTAACCATGGCAGAAGACAATGGAAGCATTAAGGAAAACCAAGCTGAAGTTCTCACACCCCGCATAAGAGGAATTATACAACACTTCGAACGTTTATTGAACGTGCATACTACCCACCATGATGAGGTATTGGCTGAAATCAACAACAACCTCGCAGCCCTCCGCGACCGTGTAGATCGCCTTGAGGGACAACAAGCACTACTTGCTGAAAATGTGGCTAACAATACGCAAGGACAAAATGGCACGCATGGACGCCAACCGCGGCACGCTACCCGTGCTTGGGCAAATGAGATGGAAGAGGAAGAGAACAATTATGTTGCTGACACTGAGAATGATGAAGGTTTTAACTCTAACAATGATCGAGATCATCGACGACTTCGATACAATCAGCAAGGCATGGGTAGAAATCAGCGAGAACCTCAAGAGGTACGTAATGATCCCATGGGAAATGTTAAGCTTACAATACCTTCATTTGATGGAAAATATAACCCTGATGCTTATCTTGATTGGGAGCTAGCGGTTGAACAAAAATTTGCATGCTATGACTTTCCTGAAGATCGAAAAGTTAGGGCTACCACTAGTGAATTCACTGCTTTTGCCTCCATTTGGTGGAGTGAGACTTGTAGGAATCGTGGGAATGCACCTAGAACATGGAATGCTTTGAAAAGAATGATGAGAACTAGATTTGTTCCTGCTTACTATGCTCGTGACTTGCTCAACAAATTACAACGCTTAAATCAAGGAAATAAATCTGTAGAGGAGTATTATCAAGAAATGCAAATTTGTGAGTTGCGTTGTGGTTTGGAAGATAATGAAGATGCTAAGATGGCTAGATTTCTAGGTGGGCTCAACAGAGAAATTTAGGATATACTTGATTACAAGGAATACAACTCTATCACTCATTTGTTTCATCTTGCTTGCAAAACTGAAAGGGAAGTACAGGGACGACATTCCAAGTTCAGGGGAAATTTTGGAGGCTCGTCTTTGTCATGACAAGGCCAAGTGCAAGCAAAGGTGCCATCTACCTCTTCGGGTTGTGCACCTCCACCCTCCAACCGTGGGCGTCCTGCTACATCTACTTTCACTCCATCACATGTTTCTGAAACAAAATCAGCCACGGTACAAGCTCCTACCAAGAGTGCTTCTTCGGTTGCTTCTTTTGGTCACACACGCGATGTGCAATGCCACAAATGCAAAGGATTTGGGCACTTCATGTGTGATTGTCCAAGTCGGCGTGCTTTGATTGTAAGAGAAGATGGTGAGTATACTTCTGCCAGTGATGTAGAAGATCTTGCTTTAGTTACAACTAACCTTGTAGGTGAATATCAAAGTGATAAGCAAGGTGAGAAGCACTTGGGTACTGAAATTTCGAACAAATACATGAGCATCATTGTCAAACGTGTCCTTAGTGTGCAAATGGAGAAAGTAGAATAGAATCAACGACATAACCTGTTCCAAACCAAATTTGTCATCAAGGAACATTCTGTACGAGTCATCATTGATGGAGGGAGTTGCAACAATCTTGCTAGCATAGAGATGGTCGAGAAGCTTGACTTGACCACAACACAACATCCACATCCCTACTATATTCAGTGGTTCAACTCTAGTGGAAAAATAAAGGTAACAAGGATGGTGAGATTGCACTTTTCACTCGGTTCATATCATGACCATGCTGATTGTGATGTTGTACCTATGCAAGCTTGCTCTTTGCTGTTAGGTAGACCTTGGCAATATGATAAAGATGCTATCCATCATGGTAGAACTAACCAATATACTCTCATTCATCAAGGACGAAAAATTGTTTTGCTTCCTATGGCCCCTGTTGCCATTTTAAAGGATGATCTTGAGAGAGCTGAGAGAGAGAAAGAGAAAATGTGCAAAGTGAAAACACCGCTGTTGCTAAAGAGATAGGTGCACATAAAAAAAACCTAATCCTAGGCAACCAGAATAGCAACAAAATCAGAATTGCATTACCTGGAAGTGCATAATTCTCCTTGCTATGCCTTGATTTGTAAACAGGCCTTGTTTACTTTGGATGATATACCTGTTTCGTTGCCTCCTGCTATTGCTAACCTTTTGCAGGAATATGAGGATGTGTTTCCAACTGAGGTGCCTCCGGGACTACCACCAATTAGGGGAATTGAACATTAAATTGACTTAATTCCAGGAACCACATTGCCAAACCGGGCTGCATACAGAACCAATTCAGAGGAGACTAAGGAAATTCAACGTCAAGTGCAAGACTTACTTGGTAAAGGGTACGTACGTGAGAGCCTTAGTCCTTGTGCTGTTCCTATGCTTTTAGTGCCAAAGAAAGATGTATCATGGCGTATGTGCATAGATTGTAGAGCTATCAATAATATCACTATTAGGTATCGTTACCCTATTCCTAGATTGGATGATATGCTAAATGAGTTAAGTGACTCTATTGTGTTATCTAAAGTTGACTTGAGAAGTGGGTACCACCAAATCAGAATGAAACTTGGGGATGAATGGAAAACTGCATTTAAAACAAAATTCGAATTGTACGAGTGGTTAGTAATGCCCTTTGGTTTAACTAATGCACCTAGTACATTCATGCGATTAATGAATGAAGTTTTGCGCACTTTCATTGAAAAATTTGTGGTGGTCTACTTTGATGACATCTTGATTTATAGCAAGTCTTTTTCTGAACATCATGAACATCTACGTGCTGTTTTTAATGCTTTGAGAGAAGCACGTTTATTTGGTAACCTTGAAAAGTACACCTTTTGCACCGATCGAGTCTCGTTTCTTAGCTATGTTGTGACACCGCAGGGAATTGAAGTTGACGAAACCAAGATTGAAGCAATCAAGAGTTGGTCGACTCCTAAAACGGTCACACAAGTGCGGAGCTTCCATGGCCTTGCTGGCTTCTATCGTCATTTTGTGAAAGATTTCAGCACCATTGCTGCACCACTAAACGAGCTAACAAAGAAAGGTGTTTCTTTTCATTGGGGGCAAGCGCAAGAAGATGCTTTCAATCTCTTGAAAGATAAGCTCACTCATGCACCACTGCTTCAACTTCCAGATTTTGGTAAGACCTTTGAACTTGAGTGTGATGCTAGCGGTGTTGGAATTGGAGGTGTATTAATACAAGAAGGTAAATCTGTTGCTTATTTTAGTGAGAAATTGAGAGGCCCTGTTATGAATTATTCTACGTATGATAAGGAATTGTATGCTCTTGTACGTTCCTCAGAAAAGTGGCAACATTATTTGTGGCCTAAAGAATTTGTCATCCACACTGATCATGAATCTCTTAAGCGTATTAGAAGCCAAAATAAGTTGAACCGTAGATGTGCTAAATGGGTTGAATTCATTGAGTCATTTACTTATGTCATCAAACACAAGAAAGGAAAGGATAATGTGATTGCTGATGCATTGTCAAGGCGATATGCAATGATGCCTCAACTTGATTGTAGGATTTTTGGCTTAGAAACCATCAAAGAACTACATGCTCAAGATAGTGATTTCAAAGAAGTCTTGATGAATTGCAAAGATGGGAAGTGTTGGAACAAATTTGTAAACAACGATGGATTTTTGTTTAAAACTAACAAGCTATGCATTCCAGCTAGCTCTGTTTGTCTTTTGTTATTACAGGAGGCTCATGGAGGAGGATTGATGGGTTATTTTGGTGCCAAAAAGACAGAGGAAATGTTGGCTGCTCATTTCTATTGGCCTAAGATGAGACACGATGTTGAGCGCTATGTGGCACGCTGCATCACATGCCAAAAGGCCAAGTCTCGGTTGAACCCCCACGGTTTGTATAAACCTCTCCCAGTCCCTAGTGTTCCATGGGAAGATATTTCAATGGACTTTGTTCTAGGATTACCTAGGACAAAGAGGGGGAGGGATGGCATATTCGTTGTTGTTGATAGATTCTAAAAATGGCACATTTCATTTGTAAGGACCCGAATTCACCAATTCGAATCCACTATGTTTTACCGCACTAGTCCCAGGATCAATGCTAGTGCACACAGCTTAACATCGGTAAGCATCACATCATACACAACGATAAGAATAATAAGACTTTATTTATTTAATATAACTAGTGTATGATCCTAAGATCACTTACATTATTCAGCCACATGGGCTAGACTGACAGTAAACTTAGACAAATGCAGTGGAAAATATAGCAAAAGACGTAGATGTCCTATCAGCACACCATAGGCGACTGACAAGGCTTGGCCTAATGACTCGTATCCACCTGGAAATCCTCCTCCAACACGGGCGATGAATCCTCCACTGTTGTTTGTTGTTGATAGGCAAGGGTGAGTACAAAAGCACTCAACAAGTTGTGCACAGAATGCATTCCTATTTTAGCTATATGCAGGCTTATTCCAAAGAAAGGCTATGTGGTTTATTTGCAATGAAGCAGCATTTAAGAATACATACAATACATAGATTGAAAAGACAGTAAAAAAAATAATAGCAGTAAATAGATTCAATGATTCTCAATAAACCAAGTTTCCATCCTAAATCCAGTTCCATTATCCACATGGCATCCTGCCATCCCATCCAGTTATCCAATTAATTAAACTAACCCTTGACTGTAATCCCCGAGCATTGCTCAATACCGTGAGCACGGCTATCCGAATAGTTTGTATACTCTGCAGAGGTTATGCACTTTACCCACACGATACAACCATGCACTACACAGGCGAATGATCATAACAAAGCCTTTACAATGCATCATCTTAACCCAGTACTACCCGCTGAGGTTTCAACACTGATGGGTTACACCACAACAACAGGGGCCCCCTCTTGCGCCATGTGAGTTTCCTCCGTACACCCAGACTCACACCACCACGATAGTACTCAAGCTAAGACTTTGCAAATTAGTTAGCTAGGCTGCCCCATAACAGACATGTGGTTGCATGATTGACTCAGGTCAAAGGCTCGCAAGGTTAAGTCCTTAGGATTGATCAAAGCAAGACTTGCACATACCCTCTGCCTAGCGGGCCCACCCTGGCACACCTGCCCTTGACACTTGCTTCAATCGAAGTGATTATTAACCCAGTTGATTACCAAGCACCACGTGCTATACACAAATTAACATTGTTGCGTGACATCCATCGTCACAACAAATCAATCTCATCGTGTGACCACACATGACACACAAGTTCATATCATTGTTCCATATTCCATTAATCAAGATTAATAATCAGCAATTCATGAACATATGATGACGTGGCATGGCTAAGCACTCTAATCCGATCTAACCATCCCATGTGGATTTCATTAATAACCAACTATAGCAATCCAATCTAAGGTGACAAATGAATCATGGCATACAATTGACAAGGTAGGGTGTAATTCAATGGGTATACTAGCTAAGTCCCAATTTAAGTTGAAATTATTTTTACACATGAAATAATATGTAATAAGGTAAAAACAAAGTAGCAATTTTGCAAATCATGGGTGCAACATGATCAAAGCACAACTTGCCTTGGTTAAGCTCTTGGTCTTGATCCAGAAATTATTCTTGAGTTGCCAATTCCTCCTCCGAAGCCTCGCACAATTCAATGTCTACGCAAATCGAGAAGAAATAGCAAATAAACACAAAACTAGAGAACAAATGAACTCAAAAATTCATACAAAAACCACCATTAGATATATCTCAATTTTACAAATTTTTAGAAATTTGAATCACCTCAATCAGAGTTCGTTTGAGGGATAACGTGCCCTCGGAAGATTCAAAAAATCCAAAAACCCCTAAAATTGGAAAATCCAAAATATCCGAATTATTTTTGTAAAGAAAAATCCGATTTATTGTGTCAGCTGACGTCAGCCCTGCGCTGAGCTGATACGACCGACACGTGGCACGATGTTCATCGTGCGGAACCGATCTAACGGACACTATCTAAACTACTACATGGCAAGATCAGAGGCATCCGATTTCAATCCAACGGCCAAAGCTTACCGAGTGAAATACTATTCACCGAGGTGACGCGGCACAATCACGACCGCCCATCTAAGATCGATCGGTGAATCCTTACCCAAGCTAATTACTGTTGACCTAGCTGACGTGGATTAATCTGGTACACCCACGACTGATCGGACGGCTACGAGTACCCGAGCGACTTACCGGATCTCGAAGTGACATGGCTCAATCTCAGCGGTCCAAAGCTAATCCAATGGCTGCCGATGCTCGACTTCAACGATGGTGAGGCGGCGGCGCAAGGCTACCAGAGTTAGGGACGACGACCTTGCTTGCGGCGCTTCGGTGGAACTCCGGCGACGTAAAGTGGCGGAACGGGTGCGTCTTGGCGCGGCGGTGTCAGATCTACCCTTGGAACGGCGGAAGAGAATCACGGCGACGGTGGAACGCGACGGAGCTCTCCTCGGTACTTCGGCGAGCTTCCGCGCGAGTCCACGGCCTCCTCGAACGTCGATGCTTCAGCGAGAAGGCGCGGAGACTACTGGGGATCCTCGGGAGGGCGCACGGTCCTTAAATACCCCGCCCACGACGCGTATGGGCGGCAGACTCCGAGTCGGCGGCGGTGGCGGCGGGATCCTAGTTCGAATCGAAGACGACGACCATCAACCGCACGAGCTCCATCGGACGGCTACGCGAGTCTCCCGACGCGGCACGATCCCATCCCCTTACCTAAATCGATGGCCTGGATTGATTTGGTTTCCAAAACGGTACGGCTAACCTCGTGCATCGGATGAAGATCCAACGGCCGAAAGCTTTTAGGGTTTTTGTGCGATGCGGATCGTTGGATTAGGATCCAACAGTTAGCGCTAGATCACGGGCTTTGGGGCCGAGCGGGCTAAACAGTGCACGGGCGAGCGACACAGTAGTGGGCCTCGGCCCATTACTGTTCACTAGGGATTTTCGGGGTTTCCTTAATTAAAATAATTAGAGAAAATAATTTGATTTATTTAAGGCAATAAAATTATCAAGAAAAATCCCAGAAAAATCTCAAAAATACTTTGAGGCATTCTAGACTCAAATACAATATTTTTGGCAAAACTTCATTTTAAACTTATCTATTTATAATTAATCTTTGGCAAAAGCAATATACTTTAATTCTAAAATAATCCAAATAAATCTCAGAAAATCCAAATAAATCCAAAAAATTCACAAAAATACAAATTGCAATAAAATAATATTAAATAAATAAAAATTAGAAATTTGGGATGTTACAAACCTCCCCTCTTAACAAAATCTCGACCCCAAGATTCAGGGCTAACTAGAGAATAGGTTTGGAAATTCTGCCTTCATGTCCTCTTCGCGCTCCCAGGTTGCTTTGCTCTCTGAGTGATTGCTCCACTGAACTCTGCAAAAACGGGTAAACTTGTTTCTGGTCCTACGCTCCATTACATCCAAAATCTTAATCGGCTGCTCCTTTTAGGTCAGGTCTTCCTGCAACTCGATTGCTTCTAACGGTGTTTGCTCTGCTGGCACTCTAAGATATTTCTTAAGCTGAGACACATGGAACACATCATGCACACCTGCCAATGTCTGAGGCAACTCCAACTGATACACAACCTCTCCTCAGCGACTCAGGATTTTAAATGGTCCGACAAACCTGGGTGCAAGCTTTCCTTTGACCTGGAACCTCTTAACACTTTTAAGGGGAGTGACTCTGAGATATACAAAATCATTAGGCTCAAAACTCAATTCACGACGACGGTTGTCAGCGTAGCTCTTCTGTCTCGATTGCGCTGTTTTCAGCCTTTCTCAAATCATGGCAACTTGCTCTTTAGCCTCCCTGAGAATCTCAGGCCCAAATACTGAACGCTCTCCCGTTTCATTCCAATTCAACGGGGTACAACAAGCACGTCCATATAGTGCCTCAAATGGTGACATTTGCAAACTAGCCTGGTAACTATTATTATAGCTGAACTCTGCATATGGCAACTTTTATCCCAAGATGTACTGTAAGATATCGCACAAGCTCTCAACATATCCTCCAAAATCTGGTTAACTCTTTCCGTCTGGCCATCTGTCTGCGGATGATAAGCGGTGCTAAAATTCAAACAAGTTCCCATTGCTTCATGCAGTTTGTCCCAAAATCTGGAGGTAAATTGGGTACCTCGATCCGATACAATCTTCTTGGGCACACCATACAAACATACAATTCTTGCCATGTATAATTCTGCCAATCGATCTCCTGAATAAGTTGTTTTCACTGGGATGAAATGAGCAACCTTTGTCAATCGATCAATGATTACCCATATGGAATCATACCCTCTCTGAGTCTTGGGCAATCCCGTGATGAAATCCATTACAATTTCCTCCCATTTCCATTCTAGAATCTTCAATGGCTGCAACCGTCCAGCGGGCTTCTGGTGCATTGCTTTTACCCTCTGACACACATCACACAATGCAACATGCTCCGCTACTTCACGCTTCATACTTGGCCACTAGAATCTCTTTTTAAGGTCTTGATACATCTTGGCGCTTCCTGGATGAATAGAGTACTTGGAATCGTGTTCTTCTTCAAGAATCAAGTTCTTAAGCTCCTTCTCATTTGGCATACAAATTCGACCTTTAAACCACAGGGTTCCTTGTTCATCTACTGCGAAATCCTCTGCCAAACCCTCTTCTTTCTTGGACTTGATCTTGCTGATCTTCTCATCCTTACTCTGCCTCTCCCTGATTTGATCCTCTAGGTTTGGCTTTACTTCCAAGGCGGCTACAAATCCTTGCGGCACAACCTCTAAATTCAACCTCTGAAACTCTTCACACAACTTCGGTTGATCACTTGCTACCATCACACTTATACTGTGGCTTTTACGACTCAGGGCGTCATCTACCACATTGGCTTTTCCAGGATGATAATGGATTCCAACATTATAATCCTTAATCAATTCTAGCCATCTTCTCTGCCTCATATTAAGATCTGACTGGGTAAATATGTACTTCAGACTCTTGTGGTCCATATATATCTCACATCTATTCCTAATGAGATAATGACGCCATATCTTTAAAGCATGCACTACGGCAGCTAACTCCAGATCATGCATCGGATAATTTCCTTTATGTGGCCTCAACTGCCTTGATGCATAGGCCACTACCTTGCCATTCTGCATCAGTACACAACCAAGACCCTGCCTTGAGGCATCACAATAAATATCAAAATCGACCGCACATCCGCAATACTAACACAAAAGTGATGTTAACCGCTTCTTTAACTCATGAAAAATTTGCTCGCACTCTGGAGTCCATGAAAACTTTTTCTCTTTCTTCAACAATTGCGTGAGAGGTCTCGCAATCATCGAAAATCCTTCTATGAACCGTCGGTAATATCTCGCCATTCCCAGAAAACTACAGATTTAGGTAACTGTCTTCGGCTTGCTCCCAATGTAACACAGCTTTCACTTTACTTGGATCCACAGTGACTCCTTTAGCTATCATTGCATGGCCAAGGAATCCTACCTTCTCTTTTCAAAAGTCACATTTACTGAATTTAGCATACAACTGCTGTTCTCGCAACTTCTCCAAAACCAATCGCAGATGCTCTGCATGCTCCTCTTCTGACTTGGAGTACACAAGGATATCGTCTATAAATACAACCACGAATTTATCCAGATATTCCATGAACACCTTGTTCATCATGTTCATGAAGTATGCAGGACCGATAGTTAGTACACACGGATCATATCAGTATGGACCATAACCATGCAGTAAATAAGAATTAAATTCAGAGTACTGCCCGACATGTCCCATTATTACAAAAGTTGGGCCCGTAGGTCATATAGCACGGAGACATTAAGCTGGCAAATAAACTTGACAAAGCAAGGACTGGAAAACGCGATCCTATACGTCTGAATAATCCTCCTCTTCACAGCCTTCACCGCAGATGTCAAACGGTGGGATGCAGGCTCTTGGATAGCTATCTCTACCCTCCTGATCTTGGTTAGTGAAGAGAGAGTCGTCTTCTTGTGGATCAGCAACGGCATCGACGTCGGACGTTTCCAGTGCAATGTCCGTGGCGTTCTAGACCTCGTCTGTCGTGACGTGGTTGACTCTTCCTCGCGCAACTGATTGGGGTGCAGCTCCTGCTTGAACAGATGCTTGGCTTCCTTCTTGAACTGGAGTTTTAGCCAGCGTATTTCCCAAGTTGAAATGGACAGGGGTGATTCCTCCCTTCTTCGGACACTTATTGGTGAGATGTCCTGGCTCATTGCAAGAGAAGCATTTCTTGATAGCAGACTGCTGACTTCCTGCTGGTGCATTGCCTCCTGGTACTGGTGTCTAAAAATTTTGACTAACAGGACGAGATGACGAAGTTGATGTCTTGTTGGTCCACTGGGGTTGGATTCTGGCAAATTTTTGCGGTGTCATCCTCAATCTGAGCTGATTAGGCCGCCCTGCTTGACTAGCCATCCTGCGCTTACGATCCTCACCCAACTTCTTGCGCTTGTCTTCAAGGATCAAAGCCTTGTTGACCAATTCCTGAAAGTCAAGGAAGTTGTGGGTGATCAGTCCCACCTACAGTCCTGAATTTAGCCCTTTCAGAAAACGGGACTGACTGGCTTTATCTGTAACCACATCCTCAAGTGCATAGCGTGCCAACTGAGTAAACTTGTTCAAGTACTAAGCCACTGACTGGCCTCCTTGCTTCAATGCCCTGAACTCCTCCTTAAGATCCATCATTTCTTCGGGCACATGGTATTGGCGGAAAGCACCTGAGAACTCCTCCCAAGTGATCGCCTGCGGGGCTTCATGAGCGGCGCAATAGTTTTCCCACCATTCTGCGGCAGTTCCTTCTAGCTAATGCGAAGCATACAACACTTTCTCATTGCCCCCACACTGCGTGATGTGTAACTTTCTCTCAATGGTCCTCAACCAATCATCGGCCTCCAAAGGATTAGCATTGCCAGAGAATGTTGGGAGACGGGTCCTCATAAAGTCTGACAGTTTGGAGTAAGGACGCGGCCCATTGTTGCCTTGTTGCACGTTGTTGCCTCCCGTAGCTTGACTGGCCATACCCTGCATTTGCTGCATCATGGTTTGCATGAGTTGAGTCTGCGCTGCTAAGAAAGCTCCCAAGTTCTGCTTATCCACTGGCAGTGCTGGCTGCAGTGGCATTCCATCATTAGGACTGTCATTCTGGCGAAGGCCACTTCCTGACGCTCCATTATTACCACGAGTGTTCACCATCTGCTTGATCGATTATTTGGTTAGGAAAGGTAGAAGTAGCATAGATAAGATGCAAGAGTTCCTAAGCGGGGGAAAATAGGTTTAACCCAAACTTTAAGCTTTATTAATTATACTTGGTATGGTTGCTTACAAAAGCCTACGGGCTATGCAACACATACGGCACACCCAGCAAACAATAAGAACCAAACTAAACACGCAACCTTAACGTCTATTACAACTGGTAAAGCCACCTTATTGACGCGACTTGATACTCAAGTCTCAACATAGCCCTAAAACTCCTATTCCTCCAGCCATCCCCCACGGGAACTCCCCGGTGGGTACACTGGCGGGTGAGCTGGCGCTGGCGCGAACTGATCTTGGTGTCCCACAACTGGATGCGCTTCCTGCTCCTCAGACTCGGACTTCATCTCCTCCGATGATATTGGTGTAGCGCGGCCTCCCTCTTGTAATGCATCCTCGAGCTCCATGACCTTCTCCTCGTAAGCTACTCGGGTCTCGTGTAGTTCCTTTTTCGCAACTCTGAGCGCTTCATAGACCATCCTTAATTCTGCGTCGGTGTCGTGGGAATGAGCCTCTTGAGTAGCTGCAAATCGTGCTAAGTGCACTGTAGTAGCATCCTCCCCTTGAGTGACGTGTGGGCGCCAAGCATCACGTACTATGGGGTGGAGTCGAAATACGGTGTCGTGCAGCTCGCAGCAGTAGTCATAGCAAATCCTTCGTAGAGGCGAGTCGCGAAGCCTCCTGAATACCAATCTCCCAAGTAGCCCTCCTCATCGTGATGCTGATAGGCTGGCTTGTCTTCTCACCTTCTCTGGCATAGATTAAAAGTTTGCACACCACTCCTCTTGTGGCTCCGTTGATGATCCAAGTCCGGCCTTAATACATCGGCCTGGCGAAACCTCCCAAAACTTGAAGCACCCTCCGGAGTTCTGTTACGTAGCCACCCTCACACTCTCCGTATGATTGTGACTTCCTCATCTATTCAAAAGAGAAATAGATAAGTCCACCACTCTCAAATGGCCACGAGAAAACAAAAATTTCAGTAAGGGTAAGGAGCAGAGAATAAGAAGAGTCAAGAGTGTTATCTTAGTCCCATTTAGGTTTTTCTTTAGAAAATAGTTTTGGACTCCCTAAGATACCACCATGCTAACTAAGGCCAAGACCTACAGTCAGTATGCTCTGATACCACCTTTGTAAGGACCCGAATTCACCAATTCGAATCCACTGTGGTTTACCGCACTAGTCTCAGGATCAATGCTAGTGCACACAGCATAACATCGGTAAGCATCACATCATACACAACGATAAGAATAATAAGACTTTATTTATTTAATATAACTAGTGTATGATCTTAAGATCACTTACATTATTCAGCCACATGGGCTAGACTGAAAGTAAACTTAGACAAATGCAGCAGAAAATATAGCAAAAGACGTAGATGTCCCATCAGCACACCACAGGCGACTGACAAGGCTTGGCCTAATGACTCGTATCCACCTGGAAATCCTCCTCCAACACGGGCGATGAATCCTCCACTGTTGTTTGTTGTTGATAGGCAAGGGTGAGTACAAAAGCACTCAACAAGTTGTGCACTGAATGCATTCCTATTTTAGCTATATGCAGGCTTATTCCAAACAAAGGCTATGTGGTTTATTTGCAATGAAGCAGCATTTAAGAATACATACAATACATAGATTGAAAAGACAGTAAAACAAATAATAGCAGTAAATAGATTCAATGATTCTCAATAAACCAAGTTTCCATCCTAAATCCAGTTCCATTATCCATATGGCATCCTGCCATCCCATCCAGTTATCCAATTAATTAAACTAACCCTTGACTGTAATCCCCGACCATTACTCAATACCGTGAGCACGGCTATCCGAATAGTTTGTACACTCTGCAGAGGCTATGCACTTTACCCACACGATACAACCATGCACCACACAGGCGAATGATCATAACAAAGCCTTTACAATGCATCATCTTAACCCAGTACTACCCGCTGAGGTTTCAACACTGATGGGTTACACCACAACAACAGGGGCCCCCTCTTGCGCCATGTGAGTTTTCTCCGTACACCCGGACTCACACCACCACGATAGTACTCAAGCTAAGACTTTGTAAATTAGTCAGCTAGGCTGCCCCATAACAGACATGTGGTTGCATGATTGACTCAGGTCAAAGGCTCGCAAGGTTAAGTCCTTAGGATTGATCACAGCAAGACTTGCACATACCCTCTGCCCAGCGGGCCCACCCTGGCACACCTGCCCTTGACACTTGCTTCAATCGAAGTGATTACTAACCCAGTTGATTACCAAGCACCACGTGCTATACACAAATCAACATTGTTGCGTGACATCCATCGTCACAACAATTCAATCTCATCGTGTGACCACACATGACACACAAGTTCATATCATTGTTCCATATTACATTAATCAAGATTAATAATCAGCAATTCATGAACATGTGATGATGTGGCATGGCTAAGCACTCTAATCCGATCTAACCATCCCATGTTGATTTCATTAATAACCAACTATAGTAATCCAATCTAAGGTGACAAATGAATCATGACATACAATTGACAAGGTAGGGTGTAATTCAATGGGTATGCTAGCTAAGTCCCAATTTAAGTTGGAATTATTTTTACACATGAAATAATATGCAATAAGGTAAAAACAAAGTAGCAATTTTGCAAATCATGGGTGCAACATGATCAAAACACAACTTGCCATGGTTAAGCTCTTGGTCTTGATCCAGAAATTGTTCTTGAGTTGCCAATTCCTCCTCCGAAGTCTCGCACAATTCAACGTCTACGCGAATTGAGAAGAAATAGCAAATAAACTCCAAAAACAGAGAACAAATGAACTCAAAAATTCAAACAGAAACCACCATTAGATAGATCTCAATTTTACAAATTTTAAGAAATTTGAATCACCTCGATCGGAGTTCGTATCAAGGAGAACGAGCCCTCAGAAGATTCAAAAATCCTAAAATCCCTAAAATTGGAAAATCCGAAATATCCGAATTATTTTTGTAAAGAAAAATCCGATTTATTGCATCAGCTGACGTCAGCCCTGTGCTGAGCTGATACGGCCGACACGTGGCACGATCTTCACCATGCGGAACCGATCTAACGGACACTATCTAAACTACTACGTGGCAAGATCAGAGGCATCCAATTTCAATCCAACGGCCAAAGCTTACCGAGTGAAATACTATTCACCGAGGTGACACGGCACAATCACGACCGCCCATCTAAGATCGATCGGTGAATCCTTACCCAAGCTAATTATTGTTGACCTAGCTGACGTGGATTAATCTGGTACACCCGCGACTGATCGGACGGCTACGAGTACCCAAGCGACTTACTGGATCTCGAAGTGACGTGGCTCAATCTCAGCGGTCCAAAGCTAATCCAACGGCTGCCGATGCTCGACTTCGACGATGGTGAGGCGGCGGCGCAAGGCTACCGGAGTTGGGGCCGACGACCTTGCTTGCGGCGTTTCGGTGGAACTCCGGCGACGTAAAGTGGCGGAACAGGTCCGTCTTGGCGCGGCGGTTTCAGATCTGCCCTTGGAACGTCGGAAGAGAATCACGGCGACGGTGGTACACGGCGGAACTCTCCTCGGTACCCGATGAGCTTGCGCGCGAGTCCACGGCCTCCTCGAACGTCGATGCTTCAGCGAGAAGGCGCGGAGACTTCTGGGGATCCTCGGGAGGGCGCACGGTCCTTAAATACCTCGCCACGACGTGTATGGGCGGCAGACTCCAAGTCGGCGGCGGCGGCGGGATCCGAGTTCGAATCGAAGACAATGACCATCAGCCGCACGATCTCCATCGGACAGCTACGCGAGTCTCCCGACGCGGCAGGATCCCATCCCCTTACCTAAATCGACGGCCTGGATTGATTTGGTTTCCAAAACGGTACGGCTGGCCTCGTGCGTCGGATGAAGATCCAACGGTCGAAAGCTTTTAGGGTTTTTGCGCGATGCGGATCGTTGGATTAGGATCCAACGGTTGGCGCTGGATCACGGGCATTGGGGCCGAGCGGGCTAAACAGTGCACGGGCGAGTAGCACAGTTGTGGGCTTCAGCCCATTACTGTTCACTAGGGATTTTCGGGGTTTTCTTAATTAAAATAATTAGAGAAAATAATTTGATTTATTTAAGGCAATAAAATTATCAAGCAAAATCCCAGAAAATTCTCAAAAATACTTTGAGACATTCTGGACTCAAATACAATATTTTTGGCAAAACTTTATTTTAAACTTATCTATTTAGAATTAATCTTTGGCAAAAGCAATATACTTTAATTCTAAAATAATCCAAATAAATCTCAGAAAATCCAAATAAATCCAGAAAATTCACAAAAATACAAATTGCAATAAAATAATATTAAATAAATAAAGATTAGAAATTTGGGATGTTACATCATTTCATACCACAAGAGCGATGATGCCACTGACATTTCTGATTTGTTCTTTAAAGAAATTGTACGCTTGCATGGTATGCCTTCCACTATTGTTTCAGATCGTGATGCCAAATTCTTAAGCCATTTTTGGAGGACTCTATGGAACAAATTGGGAACCAAGCTACTTTTCTCTACCACATGTCACCCCCAAACAGATGGCCAAACTGAAGTTGTCAACCGCACTTTGTCAACAATGTTGTGGGCTATTCTAAAGAAGAACTTGAAAGAGTGGGAGGAATGCCTTCCTCGTGTGAAGTTTGCCTACAATCATGCAGTACATTCAACCACAAAGGTTAGTCCTTTTTAGGTAGTATATGGTTTTAACCCTCATGCTCCCATAGACTTATTGCCTCTTCCTTGTACCGAGAGGGTGAATTTAGATACAAAAAAAATGTGCTGATTTTATTTTCAAATTGCATGAAACTACAAAAGAGAACATTGAGCGCATGAATGAGAAGTATAAAGTTGCTGGAAACCATGGTATAGGAAACATTTAACATTTGAACCTGGTGATCTTGTTTGGCTACATTTGCGCAAAGATTTCCTGAATTGAGAAAATCTAAGTTGATGCCACGTGCTGATGGCCCTTTTAAGGTGCTAGAACGAATTAATGATAATACATATAAGCTTGAACTGCCTGCAGAGTTTGGGGTTAGCCCGACCTTTAACATTGCAAATTTGAAGCCTTATTTGGGACAAGAAGAAGAGCTTGAGTCGAGGACGACTCCATTTCAAGAGGGAGAGGATGATGAGGACATCACTATATTGGATGCACCCATAACCTCATCTCCACCACCCACTATGCAAGGTCCTATCACAAGGGCACGTGCACGGCAGCTAAAACAACAGGTGAACTCATTTCTCGTTTCTCCACCACCCACTATGCAAGGTCCTATCCTTGTGTGGTTCATAGCCGGATCGTCAAAGTCACCCTCCGCCTAATCAAAGTTATCCCCTCACCGGAAGATCGGGCACCCGTGTGCACATCACCATGTATGAACCGATTCCGATGATACGGTCATTAACATCAGTTCCATGTAAGAAACCGATTGTCATGATCCCTCATCAGAATCGGTTTCTATGTGGAACCAATTGTGATAATTGGGTCATCAGAATCAGTTCTACATAAGGACCGATTGTGACGAGAGATCATCACAATCGGTTTCACATAACCGATTCTGATGACAATATCATCGCAATCGGTTCCTCATAACAACCGATTCTGATGACCTAATTATCACAATCGATTTATGAAAAGAATCGATTGTGATGAGGCTCTATCATAATCAAGCCAAAACTGACTGTGATAGTGCCTCCTCGTCACTATCTAAAGACTTTGCATCACCACTAGAACCGGCTGTAATGACAAAAATGAACTGATTCTTATGTACAATCTTGTAGTAGTGCACCATGATTAGCAACTCAAGTTTCAGGATTCCAGGCCTTGCTTTGGTCTGTATGCATCTCTTTGCTTTATACAGTCACTTGTGAATATTTCCCCCAGTAGTTTTCCTTGCATACGATCTTCTCACGAATGATAGTTTAATATAAGAAGGAATAGTCCTTTCATTTGCTTGCAGATTTATGCAGACAGAAGATTATTTTGCTTCAGATCCATCTTAGATATCCTATGTGAACAAAAACACAAGAATCACAACCACATGTAATCAACTGTTGCTACTTCAATTTCCAGGAGTTTCACATTTTGGAAGTGGCAATAGCGACGAAGATTTGTTCAGACATGCTATTTGATTTTCTATTAAATTATCCACTAATGCATAACACAACAAAGCTTATTTTTTAGAAATTTACATAGTTTCATAGGGTACAGAACACAAGGTAATATGATATGTCTTAGATACATCCGCATGTAGCAAGTGTAGCTAGGACTCTGTAAGATCGATATTCCATAAATACACCAATGTTTAAACTATAACATTAGAATGGATCACTTAAGCTTTATCATCTTCCTGATGCCATCGATCTAATCGACAGCTTGGCGTTGGTGCCAACCTGGCTAATGTCGCTGATGCTTTCACTTGCACGTGCCTCTTCCAATGCTAGAGCGTCCTTTAGCTGAGCCACCACTATACTCATAGTTGGCCTTTCATTGGATGCCTCTCTTGTGCACAGCAGCGCTATGTCCACAACCTTCCAGACCGAACTGGGGTCATACTCATGTCGAAGCCGCGGATCAACAATTATCTCAATATTGCCCATAGTAACCTTCTCCTTTGTACGTTGGACAATAGGCATTGTGGTCGATATAATTGGAGGTTCACCTGTTACAATCTCTAGCAAAACCACTCCAAAGCTGAAGACATCGCTACTCGTGGTGAGTCTGCCGCTACGATAGTACCTAGATAGGAGTAGGTAGACCAAATGCCCGATTAGCACGTGAGCGACTTTCATCAAAATTATCAATCTTTAATGTAATTATTAAGTAGAGCATGAAGCAAATACATGAGGGTGATCTTATCTCGATAGTTAGGTTCTTTTACTCCCTAATAGTTTATTCTTGATTCGTTAAAAGAATAGTTATAGGAACACACTCGGATCAATGTAGCTCGAGTTCCAAAGCAATTGCCACCGATATGTGACTCTGTGCAACATTGAGATAAGTCTTGGACAATCCAAAATCTGAGATCTTGGCAACCATGTCATGTCCTAGAAGAATGTTGTGTGACTTCACGTCTCTGTGAATTATCGGTAATACACATCCTGTGTGCAAGTAGTCCAAACCTATGTACAAAAAATCGCACATTGAATGTAGCTCGGCACGTGCAATAAAATACAACAAAAAATGACAAAATTTATTGGTTCTATCTAAACAATACCTTGTGCAGCTTGAAGTGCAATTCTTGCTCGATCACACCATCTCAATGTTTGAACAATGGCATTTCTACCTGAATGACCACAAAAATAAGTTAGTAATGATGTACCATAATGTAATTTCAAATACAGTGGTACCATCAGCTTTAGATGAATCATGATCTTTACATATGCAACTAATTTACATTATGTGAAACCACGGCGAATGCAAGATTGCTATAGAACATACAAACCACAGAAATATGGATATGTGCACAAGGTTTAAGTAGAACTTTTTTCATCGGGGAGGAGATTGCACAAGAAAGTTAACATTATAAATTCTAAACTTTGCATATGACAAACCTCGTAGATGGTCATAAAGGCTTCCATTCGGCATGTACTCATAAATTAGAGCTAAATGATCCTTGTTAATGCAGTAGCCAACCAACAAAACAAGATGTCTATGGTGCACGGTTGTTAAGCTTTCAACCTACAAAATAAGAAACATATTCAGAATCAGATGACCCTTCGAAGTGTTTTCTTAATTATGAAGTCAAGTTCAAGGATATTTTGGTGAGCAAATGATAGAATCATTGTCCCTGTCAGCTCTTTAACACTTGATTATGTGCTTTTTTATTATGCATGTTACATTTTATCTAATGATCCAAAGACCACCAAAATTCCTAGTGTCACAAATATTATCAGCATGAAAATTCTTTTGGAAAATAAAATCTATATGTTGCATAGAAATGTACAAGCATGGTAAAAAGACCAATTTTATGGTTGAAATTAAATACCTCAGCGAAAAACTCTGTCATTCCTTTCCTTGTTGTTGTTGTTGGAGAATGCATCTTGACAGCAACCTGAGTTTTGTCTTTTAGCTGGCCATGGAAGACAGGCTCGAACCCTCCTTCACCGATGCATGCTGAGAAATTATTTGTTATTGCCACCAACTCCTTATATGTGAATTCACGGTTGTCAAATATGGGCATGCGACCTGTACAGTCTTCTTGATTTCTAGAATCTGGAAATTATTTGTTATTTAATAGTTTTTTATTATACATTTGGAGCTGTACTTTGACATATCATATTTTCCATCAATGAAATATATTACAAAATATGCTTTTTCTGCTATAGTCTGTGTATGAGCCATCAGGGTTGGGAAAACAAGAATCGGTTTTGAATCCGTTACATACTTCTAGTTTTCTGAACCATGTGTGCAATAAACCATTTGTGCAAGAATTAACAAAAGACATACCTTTCTTTCTGTAGAAATATAACACTAGCAAAGTACTAGTAGATACTAGAAGTATCACCATCACCACTGGGACCACTATGGCAAAACCTAGGGCAACCGTGTTTCTCTTGTTTGGTGATTTTCCATTACATGGATCTCCATTCGTTTTGTCATACCTGAAAACATGAAAAATATTTTTGCAAATGAATTGGAAAAAAGGACATTCGGGGTGTTTGGTTTGAGGGATGACCCATCCTAGGATTGGTTGGTCCATCATGGGATGATTCATTGAATTTGGTGGGATGACGTAATCCCTCATTTTGAAGTAGTGTAGCGATTATGAAGGATGATGTGGTGATGGATCAATCCATTCTATTCCTCAAACCAAAGAAGTGGGTTAGGATTGGAGCTAGGATTGGATGGTCTCAAAGAAAACACATCACCATATGTGGATGCTCCAAGGTTGCTTTTATAAATAGCTATTGGATTCCAAAACAATAGAACTCAGAACATAAGACATTCTTCAGATATCATCAAAAATCCCTATATGTTGCACTTGGTAGAAAATTAACAGATAACTCAAGAAGTGCCGTCATTTTCCTATTTTTAAGACTAGTGCTATCATGTTCTTATACTTCAGTGCAGTGAACTTCATTTTTAGGGAGTCCATTTCAACACTGTAATAGCAACTATGAAGCAAAATCACTGAGCAAAAGAAAATCCAAACCTCAAAATAAGTGAGCGTTTTGTACATGAAACATCAGGAATACTGTCAACATGATTCCCAGATAAATCTCTGCAAATAAAATAACAAAAAATCATTCCGATTAATTTGGATGATTTCCTTGCTTATAAACTGAAATAGGATAGGACTTACAGAACAAGGAGGGATGACAGGTTTATTAAAGAGTCTAGCACTGTTCCATTTAAATTATTGTATGACAAATTCCTGGTAATAGAGTTTGTGAGACATACTACTTGCACGTACTATTAAATAGAATGTGGAGTTATTAACCTAGCACATATTGATAAGGTTACACTTACAGGTATTGGAGTGATTTTAGCAAAGCAAATTGATCAGATATTGCACCTTGCAAATCACTGTGGGACAAGTCTCTGCAAATAAAATATCGTATTCTGTTAATGTTAACATCTTAGAGAGAAATAAACAATATACTGGATAATTTAGTACAAGTATTCAAACTTGGGTAATACACACACTAAACCTGAGCTTGTGTAGCCCACCTTTATTAGAGAGTGAAATCTAGAAACAGTCTTAAATAGTAACAACACACTTACAGAGATATTACTCTCGATTTGACTCCATCAGTTCGACATGCCAATCCAATCCATGTATAGTTTTTTGGTACACATGGGTCGTGATGCGCACGGTGGCCCGATCTTCCGACAGGTAGAGGTAAGTCGATTGGTGGAGACTCGACGTTGACGATCCGGCTTCCGATCAGAACCGATCCGAACCCAGCAATCGCTACACCACGGCTCCGTTGGTTATCAACCTTGCACAACACGGTTGACCTCGCCAAGAAGGCTTATCCCTGCATGCGAATCGAGAACACAAGCAAGAACGTAGAAGAAGCAATCTGAAATTGCGAATTATATTAAGCACACGAGTTGGGGTTCCACAAACCGATGATCGGCGAAAACTGACAGAGTGTCTAGTTTAAATCTAAGCAAAACCCGAAATCAAACCCTAGCGGCGGCTACTGAATATAAGGGCTAAGGGACGTCCTAGAAACCCTAGACGTGTCCGTGATGGACTCCAACACGATACATGGGCCAACGGCCCAAATTGGTGACGCAGCACCCTGGGACAGAGTCTGTCCGCCAACTTGCAACGTGAATTCCCGTCGACTCCGAAGTCCAATTGATCTAAAACTGGTGCCATTGGAAAGTTTATCTCCTTAGCTTTCGATACATATGTGGATCATTGAAATCGGAGTCCGTTTGTGGCCTGGGCGACGATTTTAGTGAACACTGCTCCTGGTGGCCGAGGTAGTCGACTCCGAGATGAATTGGGACTCCGACTCCGAGATGAATTGGGACTCTAACTTGACTTGGACGCCCTCCTTGCCTCCCTCCTGGCCCTTGCTGGTTCCCAAGACCTTCATGATCCTCTCCAAAGTTCCTAAGTACAATATAATCAATAATATCATTAGGTAGCATACCATCCTTACAAGTATATGCACGGGCACTTAGGAACGAGCTCACCTGTTGATTCAATTGCCGTGCTCGTGCTCTTGTGATGGGTCCTTGCATCACAACTGGAGTAGTCTCGGGCGTATGCATAGGAGTGATGTCCTCATCATCCTCCCCCTCTTGAAGTGGAGTCGTCCTCGACTCAAGCTCATCTTCTTCTCCCATGAATGGTTTCAAATTTGCAATGTTAAATGTGGGACTAACCCCAAATTCGGGCGGCAACTCAAGTTTATATGCATTATCATTTATTTTTTCAAGTATCTTGAAAGGACCATCAGCTCTAGGCATTAATTTAGACTTTCTCAATTCTGGAAAACGATCCTTTCTCAAATGTAACCATACTAAATCACCCGGTTCAAGTTTTACTTCCTTTCTACCTTTACTTCTTGCAGTTCTATACCTTTCATTCATCATTTCAATATTTTCTTTAGTCTTTTCATGCAATTTCAGAATAAATTCAGCACGTTCTTTAGCATCATGATTAACTCGTTCACTAGTAGGTAAAGGTAATAGATCAATAGGAGCACGGGGATTGAAGCCATACACTACCTGAAAAGGACTTACCTTGGTGGTGGAGTGTACCGCCCTATTATAAGCTTAACTCAACATGCGGCAAACACTCTTCCCACATCTTCAAATTCTTCTTCAAAACAGCCCTCAACATAGTAGATAATGTACGATTTACTACCTCGGTTTGGCCGTCGGTTTGGGGATGACATGTTGTTGAAAACAGCAGCTTGGTCCCCAATTTATTCCATAGAGTTCTCCAAAAGTGGCTCAAAAACTTGGCATCACGATCTGAAACAATAGTAGAAGGCATACCATGCAAGTTTAACGATTTCTTGAAAGAAAAGATTAGCAATATTAAAAGATCGTCGCACTTATGACAAGGAATAAAGTGAGCCATCTTTGAAAATCTATCAACCACCACAAAAATACTATCCCTCCCCCACTTGGTCCTAGGCAGTCCTAAAACAAAGTCCATAGATATATCCTCCCATGGAGTGCTAGGAACAGGAAGAGGCATATATAAGCCATGTGGATTCAATCGTGACTTAGCCTTTTGACATGTAGTGCAGCGGGATACAAACCTCTCAATGTCTCGCCTCATCTTCGGCCAAAAGAAGTGAGCGGACAGCACGGCCTCCGTCTTCTTGGCACCAAAATGACCCATCAAGCCTCCTCCATGAGCCTCCTGTACCAAAAGAAAATGAACGGATCCAACTGGGATGCATAGGCGGTTAGCTCTAAACACAAATCCATCATTTATCACATATTTGTCCCATGTTCTTCCCTCTTTGCAATGCAGCAAGACATCCTTAAAATCATCATCATTAGCATATTGTTCTTTAATTGATTCCAATCCAAATATACGACAATCAAGTTGGGACAACATGGCATATCTCCAAGACAAGGCATCAGCAATCACATTATCCTTCCCTTTCTTGTGTTTGATAACATAAGGAAAAGATTCAATAAATTCAACCCATTTAGCATGTCTACGATTCAGTTTCACTTGACTGCGAATATGTTTTAGCGACTCATGATCGGAATGAATAACAAATTTTTTGGGCCAAAGATAATGTTGCCACGTTTCTAAAGATCGCACAAGAGCATACAATTCTTTATCATACGTGGAATAATTCAAAACAGGACCACTCAATTTTTCGCTAAAGTAAGCAACAGGTTTACTATCTTGCATCAAAACACCACCAATTCCAACCCCACTAGCATCACATTCAAGCTCAAAGGTCTTAATAAAATCAGGAAGTTGGAGTAAAGGTGCATTAGTAAGCTTATCTTTCAAAAGGTTGAAGGCATTCTCCTGTGCTTGCCCCCAATGGAACACAACTCCCTTCTTCGTCAACTCGTTCAATGGGGCTGCAATGGTGCTGAAATCCTTCACAAAGCGGCGGTAAAATCCGGCAAGTCCATGGAAGCTCCGCACTTGTGAAATCGTCTTGGGCGTTGGCCAACTCTTAATCGCGTGCACCTTGGCTTCATCCACCTCAATTCCGTCTGGAGTCACAACATAGCCAAGAAACGATACTCGTTCGGTGCAAAAAGTGCACTTCTCGAGGTTACCAAATAAACGTGCAAAGCATAAAGCATCAAAAACAGCACGAGATGATCAAGATGTTCATGTAACGACTTGCTGTAAATCAATATATCATCAAAATAAACCACCACAAATTTCCCAATGAAAGCTCGTAAAACCTCGTTCATTAAGCGCATGAAAGTGCTAGGTGCATTAGTTAAACCAAAAGGCATGACTAACCACTCATACAATCCAAACTTGGTTTTAAAGGCTGTTTTCCATTCATCTCCCAATTTCATTCTTATTTGGTGGTATCCACTACGCAAGTCAACCTTAGAGAAAATTATAGAACCACTTAACTCATCAAGCATGTCGTCTAACCTAGGAATAGGATGACGATACCTTATTGTGATATTGTTAATGGCTCTACAATCTACGCACATGCGCCAACTGCCATCTTTCTTAGGAACCAAAATAACAGAACAAAGACAAGGACTAAGGCTCTCACGTACATACCAGGGTCCAAAAGCTCTTGGACTTGGCGCTGAATCTCCTTAGTCTCCTCGGGTTGGTCCTATAAGCAAGACGGTTTGGCAAAGTCGCTCCCGGAATCAAGTCGATTTGGTGCTCAATACCTCGAATAGGTGGCAGCCCCGGGGGTATCTCAGTTGGAAACACGTCCTCATACTCCTGCAAAAGGTTAGTGACAGCAGGAGGCAAAGAGCTAGGCATATCGTGAAATGAAAACAAAGCTTCTTTGCATATCAAAGCATAGCACGGTGCATCATTCTCATTAATTTCAGCAAGGTCACATTTTGTAGCAAGCATAACACCACCCTTCAATTTAATTCCCTCGGACCTAGGACTAGGCTCTTTCTTGTCCTTCTTAGGTGGGAAAACATTTTTAGCCACTTGCTGATTTTCAGATTTTAGCGCACTCTCTTTTCTCTCATTTTCAGCTCTCTCTTTGTCACATTGCACAATTTCAGCAGGAGTCATAGGAAGCAAAGTGATTTTCTTCCCCTTGTGCATAAGAGTGTATTTGTTACTTCTACCGTGATGAATTGCATCAGTATCAAATTCCCATGGACGGCCTAACAAAAGGGAACATGCTTGCATAGGCACTACATCAAAATCAGCATAATCATGGTATGTTCCAATGGAAAAATGCACTCTCGCAGTTTGTGTTACCTTCACCTTACCGCTGTTATTGAACCATTGAATATGGTAGGGATGAGGGTGTGCACGTGTGGACAAGCAAAGCTTCTCCACCAGATCTGAACTCACCAAGTTATTGCAGCTCCCACCATCAATTATGACACGAACACGGCGGTCCTTGACGATGAGGTACGTCTGAAACAAATTATGGCGTTGTAGCTTGTCCGCTTGTTCCATTTGAGCGCTCAGCACTCGTTGCACAATGATTGTCCTATAATTCTGGGTGGCAGCGGTCCCTAAAATCTCCTCATCATCGTCGTCCGTCTCATGGTCAACCTCATTATCTGCAAGGTTAGCTGCAAGAACAATGTCATCCTCAACATCACTAGCACTAATGTACCCACCTTCTTACATTTGTAATGTACGCCGACGACTTGGGCAATCCTTCATGACATGGCCCATCCCTTGCATCGGTGGCACACAATTCCCGTTGTACGACCCGTGGAAGCAATCGATGAAGAACTCTTTGTTGGTGCCTGCACATGGTTAGATTTACTCACCTCGGATGCTCGTGATGGCGGTGATGGTGCTGCTGAATGCGCCCTACTCATGGAGGGGGCAGCAGACCGATCAGGAGGGGGTGGAGCTGATTTGGTTGTCCCCGGCGTCGTCCTTGGTGTGGGTGTGTTGCCGAAATTGCTCCTTGGCCTTTGCTGTTTTCCCTGCAATTCTTTTTCTGCCAACATAGCAAACTGGAACAATCTATTGATAGAATTATATTCTTTGTAATCAATTATGTCCTGAATCTCACGTCGTAAACCCCCATAAAAACGAGCCATCTTATCCTCCTCATCCTCAATTACCTCACAACGCAACATGCCTATTTGTAGCTCTTGATAGTACTCCTCCACAGATCTATTACCTTGATTCAAGCGTTGCAATTTCTTACGTAAATCACGTTTGTACGAAGGAGGAACAAACCTACTACGCATAGCTCGCTTTAATCTATCCCATGTATCAGGTTGTAAGCCAGAATTTACTACTTCATTCCACCAAATGATAGCAAAATCTTTGAACTCACTAGTAGCTTGTCTGACTCTATGTACTTCAGGAACTAAATGGGAGTTAAATTTTTGCTCTACAGTTATTTCCCAATTTAAATAAGCTTCAACATCATATGCACCAGAAAAAGATGGTATGGTAAATTTAACTTTAGAAAAAGGATCATCATTTCCTCGACCATTGCGATGATTAAAGTTATTACCTCCCATACCTTGACGGTTGTTATTCAGGCGTTGTTGTTGTCGCACATCCTGTGCAGCGGCGCGAGCGGTATAGGCATCGTGGTCCTCTCCATCCACATCATCTCCCATGACAGACTCTTCTTGATCTTCCACCCTGCGAGCTCCATTGGGAGGCGGCTGTCTCTCAAAATTTTCCAACCTGGTAAGAAGATTGGCGATGCTTCGCTCTATCCTCTCCAATCTTTGGTCGTTATCTTGGCCGATCCTTGCGATGTTTGCGTTGATGTCATTGAGCGCGTTGTTAAGCTCGTTCCGTGTAACACATTCATCTTCCTCATTACCTGCCATTGTTAGTTGAAAGAAAGACAAAAGAAACAAAAGCAACCGGTGGTATAATCCCTATCAACTACTTTGGCGGCAGAAGGTGGTTTCACTCACTCTCAAGCGTCTTACCACGCTCTTACAAGTGTTCTTACCAATGCAACAGGTGGTACAACCGGCGGATGGTTCGTGATACCGTGAGTAGAGTGTGAGTGAAGCGATTGCAAGGTAGGACCTGAACTGATAAGAAGTATGTGGAGCTCGGAAGGCAATATCAAGTAGCAAAGGAATAAGCAATATCGAAAACAGAATAGCAAAGCTGAAAAGATGTCCAAAGTACTTATCACAGTTGCTGGCCTAACCGTGTTCCTAGAACTAGTTCAACCAAGTTAGGGATATACTGAAGTATAAAGGACTCAAAGGATGCAAGCAATTCTGATTTTCTTCTTCTCTTTGCTTCTTCTCTTTTTCTTCTCTCTTTTTTTGCCGGTTTGGCTCTTTCTCTCCTCTTTTTTTTTCACTCTTTTTTTTTCACTTTTTTTTAACACAAATATATACCTCTTAACTCAGAGGGAAAACAAAAATCTCACAATTTGGAGCCACGAACGATAGTAAACCGATGCCCGAAAGAATTGACAAAACAGGACAGCAAACTTCCGGGCGCCAAAACTCGGTCTTAGAAGCTTTTTTTGAGGGTCAAAAAATGCACAGGTCTAAAGACATGTGAAATTTTCAAGTGCGCGTCGTCGTCCCCTTCGAAACAAAAAAAAGTAGACCCAAATTGGAGTTCGTATGCAAAAGTTATGGCTGTTTTACTGAACACTGCACAGATTAGGTCTATCTCGGCCTTCACTTCTTTCTTTCGGTTAGGGCTAGAATAGGATGTGTTTGCGGATGAACAAGGATGGTCAGCGGTGCAGGGCAATTGACACAAGGCGGCTCGCGACCTATCTAGGGCTTGCGGTGCTGGATATAAACACAAGGCGGCTCGCAAGGGCAAACCGAGTAGGACTCGGTTTGGTGTCGGTTGTTGGCTGTGGTGGGATGAATTAGGGCAGCGGAAAGGTGTAAACCAGTAACTAAGTTCACGACTTCAACCAGCAACAAGATGATTACTATGGACACAAATTCAACAAAGCAAACTGAAAACGAAAATTGCAATGGCACAAAGGGTCATAGGACAGTGGAACGAAGATGAACAGACGATGAACAAATTTTTTTTTGTAGGGCTAATTTTCTGGACTCTAGGACGATGGAAACAATGATAAAGGTGGGGAAACTAGGGTTACCTATCGGGCAACTGAAGCTCTGATACCAACTTGATGCGCACGGTGGCCCGATCTTCCGACAGGTAGAGGTAAGTCGATTGGTGGAGACTCGACGTTGACGATCCGGCTTCCGATCAGAACCGATCCGAACCCAGCAATCGCTACACCACGGCTCCGTTGGTTATCAACCTTGCACAACACGGTTGACCTCGCCAAGAAGGCTTATCCCTGCATGCGAATCGAGAACACAAGCAAGAACGTAGAAGAAGTAATCTGAAATTGCGAATTATATTAAGCACACGAGTTGGGGTTCCACAAACCGATGATCGGCGAAAACTGACAGAGTGTCTAGTTTAAATCTAAGCAAAACCCGAAATCAAACCCTAGCGGCGGCTACTGAATATAAGGGCTAAGGGACGTCCTAGAAACCCTAGACGTGTCCGTGATGGACTCCAACACGATACATGGGCCAACGGCCCAAATTGGTGACGCAGCACCCTGGGACAGAGTCTGTCCGCCAACTTGCAACGTGAATTCCCGTCGACTCCGAAGTCCAATTGACCTGAAACTGGTGCCATTGGAAAGTTTATCTCCTTAGCTTTCGATACATATGTGGATCATTGAAATCGGAGTCCGTTTGTGGCCTGGGCGACGATTTTAGTGAACACTGCTCCTGGTGGCCGAGGTAGTCGACTCCGAGATGAATTGGGACTCCAACTTGACTTGGACGCCCTCCTTGCCTCCCTCCTGGCCCTTGCTGGTTCCCAAGACCTTCATGATCCTCTCCAAAGTTCCTAAGTACAATATAATCAATAATATCATTAGGTAGCATACCATCCTTACAAGTATATGCACGGGCACTTAGGAACGAGCTCACCTGTTGATTCAATTGCCGTGCTCGTGCTCTTGTGATGGGTCCTTGCATCACAACTGGAGTAGTCTCGGGCGTATGCATAGGAGTGATGTCCTCATCAGGTCGCCCATCCAGTTTTTCTTGACTCGATAGTCAACTTTAATTGTCATCATAGCATCAACTAAATACCATAGGAATTCAATAAGCGAAAACATCACATTAGTAAATATTACAAGAATTTAAGTTGACTGCCCTACTATTTTGCACAGCATGTATGAATATTGTAAATTGGTCTTGCTGCATGAGTTATCTATATATGATGTTTCTGCTTCCTTATTCACTTTAAAGGTTTTTTTAGCCATGTAACACTAAAGGCACCCTAAAATTACACTGGAATATACATGATAGGTGTGAGAATTGGTAATATGTGTATGGGTTGGTAGCTTATGGATGAATATATGCTTGTGTTGTAATATAATAATTAATTAATGCTCAAGAAAATTCTAGGCTTTACGTGGATGGTAGGGTGGCGTCTAGTCGCCGGCTAGCCAGGCTAGGCGGCTGTCTAGGTGGGAGAGTGGTATCTAGCACCTAGAGTTTGCTCGATAAGTTAGCTCAGAAGGATAAGATTTAGTTAGTTTGTTTGTTGAGTTAGTTTGTAATCTAGCACCAAGGAATAAAGTAAGAAAAACCGTGAGAGGCATTTGAAACAAACAAAAAAAGAACAAAGAGTATTTCAGCTTGAGATTTTAGATAAAGTCAATGCTCTTGTAGGAGAAGTAGACTCCCAGGGCAGCCATCTCACGGCGGTACATCACACACGGAGCCAGCGATAGGCTCAAGCCTGTGTCTCCGTACTGATAGTGTGACAGCATTACTTGCTAAGGGCAATCTCAATGCTCCATGTCAGCTAGTTTCTATAATATTAATAGAGCTGCCACATAAGTAAATTGGTAACATGACAATAGAGTTATTGAGGTGAGAGAGGGAAATGGTTTCTCATGCAGGAAACTAAGTCCTCCCGTAGACCGATGCGTAAAGAAACTAGACAATTTGCGTTGGGAGTAGAATCGTGGTTTCCATCCCCTTCTTCCTGGATCCGATTCATGTATAAAATTATTAAATTTTTCTCTACATAAAAACTATTATGAAAATTATGCATTGAAAAGACTAAATCTAAGTAAATATTTATTATACTCTTTCTCCTCTAGAAATCACTTATAAAAACTATAGCTCCCGAGGCGAGGCGGCGTACATATACGCTATCATCGATCGAGGGCGCCGGCTTCCACGAGTGGACATCTGGGCGACCAACGACGACCACCTCATCTGTTCTCACGTTCAACATCACGCGTTGATCTCGTTGAGTCTCGTAATCCGAGTGTGAAGAGGAGTTCTCCATCCCGTAAAAATCCGAGCCAGACTCGGCGCGTGTTCTGCGAGGACGTGTCGCTCCCGAGGCGGCACGTACAAAGGCGAGCGTGATTGCATCAAGAAGGTTGACGTCGCAGAGGCGTGCGGTAGGGAAGTTATATGCGGCGTCAGCAGAGGAAAGCATGCAGCAAAAGGGTCGTGCGACTAGAGGTGTAACTGAAACGGATATTTTCCGACCGATCGACCGTCCGAATCAATTCGGATAGCGATTCGAATAGTTTTTTAGATATTCGAAGAATTTTTCGGATACGGATACGGATAAGGATAGTTATCTCGGATAAGGATACGGATACGAATAGTAATTATCCGACGGATACAGAAATATCTGAGTTTATAATCGAATAATATCCGGATATAAAATATGGATATTATCCGAAAACTTTAAAGACTTCTCCAAGACTGTGAGTCTGTAACTCTCCAATCAAAAAGCACCAGTCACCAGAGTCTCGAGGCACTAGTACCAGTATACCAATACCACTCTTGGTACTCTACCAGTACCAGTGCCAACTGCCAAGTGCCAAGTACCAACTACCATTCTACCAAGTGCCACACTGCCACTGCCAAAGTGCCAACGGGCCCAACGCCAAGTGCACCATAGCGCAAGTGCGGTGCCAAACCAAAAAATTTACCGCGTGCTTCATACTTCCTGGCTTGTCCACTGGCGCCAGGCCAAAACTGAAGGCAATGTGACACTGCCATGCAGCAGACCCAAAACCAAAAACATAAAATCCCCAATCCATCATTTGTGCTCTCTTTCTCTATCTCTATTCTCTACTAGTCTGATAGTCTATCTCCTCTAAGATCCCCAATCCAAACAAAACCTAGCTGAGCTGAGTGGCTTACCACTGTTGTTCACTTGTCAGTTGTCACCTATGGGCTATGGCTATGTTTGCTTGAGGCCTAAACTATTGAGAACCATAATGTTATTACTTAGTTATGTGTATCAGTGTATGAACTTATCATTGTCTATGTGGCTATATTTGCTTGAGGTCTAAACTCAACTACTAGCAACCATAATGTTGTTAATTAGTCGTTAATGTATTAGTACTATAATGTTGCTTATACTATGATGTGCCTCTATGGTTCTATGGAGCATAAACATGAGATCATTATCCTCACTCCTAAGGTGGTGCCGTGGACAAGTGCCAAATGGTGCACTGGTTGTGTTATTACCTTACATCGTACATGCATGCACCTAACTAGTTAAGTAGACTAGAATTAGTAGTGCATAAATTTGATATATGGTATTATATGATTCTATCATGTTTACCTTACTAGTTAAGTTTGTGACTTCTAATTTGTTAGTGCCATTATCTTTGATAATTCTATTATGACTCTACATTTAGCTTTTATATAATCTTTGGTGCGTTCATTATTAATTCTTAATTATGTACAATGCAACTATAGTAAATTCTTGTACTATTTTCTTCACATTTTGTCAATAATTATTCATAACTCATAAGTAATCTACCATTCAGTATGTCACATGTGCAATAAATGATCTATATTTTCGTGTATTATCCGACTAAAAATATTCATACCGTATTGAATCCGGTCTGTATTCGCTTCGTATTCGTAAGTGATAGTATCCGGTATTATTCGCATTCGTATTCACATCCGACACCATTCATATCCGACTTCGTATTCGATAAAAAATATAGATATAGATACGGGATAAACAATATCCGACCGTATCCGATCCGATTACATCCCTACGTGCGACGGCAGTGCAAAGAAAGGAGACGTGCTCGTCGTACGGAGTAGGGCGTCACGTACAGCAGGAGGTGACTGTGCTGCGCAAGAAAACGGAAGGAAAGAAGGTAAGAAAACAGAGGTAAAAAGACTGAGAAAAGAAGAAAAAAATTTGAGGGATTATTTTAGAATTGGCTTTTATGCAAAGGAATTTTTATACGAGATGTGATCACAAGATGAACGTGTGCGAATTTCTTCAGAGATATGATGTGCATCGAAGAGATCATGATGCACTAGAAGATCAAAAGAAGCCGCTGTGTACCAAGTTGAGTCCGAGACATTAAGGAGATATCTTCGTCATCCATAGTCGAGTCCATCAAAGATGAGTTTGAGATATTGAGAAGATATGTTCTTCATCTTGTGCAGAGTATGAGTTGAGCAAATCGTAGTAGAGACCGATTGTCTCAATAAATAAAAGTTAGCGTATCAAGATTTAGGGGTGAAATGTTACATATAATCTTGATAAAGTTAAAATATATAATTTAGTTTATTTGATAAGTTAGTTCAAAAGGATAAGATTTAGTTCGTTAATTTGTTGAGTTAGTTTGTAATCTAGCTTTACTATATAAACAAGGAATAAAAGAAGAAAAGCCGTGAGAGGCATTGTGTCAAACAAAAAAGAACATAGCTGGGCCAACAGGCACCGTCTAAAGGAGCTAAGCGACCACCTTTTAGAATAGTAATTTATCTATGCGGTTAACTAAGAATTTTAAAATTTTGATGGCCTCTTATACCCCTCAAAGGAGGCATCTGATTGAAGAAACGGTGAAAATAGGGGAATTAGTTGTGAAAGTTACTATTTCTAGAGAGCTATAAATTGATTTTCTTTATTATCAGTGGAGGGATTTTTTTTGTTTGCTTTTTTTTGCATTCTTTCCATCTTTGTAATGATTATTTGTTTTGTCTACATGTGATCTTTGGGACTCAGCAGTTATTCAGCAAAATCTTGGGAGGCAGCTGGAAACCGGGGGAGATGCATGTGTACATACCATCTTCTGTAATGGTTGCGATGTCTTGATGTTGGATGAAGTAGTATACATCGAAGGCATTGAGCATGGGTGGCAGCATAGAGGCGTTGGTAGCAACGAGAGAGACGTTGTAAAAACCAGTGTCAAAACCATTGTCAGAGGTGTATTGAGCAATGGAATACATGAACGTTGCTAGGAGGTAGGGTGGGCTGAAACCGGTATCCCCCGTCCACGAGTAGCGATTGAAGTATACGTTGAACTGACGCAGCCGCTGCTGCTGGAAATCAGTGAAATGAATGTCGAGGCAGTATGCAGGCAGTGCCGCGGTGGTTGGCCAGCCGGTAGGAACTGACCATGAGAAGTTGAGGGGGATGGAGGTGGCAGGTGAGGTGACGGCCGTTTGGATGACTCTGTCTGGCACCTCAAAAATGTCATTGGCCTCACGCATAATTGTCCCTGTTGTGGATAGATTAAGCCACCCTGACGATGGCCACCACAATCGGTCGTAGGGGTCATCAGGATACCTGAAAATTGAGTGCATACTTGAATGTTTGTGTATGAAAGCATTATGCTTTGAAGTTTTTGATGTATTATCGCTACAGTTGTAACATAATCGCTACATCCTAATTAATTATGCGAGTAATAGGATGTACTACTATACGTACCTTTTTATGCAATTTTGTAAGGGAAATACTATAAATTTCGTACTAATTAAGTACAAAGAAAGAGGTGATATGAGCTTTGGTAGTTTCTCACGCTCACTCGTAACTCATCCTCTGCACCGACTATTATTGATCTATACTATGTAATCAAATTTTGTATGTGTAATCAATTTCTCATTTCCTTGCGACTGTTTAATGTGTAGTACATACTACAGAACAAAATGCTTATCGGCAAAGCCTAAAGGATAATTACTTTCTGAACAATTTCTGCAGGCAGAGCATGAAGAGAAGCTGGAACAAATTACCTAAGTAAACCACTCGCACCCATGCTTTGTCGTTCCTGGAGTGCGATAGATTGGTTAGTCACGGCTGCTGGATACAGTTCACTCTTGATCGGCCTCATCTCCAATGAAGATAGGAAAGGAGCTCCATTGCCAATGTCTATCAAGCAAACTGATATCGAGTTCACCACGGCGACAACAATCGCCTCAGAGACGTAAGTCGTAGTTACGTTGGTGATATTGATCCGAGCCCAAAAGTCAAGCCCGATGTAGATTGTTGCCAAAGGTTTGCTAATAAGATTCGTATTTTTGCCATCCAAAAAAAAAAAAAACCTGAAGCCTAGTCTTGCACTGAACGAAAAATCTCCTCTGCCAGAATTGCCCCTATGTTTGGAGCATGTGTGGCGCCTCTGTTCTTTCGGTTGGCACGACGAGACCAAGCAAGTGCAACCCAGGCAGAGGAGCGACTCCCAGACCATATCATACCCCCTATTAAACCTTGCAATGTTCCGGCTCTCTCCGCGTATCCACGTCAGCGAACGCTACAGTAAAACGGTCCGCCGTGCGTACGGCGCGCGAGCCGTTGAGCCACGTCGCCACTTGGCTCACCTGATTACCAACCTCAAGTATTTTATCGTGGTTAGTTTTCACGGTCGGGCTCGCAGCGCATCGGTGAGGTCTATTATCTACAGCCCAGCGACCAGCGTTCGATTCGCGCCCGGCCTTGTTTTTTTGCTGGTCGACGCACGGCATGTCCTTCATTTTTCCCCCGACGCATACGGTGCGGTCCCTTCTTTCGCCGGCTTGCTTACCCCGATTAATCCCCTTTCTCTCCAAGCTCCTCTTCCTCCTCTCGACCCACCCTACGCCGCCGCTGCTGCCTCCGCAGTCCCTCCTCGTGCGCTCGCTCTGCCTGATGGGTGGCCTCCTCCCTCCAGATGATCCCACCCCGCCGCTTCTGCGTGCGGCCATGGATTGGAACGGCGCTACAAATCCATTGCCCCCTCCCCGTTCCGCCCCGCCCCCTCCCGCAGCAAAATCATGGAGCCCGATAAATCAAGGATGCGGAGACCGGAGACCCAGTAGATCAACGCGGACTAGGTAACTTGCTAATCTCCCCTATGTTTGCTCTAGAACTCCTATCTTCCATGTAAACCTTATTTTTTCGAAGAAGCAGACAACTGCGATTTGCGCAAGAAACAGCGCAAGCTTGTTCTGTTCTAATTGATGCGCTAAAGCGATACCTTTGATTCACTTTTTTGGTTTTTGCTGCTTCTAATTTGTTAGTATCTAGCGACGATGAGATAGATTACTCCGTCGAGCCCGAGTTCTACGACCCCGACTTGGACGATGTCGACGTGCGGTCGGTGAACAAGCACAGGAAAGGCCGGACTTCTAAGTTCTAACGCCGTGCTCACCTGCTTGTGCTTGGATTTTCAGAGGTGATCCATCACTGCTTCACATAGCGTTGACTCAAGGAGAATAGGAGACCCTTGGATTGTAAGATTCACATTAATATTGATTTTTTTAAAAAAGTTAGTGGATTTTGTTTTCCTTACTGTTAGGCCCTGATGGTGAATACGATTACTCAGATCACGCTGTGGTGTATAGGACAATTGCCATCAGTTGATCAATTTACTGAGAATTAAAAGCAATGCATTCACATTAATATTGATTTTTTAAAAAAGTTAGTGGATTTTGTTTTCCTTACTGTTAGGCCCTGATGGTGAATACGATTACTCAAATCACGCTGTGGTGTATAGGACAATTGCCATCAGTTGATCAATTTACTGAGAATTAAAAGCAATGCGTATTCTATAATCGTGTGTGGAAGAGTTGGTGTATATTAGACCATTAGGACTAACTGTGAGTAAATAATTTCAATAGAATCCACATCCAAGGTTTACAATGATCAAATTCGATTGGTTAAAGTGGTTGGGACAAACAATGGAATTTCTTACTGTATGGTTAACTGTGTACAGGTGAATTGTTCCAGAAAGTTTCTTTTCTTTATTTGGTTATGCTTGTATGAGAGAAACACTCCTGGAAGTGGAAGCCATTATTGTAAAATAGTAAGGGGCATCTACATACTGACCTTCGTAAACTTATTCTGTGATGAAATATTGACTGTATATGCATCAGTTGTTAACTGTGCGTTCCCATTTCCTCCTCCTGAATATGCAATTACAGGATTTGTTTCCGCTATTGTTCGAACAAGAATGAAGATGCCAGATGTAAAAGAAATCTTCAAATATGAATATCTCTGAAAACACGATGCTATTGTTTTGCTTGCACAATGTTCAGAAATGCCGTTACTCATCAAGAAAGCTCGCGCAGCGCGACGGTGAGGCGTCTCGCTCCAACGCCTGCGGTCACGAGTTCAATTTCTCGCTTGCGCAAGCCCGCGTGGTTTTTTCCATGCGACGCGTGCCTCAAGCGCGCGCGGCGAACGCGGGCGCGACACGTGGCCGTGGCCGTCAAGCCGCCTGTTTTTTTGTAGAGAAGCCCTCCAAATTTTCGGAAATCACATTTAGGTCCGCTTTTTTTGCAGGAAAGACCCTAAAAAATCCGATTTTTTTTTTTGCCAGGGGCTCCTAGATACCACCTATTTTTCGCGAAGAAGCCCCAAGAGGTTTCGAAAATCACATCTAAGTCGTTTTTTTGCGAGAAAGACCCTAAAAATTCCAAAAAATTATTTATTTTGTATAGAGAGAAACTGCAATTTTTGCATAGACCCTTCGGAGCTTTTGGAATTTATTTTTTTCAAGATGTTACAGAAAGTCACTCCAATTTTTGCGTAGACTCTTCGGAGCTTCCAGAATTTATTTTTTAACACGTTATTTTTTCAAACATTTACTCGAAACTTTTTAAAATTATCTGTTTATCCATTTTTCCCCTATTAGTCCCTCGAAACTCATGTGATTTTTTTGCTTGGTTTGCAGCGGTCGGCACGGCGTGGCGCGGCGTGCGCCGCGCCAACGTGTCTAGTTACCCTCAAACTAAAAAATGTAAGGACACCCTGTTAAGATGCTATGTGTCATCTTCTCCATCTATGTTCACCTTTCCTCCTCTCTTCCCTACTCGCTTATCCCAACTCCCTTCCATCCTCTCTAACGGAAAATTTTAAAATTAAAAAAAAATAATTTTGAGAATTTTAAATTAGAAGTTTCTCCTTAAAAAATTCAACTCAAAAAATTTTAAATCGAAAAGTTTCAACTCGGAAATTTCAACTTTGAAAGCTTTCAATTCAAAATTTTTTTGTTTGAAAACTTTCAGATTGAAAAGTTTCAATTCAAAAACTTTTGAAAGTGGTTAAAATACTTCTTATTCAAAAACTTAGGGGGAAAATTTGAAAAAAAAACTATTTTGAGTTTGAAGTGAGGGAATGGGGGAGGAAAAGGATGGTGACAAGTGTCTCGACAAAAGAGTCTATGAGAGGGAAAGGAAGTGGGAAAACAAAGAGGTGTTATCCTCTCCAAATCTTTGGTGACGGGACCTCAAATTAGTAATTCCGTTTTTAGTCAGCCTCCCCACTCGATGCTACGCTGTCCTGTTGATATGTCCCCATCCCCGACAGTTACCACATCATCTGATGGTACCTGCACCTAACATGGCATGGTGAAGTGCCTCGCCTCACTGTCATGTGGGCCCCGGTTGGAACTGTTTGAAGCCATGAAATTGTAGTTATGCGATAATGAGGTGAAAGTAGTTGTAGCTTTGCCTATTAGGTCACAAAAGTTGTACTTCCTTGACTACCAGGGCAAAAATAGTAGCAGTTTTGTGTAATTTAATTTTTTGAAAAATATAGCCAAAGTGAGAGTTTGCCTGTATCTCTGAAAGCTGCATTATATTTTATGAAAGTTTTTTCATGTGTATTCCACCTACGGCTTATGAAAGCTGCATTATATTTTATGAAAGCTTTAGAAGAAAATTGCAGAAATGGATTCTTTTCATCTGGAAGTTACCAAAAACTTTTTAAAATGTTAAAGTATAAGTGAAATACCTATCTTTCCTCATCAGCTTAAGCTTTTTGGTGAATTAGCTAGTGCATGCAACTCAATAGAAAATATTCTTATGGCTTTGGTTGTCTTTTTTTCCTGGATAATAGAGATTAGTTAGTATCTTACATTTCAGGACTCTTTTTCGGCAAAACAGAAAACCTAAGTCTCATACCTCAAAATCAAGAACACAGCAACGGCTTGTGTTGTTCATGCTTGCTGAAAATAGAGATTACGACGGTGTTTTCAAATAATTTCCCAAAAGTATGTATAACAACTTATAGTTGGATCATGTAAAATTTTTCCTGTCACCAGTGTTTTTACTAGTGGGTACTTGTTACTAGCTGGGTTATTTTTTCATCTAGAAAAAAATTCTCACCCAAAACTTCAAATTTGAGCTTTTGAACATTTTTCATACACCCTGAACCGGTCCAACCGGTGCCCACCGGCCGCTATAACCTGTAAACAGTGGTTACCACTGGGATATTTTTTATGGTTTTCTGCCAAGATTTTTTCCCCTGCTTGCCATACCACTTGTAATACGTGGAGATACATATGAGAAGTTTATATTGAGTTGCATGCACCAATCAATTTATTTAAAAGTTTAAGGTAACAAAGAAAGATGGACTACATAGCTCAATAATGAACAGTTTATATGCCGGGCAAGCTAGTTATCGAAATGTGTCGGCATACCTGAGGAATCAGGCTGAGTGTACATGGACATGCAGTGGTGTAGTGACAGGAACGAGCAAGAAAGCTCTCGCTAACGACACCCTTAAAAGTATTATAAGTAGTAGTAATAGTACTTAGCATGAAGGCACACCTGCCAGTGTGAGTCGATGCAGCCAGCAGTGAAGGAGGAAATTTTGAGAGCCTATGAAAATCTAACTACTTAACAGTACAGGATGGAAGCTTGTCCAGAAAAACTTAGTTTTCATAGCGTTTGCGACGGCGGAGCTGTACTATATCTCCATGATGCGTCAGAGTGCCTAGAAGGTGGATCCACTAGTGGATACAGGTGTGTAGGGGTGAAAACGGTACGGAAACGGTCGGTAAATAGCTGTTCCGTTTCCATTTCCATATTTTATACCGGTAACGGTAACGAAATCGGAAACCCCGAAAACGGAAACGGAAACGGGTAGTGACGGAAACGGATGCGAAACGGAACGGAACGGATACGAAAACGAAAGCGGAAAATTCCACAAAGACGTGGTACATGATCTATCAAAAGTTCCAAACATACCAACTTAAATGGTATTGTAGTTATACAGAACATCTTAATAGCATTAGCCAACATTGAGCATTGTATGAACAAAGACATGTAAACATTGTTTACCTCAAAACTTGCACTGCTGCTCATACTTGCAGCATTGTCCATGGCTATCTGTTACATTGCAAAAGCCAAATGTGTGCACAGTGAGATTATTACAACCTGTCATGATACAAGATAGAAATACTAGATGAAGTGCTAAATGATTTATTCTCTACTGCAAATAGTCACATGCTGATGATACAAGAGCATTATGCACTGTGACATTGTTTTTTTAATCATCATTCATATTAGATTTTGTAAAAACAAGATCACAAAACTGAAACATAACATGGTCTACCAACAGCGAGGCAATATCGAGTTGATGAAGAACAAATGAACCAGCATCTGGACTAGATAAACAAGATTTTTTGTGTTCAAAAGCATGCATCTAAAACATTGTTGTTGAGCAGCGGCAGCTGTTATAGAATAACAGAGGATCAAAGCCGTAATCACAAAGTGGTACAGTGCATGGTACAGGACGTCTTGCAATTCTCAGCCTTGGCAGACAGTTTTGCATTTGTATTGACTTAGCTTTCCCAACTTATGTTCTCATCTGGATTTGCATTTTTGTGCATGGAGCCATGGACATTCCACAATTGAGTTCACAGTTCCAAGCATGGTTGTTTGCTATTACTAAAATAAAATGGATCTGACCAAATACTGCTTCAAGCAATCTAGCAACAGTTTTCTAATTTTTTCAGTCATTTTTTGTACTAAATTTTATTCATATTGGATCAAATTCTCAAAACATTCCACACCATTTTGGCACAAAACTGCAACCACACTGGTACATTTGGTTTAAATTAGGATAAGTCTAAATCAGTTTTTCCCATACATGATGATTATCTGTGCACTGCATAGCAAAAAGCATAGCAATCTATCCAACATATCCTGGCATCCTAACCTCAGAAGTAAGCACTGTTTGTTTGTTCTGCAATCTGCATGCTACTGAATGCAAAGCAGAGCAGACACATAGAACATTAGAAGACTATAAGGCAGCTTGATAAAAGAAAACAGTACTAACTTAATGCCAACTACTGCCAGTAACCAATCTTAAAACATCTGGAGTTAACCCCTCTCCTATCAATTATAAATGAAAAAATTCTCGAAGCAGCCCAAACTGTGTACATCAAACCATGACCTCAGAATAGTCTGAATTGACATACTCAATGTCATAGTAATCTTGCTTCGCTGAGTAATCATCCCCTTCATCCTAGAACAGTTCAACTGGACAACAATAGACTTTAACCGCACTTTAAACTACTTGAAGTGAGAAGCTGAAGAAAATCCAAGTTATATGGAGCAAGATAATATACCTCTTAATAAAACGGAGAACCAATACGAGGTAAAAAATGACTAAACCCTCTATTCCTTTTACAACACACTTGCTGCATTCGATTGTTTTGCCCCCTTTACCTTCAGATCAGTTGAATTTTCTGCTCTACCACCCAAGATTGTTTCGGCTCCAGTTGTAATGTTTCAATCTACATAATGCAATTGAACAGCAGAAGTAGATGTAAGTAGCAAACAACAGAGATCAGAATTTCAATAAGCTAAAAACACTTCAGTGAGCCATCCCGACAAGGTTCACACATAGATAATGAAGATTATTCACAATCTTTTTGGTGTTTATCATACAAATCTTGCGTCCTAGCATTTCATACAGACATCGCCACTTCATCCTGAGAATAATACTCACGGGCGGCGCGGTGCAGCCGGTGGAGGATCGAGGCGGCAAGTTGAGAGAGTCGCAGGGGCGGTGGGGCGCCGGTCGCCGGGCGCAGGGCTCATGGGAAGCGCAGGGCGGCGCGATGGGGGTGCCGTCGCCGGTCGCAGGGCGGCGCGTGGGAGTCGCCGATCGCCGATCGGCGGGAGGCGGGGCGCTCTCATGAAATGGCCTGGACTGAGGAAGTGACTAGTGAGGACTGAGGAGGCACAAGGCAGCTAGGGTTTCCAAATTTGGCGGTAGATGGGCTGGGCTGGATTCAGAAATTTCGGTTTGAGTTACACGGAATTTCCGTTCCGTTTCCGTTTCCGTCGGAATTAACTCTCCCGTTTTCGTTTCCGGGAAAAAAAATCCGTTTCCGATTCCGTACCGAAAAATTCCGTTTCCGTTTCCGAAAATGAGCTTCCGTTTCCGTTTTCGTCCGGAATGGTCGGAAAATTTTTGTTCCGTTTTCACCCCTACATGTGTGCGTCCATAGGATCTTATTATATACTAGATAGTTTGAATCTCGCGCATTGCCGCAGGCGAATCGTAAATTTTAACAGAGAGAGGGTAATTTCTTTAAAAAACAGAAAAAATTAGTAAAACAAAAAATATTGTACCCAGCGTTAACAGAGAGGGGAATTTTTTTTTTTAAAAAAAAACTAAGGTGTGTGGGGGCCGAGCCCTCTGTACCTTCCCAACAATAGTAGTATAGCTCTCCTAGATTGTGGACTCGAGGTTAAACAATGATATTTTGTACCTATGTAAGTTACGGAGAGATCGAGCGAGTGATGTGCCTCTCTAATTAAAGCTGTGTTTGGTAGAGTTTTAGTTCTATCAGATCTGTGGATTTGGTGGAGCTAAGTATTCCTAACTCCACTAGATCTATGGAGCTGGAGTTATGAGTACATTAAAAGTGTCTAGATGGATCATTTTGTTTACATTTTAGACCAAAAATATAAATTTAATTCACTTTATTTTAGCCTATAAGTTTCAGATCTCAGGTGAAGCTGGGATCTGAAGCTCTACCATATAGGCCCTAAGTAGCACTCGATTAGCGTCGGTAAAAAAAAGCTCATTAAAAATTAAATCAATTTTTTTAATTATAGTTTTTAATATGTTGAAAATTTAAATGAGTCTATTTTGACAAAAAAAATTAATGAGGTTCGACTATAGTGGCTCGTTAACTCAAATTTAAAATAACTACTTAAATGATAAATAAAATAATTTTATATCGATCTATGTTAATTTTTTTTAAAAAAACGATAGTAGCTTATTAAAGCCAGTCCTACGCCCGGTTTCTTCCATAAATTTTCACGTTTGAGGTCCAGTTTGCAAATGAAATCAATACATCTGGTCAAATCCTGCTGACTACTTAATTACTCGTCCAGAGTAGAAGCGTTAGTTTGGACTCATCGTTCTCGATTGACTCAGCTCGTGAAATTAATGAGCCAAGCCTAGACGAGCTGCGCGTCAAGTCACTTATGTCTCTTGAACTGTTGCGATGTGTCTACTCTATGTTTTAATCACGGAGCCATTTAAATAACCCCTCAAGTATGAAACCGTCGAAATAACCCTTTAGAGTGTGCTGAATAATATAGATGATTGTCATAAATCAATTGTAATATCGAGCAAGAATACTTGAAAAACAATCATAATAGGTGAACACATCATATAGGAGATTTGAAGTATTTTCTTATTATTGATTCCTTCTCTTGTACAACAGTGTTCTATATTTATAGCATAAGCCCCTCAAGGGCAGTTTCAGGATTTACCCACAAACCTTAGAATAAATAATTCTTAACGCTCCCATTGGGCGAACATCGCATAATGTATATGACTTGTCAAAAACTCCTCCCAAAAAAATTGGTAGCTAGGAAAAAAGAATGGAGAAAAGAATGTACTGCATCCGCAAATTATGCCACACTTATTGTCTCGTTAAAAACCTTCATATGAGAAAACTTCGAGAAAACTAAGGCAAAAAGAGTACAACTTGTAATTTTTTTGATTATGGTAGCATCTTCAGGACCATACTAAACATTATGGTTCAGGGATTTACTCCCTAAACTTTGCATTTCTTTAAGTTGTTTCATTCCAATGCCACAAACATATCTTTCGAAACCAGATGTCAATAATGACTTAGTAAATAAATCAGGTAGATTTTTACATAACTTAGTTTGTAGAATATTTACCTCACCATTCTTCTAAAGTTCATGAGAATACAAAAGTTTGGGGACAATATGCTTCATGATATTGCTATTGACATAACTTATTTGCATTTGTGCGACACATGTAGCATTATCTTCTTAAATAATTGCGGGGTATCAATAGTGTTAATGTCACATGACTTCTGGACTAATCACACATCTTAGTCAAACACATTCACAAGAGGTTTCATCTAGTGCTACAATGTTTGAGTTGTTTGTAGAGGTGGCTACTAAGGTCTGCGCAAAAGACCGCTATGAAATAGTTGTACCACTACAAAGAAACACAAACCAAATCTGTGATTTGGCATCGTGCGGACTAGACATATAGCCAGCATCCGTATATTCCACCATGGTTGAGCCTAGCTTAGTCCTTCTGGTAAAATAAACTAAGGTCATGTGTACCTTGCAGATATTTGAGTAGAGTCTTGACACCATCCCAATGCCTTCTGTTTAGAGTTGTACTGTGTATACCGAATAATTTACTACGAATGCAATATCAGGCCTGTCACAATTAATAAGATATAAGTGCTCCTATGACACTTAAGTATGAAACTTCAGGTCCTAAAACTTCTTCATTTTTCATCCTTGGTCTGAATATATCTTTATCCACATCAAGAGAACTAATTACCATGGGGTCTTTAAACGATGGGATTTATCCTTGTTGAATTTTTTTAATACCTTATTGGTAAAGGTAGACTAGAGCACAAAAATTCTTTCAAAGAAATGCTCTAGCTACAGAACTAAGCAATATTTGGTTTTGCCTAAATCTTTCATCTCAAACTCCATAATAAAGTAAGAATTTGCTTCCTTTATGTCTTTTGTTGTTCCGATGATATTTAGATCATCGATGTAAACTAAGTTGATATTGAATCCATTTTGGGACTTCTTTTTGAACACAGACAATCATCATTATTGGAGTAACCCTTCTTCAGTAGAAACATACTATGCAAGTTGTACCACATTCTCTCAGACACATGGAAAATGACTAAGTTCCACCCTTTGTGCACCCATCTGTGGAGCCCCTTCTCCGTTGTGTATTTTAAATTGTACTCATTCATCCATATTTGTCGAGTATTTCATGATTTTTTTAATGTGTGCACAACATAACGCTAACACCTTTTAAATTCTCAATCTACCCATACTACTACATCTATGTACCACAGCGACGTATTCTACACTACTTCAAACAATTTTTGCAGCCATACAAAAAATAATTATTGTATATGACATTGTGTCTCGCATAATTCTAGCAGTTTTTTATGTCCATAACTATTGTTACTCTATACAACTAATTACTTACAAACCTAAATACTCCGATCGCTAACTCGTCAATGTAAAAAAAGTATTGACACTCTACACAATTAATTACTTACAAAACTAATTAAACTGGTCTCTAAGTTATCTGTGTAAATAACAATTGATACTCTACAAGACTAATTACTTACAACCCTAATTAATCTGGTCCTTATGTCATTTTTCTAAATAATTATTACTCCACAAACCTAATTACATACCAATCTATTTAATTTGGTCGCTAAATTAAGTTTCTAAATTTAAATTTAAATTACTCATAAAAATTTTACCTACACAGATAACGAATTTTCTTCCTCCTTCCCCTCTTCTTTTCCTCCTCCTCCCCCTCTTCCTCCTCCTCCTCCCCTCTCCTCACCTCTCTTTTCTCTCTTGTGCTGCGCACACTCGCTCGGTCGCCACTTGCCGGTATTGCTTTTGTGCTTGGTTGAAACGAGGCCGAAGGCCTGTACCGGGTAGTAAAATCCTCTCTATCGCTATTTCAAATGGCGACAAAGAGCTGAATCGTCCTCTCTGTCGCCATTCCAAACGGCGACAAAATTATTGTCACTTTTTGAAACCGCGATTTCAATGCGCGACATGTGGGTATAATTGCTATTTTTTATTTTTGGTATATTATTTATGTAATTTTTCATTAAAAATATATTATTAAAAAAATTGGCGGCCAATGATGTGACTAGCGACGTGGAGATGACTTGGTTGGTGAAATTTAAAACACATCACAAAGATGGGACCCACGTGTCAATGAGTGAACATCCCCCTTCCTCTATTGTTCCCCTCTCCCTCTCCAAGTCGGCCCAGGCTCATGAACGAGTCAAGTTTGATACACGAGATCGAGCTTCACAGCAGTTTAGACGATCGGCTAATCTGAACTAGTCATGATATATACCAGGTGTCAATCTATATATCTATGGCTTGTGCAATGCATGTGAACATCATCACGGGGCGCCATCATCCGTGCGTCTTCCATCGGAGAGGGGCAAAAGACAAGACCTTGTTGACTTGGAGTACCGGTTCCCTTGCACTGCATGCAATGCAAAGCACATTATGCTCCCCCATCAACTGGTTAATGTGCGTTTCATTCAGCTAGCACAATGTTGACACGTCCAGACTGTCCAGTGCATTGTTCTATAGGTAATCAACTGTGCTCGACATGTTGCTCCAATTTACAGAAGAAATCTCGAATTTAGAAGTAGAAATCATGGTGTAGAGTTTCTGATGCATTTTTTTCTAATTTTGTTTTCAAGTGTACCTCGAACACATTGCCCAACAAAGTTAAAGTTTCAGAAATTCGCATAGCTGAAGAGGATACAGAACACGTGATACATCATATACAGATACAACCCCTCAAGTAGCAAAACATAGCTGCAACAACTCCGATGGACATACAACTCCATGAGAAGCATGAAGGTTTAACGTTAGAATTGGCCTTCAGCAATATCATCTCGGTGTTGGCATCGAGTTGATCGACAACTCGGCGTTGGCACCACCTTTGCTATGGTCACTGATTCTGTCACTTGAACGGGCTTCTTCCAGTGCAAAGGCTTCCTTCAGCTGTGCCACCACCGTACTCATCATTGGCCTTTCATCGGATGCCTCCTTTGTGCACAACAGCGCTATGTCGACAACTTTCCAGACTGAACTGAAGTCGTACTCTCCGTGAAGCCGTGGATCAACAATTGCGACAATATTGCCCATCTGAACCTTCCCCTTTACGCGTTGCACAATGTGCTGACCAGTAGTCTGTGTAATGGGACCCTCACCTGTCACAATCTCTAGCAAAACCACTCCAAAGCTAAAGACGTCACTGCTCATCGTGAGTCTGCCGCTAACGTACACTACTACAGAACAGGTGATCACAGACGGTTCGTAAACCACATCACAGACGGTTTTACGCACCGTCTGTAAGCAAGTGTCAGTGATGCGAAAGAATATTGCAGACGGTTTTTCAACCGTCTGTGAAAATTATAATTTCAGACGGTTTTACTTACAAACCGTCTGTGATGTTCTAATATCTCGGACGGTTCTAGTTACTAACCGTCTGTGATGTTCTGTCATCTCAGACGGGTTTAGTTACTAACCGTCTGTGACGGTTGGAATAACTCAGACGGTTCTTTGTTATAACCGTCTGTGATGTTGATTTCTGATTTTCAATCGAAATTCAATATTTTGGCTAGCCTCAGGATTTGCTAGCCATGCCCTCTGAAACAAAAAACAATACCCAAGATAACAAGCATATTAATTATTATGACATTAGATTTACAAAATGTACTCCAATCACATGTCACACAACAAACAGCGCATTTCATGAATCAATGTACACATCAAGCTCATCCATTGCAGAAATCAACTGACATATATATGTTCAAACGAATTGGATTCAGAAGTAGAGAAATGACAAATTCACATCACAAGGTTCACAAATATAATGTACGATTAAGTAACAAATTCACAACTCTAATTCGTTAAGCCCTGAGTAGCATCTGCCATTTGAATTTAGGACCTCACGCAGCAGGAAGCTACAAAGCTGTCCTCGAATACCTTGAAGGTCAGCCTGTTCCAATGCAGTTTCAGCGCATTGCCAAGCCTGTCAATGAGAAAAGTAAAGTCCCGCGTGTATATAAATTAATAAGTGGAGAGACATTTGTTGCAAGATTGGCAGACCTGCATAACATTGGTCTGCTTGGCACCAAGGAGGAGTGCCATGTTGTGGCAAGCATAGAAACCACATAGGTCAGTGGCCTTTGGCTGCTGGTGGCACTGCCAAAACATAATAGTTTGATTAGTTCCGAAGGTATTATAATGGAGTGTGAAGGATTATTGCATACTATCAGATACCGGAAAGTTAAAAATATGCTTTAGATTGGCTGGACCCTTCTTGTGTGGCCCTCCCATCGATTTGTAGACACCGAACGACGTGTCGAGCAAATCTCTGATAGGCTTCAAATCGTGGGTGCCGCCCTTTTTTGAATCAAGATAAATTACTCGGTTCTGTCTCGGTATAACTACGAGTAGAACCCAGTGATACCTACACAAGTATGTCGTCATGGTCACTGAACCTAAGTTCGAGGTGAGATATATAGTAGAAATCAACGTGTATATATAGCATCTGGACGAAGTACTTACCCCGGGTTGTAGGGTACAAGTATGAATTTTTTGTTCGAATAAGTATGCATTACTTTTTCCACGTACTCATAGACAAATTGTTTATTTTCATCCATGGTTTGCTTGGACATTATGTGTGGGTCGGCGAAACCCACCGATTCTTCCCTTGCTATTGCTTCGTGGATCATGTGTCTACATATACAAAATCAAGGACGATATATATGATATTTATCGATGCGTGAGAATTGTAGACAGTGATTGCACACACTTACATTGTCCAGCATCTTAGGAGTGAGGCGTCGAGCGCTTTGAGGTTGTATAGATCAAAAATGTCGGTGAAGCCGACCACGAAGACGCCATCTAAAGACCGGTGCAAGAAATACTCCTCACGGAAGGTCACGGAGATACTCGTTACCCGTTGTGCCGCCGGCTTGTTAGCTTGTTTTAGGTACCAATTTTGCAATCTAACGCAGGCTAATGAAAGCGTCTCCTTGCGCTCTTCTGGTACAAATGGTTGGCCCAGCTCGAATTGCCGCACCAATGGGGCAAGCGGATAGTCCTAAGCTGACGGGGTACATTTCGATTTGCCCTTGCCTCTGTGTGGCCTGCAACCAAGGTTCCTCTGCACAGGAGATGACTTGGCCCTAACAGTAGTAATAATGGTCTGCGCGGGACGGGACACGATAGCCGATTTGGCGGGCTTGTTCGTTGCATGGCATGGCTCTGGTAGTGTTGGTAGCTCCGGCACATTATGTGGTGCCTTTGGGACTGCTTGTACCTTGGGTGCTCTTTGGCAGGCGTCGAAGGAGATGTCCTTCTTGGGCCATTGGATGAATGTGCCGATGGCATCCCCTAGTGTGACGATCTCGTCGTTCGGGGGGAATTCCAGCGTGACGGCCTTGAACATTTCGTGTACACCATCGACCTGTACCTTCGCGTGGCCCGGGTGTAAAACATGACCGTGTACTAATGCCCCTGCACTGGATGGATACGCTTGTCCCCAAGCAGCCTGCAAGGGAACACAGCCGTTGGCAAGCCTCACTTGCAGATTGCACGGCATGGGCATGCTGTCATTAGGAGGAAATCTGGCTTCATCCACCTCTGCCTCAGGGGAGGACGCGCAACTGCTTTCAAGGTTGGTTGGGGTGACCTGCACTTGTGCTTCTTGGGTTATCACCTGCCGTCCCTGCCTTGCCTCAGCCACCCTTTGCTCGAACCTTGCCTCAAGGCTTCGTAGCTGAGTATCGAATTGCGCTCTAAGCCTTTCCTCAACCCTTTCCTCAATGAAGGCTACTAGTTCTTCCTCATGCTCAGCTTTGCTTCTCTTCCTACTCCGGTACGTGGCCGAGTCCTCTGGGAATCCCAATTTCCAGGGAACGAAAACACCTAGGCCTCTGGTGCGACCCGGGTGCTCCTTGTTTCCCAAGGCCGTGGAGAGTATGTCTTTCTCTCTGTTCGAAGTGAAAGAGCCCTGGGAAGATTCCGTGCTCAACGATATTAGGCGTTGGGACACTGCCTCATCAGCGGGGTTTGCAAAGGACACAGCGCCCGAAGTGTGCTGTGACCTCGCTCTTACCCAGTTTCGAGCACGCGGGTCCACGATCGAGGCAAATGGCGGCGCGACTTCGTTCTGGACTGCCTCGTTGTCCTCCCTCATCCATTGCGCCATCTTACCCGCGTACCCAGTTGAGCCGAGTCTGTGTGGGTGTGTGTTACGTGACTGAATCGTCTTGTGAGCCGCGCTTTGTTGCATGAACTCTTCCGTCGTCTTCAACTGAACAAATTGCTTCCAAACATCCTCAGAGATGAACCCGTATTTCTGGAACGGAGTTATTTCCTTATTGACGAAATTAGCAACAAGGACGCTCTTGAAGTTCTTCCACGCCTTTCCCGCCACTAGCAAGGCGTACCGTCGTAGTGCAGGCTTGGCATCTTGTGGAACCTGGAATGACGCGAATATTTCTGTCACCAGGTTATTGCGCTCCTCATCTGTCAGCGTCTTCCATGATGGATAGGTGATGGGGACCCGTTCACGCCCAACGATCCCACACGTGGTCCGGAAAGCTGCAACAGCCTTCGGAGGAGCGGTAGGGGCCCCATCACGCGGATCGACCGCCGTGATGGTGTATCGGCTTTGAGGCCTTTTACTAAGCCCTCTTGCACTGCGCCTGTTTATTTCTGCGTTGGGCGCATCATCAGATCCCATCGGTGGTACGTTGGGCGCATCATCAGATCCCATCGGTGGTACGTTGGGCGCATCATTAGATCCCATCGGTGGTACGTTGGACGCCATCTTGTTGGAAAAGATGCGAGTATAAGAGCAAGATTTTATTCATTATTACTTCTAAGTGCATATTTATACCCATATATATATATATATATATATATATATGGGCAAATATAATGAGTGCAAACCACCCTTAGGTGAAAACTCTTCAAAACCGGATTTAGAAGTTGCAAAAATTCTAAAAATTACCATATATGCGGAGGTGAGCTTCTACAACCCGCATTTGAAGATGAGTCATCTTCAAATGCGGGTTTGCACCACATATTTGCCCATATTATGCATATATTGTACCTCAACGAGAGGAATAAATTTTGTTGTGCTCTCGATTTGAGGTTTGGATGACGATAAGGATCTTCACCACACTCACAAATGGAGTAGACTAATCAATTCAATAACTTAAGCCTTGACATGGTTTCAAAGGAGTTTGGTAAAACCATGGATTGTTGAAAATAGTGCAAGATGTGTTCATAATGAAACATAGACTTAATCCAGATATTACTAAGCACAACTTATCCTCAATGTCCAGAACATATGAAATGATCATGAATTCAACAGGTATAAGCTTATAAGCACATAGATTCATGATATGATCGAACACATATAAACAGGACATCCAGCATGGATACTAAAGGAGTTAACCAAAACAGTGTACTACTCATGTTTGGTTTACAAGTGTTGCTCTTAGATTTAAATTCTTGATGGGTTGCTTCAAAGAAGCCCTCCAACACCAAAATTCAGCAATATATCACAGGTTTTACCAATCTGAAATTAGTGGTTCTATAGAATTCAGCACCGTTTTAGAAGTTTGATTCACTAGAACTCAACTATGGATTATGTAAAACTTCTGAATAGCAGGATAGCAACAGTTTCTCCAAGACAGAGATGACAAACCAGTGACAATCCAGTTCAGAATAGACCAGTGATTACAAATCAAATCAAGTCACATAATCAGGACATAAAAACAGGATAGTATATCACTTATACAGCAGCAACAAAAGCCAAGTTGAAGTTTTAGACACAATAATCTAAACAGTGCTGAATCACAGAGGATAATCACTAACTAACCAGATTAGTATTGCCTCATTCAACTAAATCATCATCGAGCAGCATAATAGAACAAAACAGTGCTTCCAGATAAAGAAATACAGACCACTAGCTAAACCAATAATTTCATACATGTCTGGCAGTTCAAGGCTTAAGTCACTTCATCAATAGTCGTATTCATGTAGTAACCCTAATTTCATCACAGAGCAACACCAGTATCTCAGCCAGCAAGAATCAAGTGGAGAAGCGAATTGAAAATACTCACCGATCGATGGAGCGCCGACGAGTGGGGAGTGCGTCGCTGACGGGGGGAGGGCGCCGACGAGGGAGGGCGCCGACGACGAGGGAGGGCGCCGCCGACGAGGAGGGCGCCACGACGAGGGGTGGGGGCGGTGCGAGGAGAGGGCCGACGGGAGGGGGCCGACGAGGTGGGGCGGTGCCGAGGAGAGGGCCGCCGACGGGGGGAGGGGGCCGACGAGGGAGGGCGCCGCCGAGGGGTGGGGGCGCTGCCGAGGAGTGGGCCGCCGACGGGGGGAGGGGGCCGACGAGGGAGGGCGTCGCCGAGGGAGCTAGGGTTGCAATATACTAAGTGTGCGCGGGACTTGGTGAAATGGTAGGGCGCGGAATTTATTGAGTGGCGCGGGAAGACCATTTCAGACGGTTGCGGTATTGAACCGTCTGGGAAAACATGTTTTCCTAGACGGTTTAATGATTAAACCGTCTGGGAAAATCGCCGAGGACCTCGATCTTTCTCTGTATTCCCTGTGTGTGTTGTCGTATTTTCGTCAGTGCATCTGAACTTGATCGACAATACTGAAACCGGAGTTTTCACAGTTAAAGCAGAGAGCGACAATACTGAAACCCGAGTTTTCAATGATTAAACCTGATTAATTTTACTCATGAATACATCTCGGTAATTAATACATGGCCATATCTGTAGAGTTGCTCAATTTTAATCAATACATCCCATTAATTAATACATGTCTGTATACACCTGCTTAATTTTAATCAAAAATTAGCCCTTCGTGATGATCAACACGTGCGTAGCTAGCTTCCTCAGGTTGGTCTTCCTGGATTGTTACGCCCGTACCAATAGGAGGCAACTCATCGAACTGATTGTATTCTTCCTCATCCACCACATTCTCGACTCCGACAATTCTCCTTTTTCCTTGAAGAACGACATGTCGCTGCTTGTTGGACGGGTCGGTTACATAGAAGACTTGAACAACTTGGTTGGCGAGAACGAATGGTTCCTCTTTGTATCCGAGACGTTCGAGGTCCACAGTTGTGACGCCATACTTGTCAACCTTGACGTGCTGTAGGTTAACCCAACGGCACCGAAATAAGGGGATCTTAAATAGCACATAGTCGAGCTCCCAAATTTCCTCAATGAACCCATAATACGAGCTCCTCATCGATCCAGCGGTATTAAGTGCATCGATGCGAACACCGCTGTTCTGGTTTGTGCTCTTCATGTCCTGATCTCTCGTGTAAAATGTGTACCCATTTAAGTCATATCCTTGCCATGTTACAACTGTAAAAGCTGGCCCTTTTGCCAACCATGTCAGCGTCTCACCTGAAATGGGTTGTCGCTCCTTCAACCATCTGTTGAAGTGAAGGTTATGCTGTCTAATGATCCAGTACTCCGGCCGCGTCGGATTCTCTTGCCGAAGCCAATTCTTGTGCTCGTCGATATAAGGGGCCACAACAGCCATGTGTTGCAGAACTGTGAAATGGGCTTTTGCACACGCAACCGCATCAGGCGTGATTGCATTCCTTCCGATGGTCCCGATGCCCTGGAGCCTTCCCTCATGGCGGGATCGAGGCACACCTATCGGTTCGACCTGAGCCATGTAATCCACGCAGAATTCGACGACCTCTTCGGTTTGTCGGACCACCCGTTGCTTGCCTTTAATTTCAGCAATTCCAGCACGGACGACAATCTTGTGTATCTGGACTTGCAACCCGGGAACAAAGGTTTCTCCGAGTTGTCCATCAAGCTCCGGAATTTTACATAGTCCCGCTCATCACGGTTCCCTTCTGCATCCCGTAGCAACTGATCCAGATTGTCATCGAAAGTACAGTCGATATCATCCGGAGTATCATCGACTTCGTCCACCATGCTAGTACTACTTGCTCTCTGCATAATCTGCTCTTCACCGTGACTGGTCCAACATGTATATCCCCTTTTGAAACCTCATAGAATCAAGTGTGCTTCAATCTGTGCTGGGTTTCGAAACATCCGAAGATTCTCGCAGTCAACGCATGGACAAGGCATAAATTCCACCCCCTTGTTCGACATATCTACCTCTGCAGCTCTTCTAAAAGCGGAGACACCATTAATGTACTCAGTGCTCGCACGGTTCTCAGCATACATCCAGCTTCTGTCCATCTACGCAACATATGTAACAATAGTTAAATGACGAATTTAGGTCATAACGTACAAATGGATACAACAAGCTAGATCTAGGGGCCGGGGTGTCCACTCATGAAGTTTGAAAATAATTACCCACCTTTGCCACTGGTTACACATATGAGGCATAAATGGGTATCCACACCAAAACCATCTATTCTTGGAGCTAGCTCTAATTTGCAAACCAAACAACAGATAGATCTCTTCCCTACTTCAATTCTATGGTAGAGTGGAGCTGATTTTTTTGGAATGGAGCTCTCCCAAACAGGCCCCTAGAACACAGCTTCATTTCCCCAACCTAGATATAAAATGTAATTCAGATTAGAAGCAATTACTAACCTTGGATGACCAAGAGCACAAGGATCTGCAATAAAATCACCAAATCTAGGGTCTCTTTCACAAGGAACGCCTCAATCGCATCGCGAGCTCTCGAGAGGCAGTCGAGGAAATGTTAAAGAAACAGAGAAGGACGGTCAAGGGGAGCTCTCTGCTTTATACACGTCATCGCAGACGGTTAGTAGATAACACCGTCTGCGATGTCATATATATCGCAGACGGTTTTTTGATCGAACCGTCTGCGATATCACCGTAGATCACAGACGGTCTATAGATGGCACCATCCGTAATGACTTCTCAGACGGTTTTAGTAAAAAACCGTCTGCGATGTCACATCAGTCACAGACGGTTTTTGACTAAAACCGTCCGCAATGATGACCCTTCGTCTTCCTGACCGGCACTTGACCGTCGCGTCTGCCCAATACAGCTGCAGCGGCTGCGCGTCATATCGCTTGTCTTCCCAATGCTAGTGCATTGCCTTTTAAGAACCCTCAGCCGGTGCGCTCTGCCTCCATACCAAAGAACAACAAGACCAAGCTAGAGCTATGAGCAACACACCAAAGAACTCCTCGGCTGCTTCCACCCCACCGACGCCGCCGCCGCCACCTCCAACCATACCCGCTGGCATGACCATGCGCGAATGGCTGCGGCGCTACGCCGGTGCCATCTCCACGGCTGCTCCTTCGGCCGCCTCCGCCTCCACCCGCGCCCCTCCCCCGGACGCCTCCGCCTCCACCTGCGCCGGCCAGAAGCGTCCGGCGCCAGCCTCCTCCGCCTCCCCCAGCGCCCAGAAGCGTCCGGCGCCCGCGGCCTCCTCCTCCTCCTCCGATGTAAGCTACGACTCGTCGGAGGGCTATCGCGACGGGTGGGAGCTGGAGGATGACCCGGATCGAGCGGGCTCGAGCGAGGACCCGGACGGCCGCAGCGAGGACTCCGCGGACTCCGACCCCACTCCGGCTTCCTCCTCCGACGAAGACGAGGCGTAGCAAGCTAGCTAGCTAATAGTGATCTGTTTTAGTTAAAGTATATATAGTACTAGTCGATCTTTTGTAATGCTTCTTATATATAATGCAATCTATAACGTTTTTGTAATGATCTTATGTATATATTGCAATCTATAATGCAGTAATTCTCAATTATAATGCAATCTATAATCCAGTATTCTTTTTTTGTATGGCGCGCAGTTGCTGAGATTTCAATGTATGATCATCGACGGTTCGTGGATAAACACGTCTGTGATGACGAAATATCACAGACTGATTTATCCACCAACCGTCTATGAAGTTGTTCATAACATCCCAGACGGTTTGTAGCTAAACCCGTCTGTCATACTTCACAATTCACAGACGGTTTGATCTACAAACCGTCTGTGATGTGCCCGAACAACATCACAGACGGTCTGTATTTAAAACCGTCTGTGATAATTAGGTATCGTAGACGGTTTGATCTACAAACCGTCTTTGATGTGCCCGAAAAACATCACAGACGGTTTTCTCTTCAAACCGTCTATGATGATGTGTCTAATATAACCCCTTTTGTAGTAGTGGTAGTACCTAGATAAGAATAATTAGACCAATGTCATGGTAGCCTGGTGTATATGTAATTAAGTAGAAAATGAAGCAATAAGACATCTGATCTTTTATGACACTTAAGATATTTTACTTCCAGATAATATCTTGCTAATTTTTTTTCATAGAATAGGTATAGGAACGAACTGTGGGTCAATGTAGCCTGGAGTTCCAGCAGCAGTAGTAGAAATATGACTTTGTGCGACATCCAGATAAGATTTGGACAATCCAAAATCTGAGATCTTGGCAACCATATTATTCCCAAGTAGAATGTTGTGCGACTTCACATCTCTATGAATTATTGGTAGCACACATCCTGTGTGCAAGTAGTCCAAACCTATGCCAAAGATCACATGTTAAACATAGATTTGCACGTGTGATAAAAGATATGGCAAAGATAGATGAAATGCGGTGGTGTCTTCCAAACCACACCTTGAGCAGCTTCAAGTGCAATTCGCACCCGATCACGCCATCTCAATGCTTGAACAATAGCATTTTGTCCTGTTGAACACAAGAGTAGTTTTGTAGTTAAATTTGAGCTGAAACATCAACCAAGCTAGTCTCTTGTAGAGTGAGGATACTAATAAAAGTAGCACATTCTGAAATACAATCCGAGACGAGGCATGATGGCTACAACAATCTAATGATAAACAACATGCAAATGGCTGGCATGTTGCATGATTGCTAATGAACTGAAAACCTAAATAAATAAGGAAAAGTAGTAAGTTATATAAGTAGAACCTTTTATTCCGGAAGGACATTAATCAAGGAAAAGAAATATTAAATTTGAAATTCTCATAGAAGGACATTAATCAAGGAAGAGAAAGATTAAATTTGAAATTCTCATATTACAAACCTCTTAGATGATCATGAAGGCTTCCATTAGGCATGTACTCGTACACAAGGGCTAAATGTTCCTCTTTGCTGCAGTAGCCAACCAACAAAACAAGATACCTATGATGCACAGTTGTTAAGCTCCCTACCTACAAATGATATCAAACATATTCAGAATCAGAGGATCCTTTGAAGTGTTGCGTTATTTCTTGAATCAAATTCAAAGAGTGAATAGGTAATGGGAACAAGGGCCTTTGCATTGGATCTTGCAGCACATGATCATGTCTTGATGGCATGCACCTATTCTACCTTATGTAGTGATCTCTAAGCCATGTGAAAATTACTAGTGGTAGAAATCATCTCAACATGAAAAATATTCTTTTGGGAAACGAAATCTATAGTGCAGGAATATAGTAGATATGAGAATCTATGCCATAGTTCTATTTATTGAAATTAAGTACCTCAGCTAAAAACTCTGTCATTCCCTTTCCTATTGCTGATGTTGGAGAACGCATCTTGACCGCAACCTGATTACCATCTTCTAATTGGCCATGGAAGACAGGCCCGAACCCTCCTTCACCAATGCACACTGAGAAATTATTTGTAATTTTCACCAACTCCTCATATGTGAATTCACGGCTGTCAGGTGTGTGTATGTAACTTCTACAACCTTCTTGACTCCGATGATCTGGAACACCAACACATGGAAGTAGCTCATAATGACAAATCATTTGATTCATCAAAGGAAATTTTGAATGTTTTTTCTCCCTATTTTCCCATGAAAAGGGGAAATTTTATGATTTGCCAATCCATTCGTTGGCATTTCAAGAAGTAATGGAATATATATACCTTTCTTTCTGTAGAGATAATACACCAGAAAAGTAGATACCAGAAGTACGACAATCACCACTGGGACCACTATGGCAATTCTGAGGACTACCGTGTTTTTGTGCTCTGGAGATTTCCCATTACATGGATCTCCATTCGTGGTATCGTACCTAAAGGCATGGAAAAATATTGTTGCAACTGAATTAAACGAAGAGACTAACCACAGCAATGTACAATGGTTGTTTCAAGCAGGCATCAGAATACAAACAAAGTGAGTTCAACACTCAACACAGTTGTATTTCGAAACAAATGATTACAGTGATACACTTTGGCAGAAAATGGACTAAAAACTAGAGAGGCACAGTCACGTTCTCATACTAAAGTGCGTCGAAGCTGTCTGTTGTCTTCAATAGTAAATTTCTCAGTTATTTCCAAGGAGATTCATTTTGACATTGTAATAGTCAACAATGGAGCAAAAATGCAGGAGCAAAATAAAATTAAAACCTCAAATTGAGCGAGTGTTTTATGCATAATGCTTCAGGGATTGTACCATCAAGACGATTCCCTGATAAATCTCTGCAGAAAAGAACATAAGTTATTCCCTAATTGATTTACATAGCTCTGCAGTTTTATAAACACCTTGATTATAGGACTTACAGATCAAGGAGGGATGGTAAGTTTGCTAAAGAATCAGGTACTGATCCTTTTAAATCGTTATATGACAAATTCCTGAAATAGAGTGTGTGAAGCAAACCTCTTATGATCTTGGATAGAACATAGAATTACTAACTTAGCACATAATTAGATAGTTATTCTTACAAGTATTGGAGTGAATTCAACAAGGAAAATTGCTCAGATATTGCACCTTGCAAACCACTGTGGGACAAGTCTCTGAAGAAAATATTGCTGTTTGTGTTAGAGACTAATAAACTATGTATAAGAAAATTTAGAACGATAATTTAAATCAAGATAATACCAGCACACTTACAAAGATATTACTCTTGATATGGATCCATCGCTTGTACATTTCAAGCCACTCCATGTGTAGCTTTTTGGTAAACATGGGTCACCCATCCAGTTCTTCTTAACTTTATAGTCAGTTTTAATAGTCATCATAGCATCAACTAAATACCATAAAAATGAAATAGAAGAAAACATCACATTAGCAAACCGTTACAAGAACGTTATTGACAGCACCATGCACATTGAATAACGGGTAATGTATATACGTACCGTCTTCTGAAATGGTCGTGATGCCATCATGAGAGACTAGGTAGTATATCTCGAAAGCATTGAGCATGGGTGGCAGCTCAGAGTTGTTGGTGGCAACGAGGGAGACATTGTAAAAACCATTTCCAGAGTTGTATGGATTAATGGCATGCACCCAGGTTGCTAGGAGATAGGCCGGGATGACGGACTGATTGTTTGGCTGCCACAGGTAGCCATTGTAGTATATGTTGAACTCACGCCGCCGCTGCTGCTGGAAATCAGTGAAATGCATGTTGAGGAAGTATGCAGGCAGTGCTGGCCAGGCGGTAGGAGCTGACCATGAGAAGTTGAGAAGGTGACGGCCGTTTGGAGGACTCTGTTTGGCACCTCAAATATGTCGGGTTCATGGTTCGTAATCATCCTTGTTGTGGATAGATTGAGCCACCCTGCAATACCTAGCGATGGCCACCACAATCGATCGTATGGGTCATCTGGATACCTGGAAAATGAGTGAATGCCTACGTATTAAAACATTAAGGTTCGAACTAGGCACAAAATAGCACCTGTAAAAGAGTCACAAAGTAGCAAGTTCGTACATGTATTTTTTTTAATGTGCTAGTGTCGCAATTGACTATATGAACTACATTGTTGCGACAATCTAAAGATGTGGTTGCTACTTCGAGTACCTACTTTTCTCAGTAATTTATGATTATGAAATTAGTGTGTAGGAACAATAACCTAATTAACGTGAATACATCTACTAAAATATAAAATTTTCTGTATTTATGCATGGTGTGCAATACTTAGTTATACCTGCCAGAAAAATACTTTCCCAGAAGAAAATTAATCTCTTTTCAGGCATGGAGAGTACATATTTAGATTTGCATGGATGAAAAAAGGCAAATTACCTACACAGATCGTTTGCACCCATGCTTTGTCGTTCCTGAAGGGCAATAGACTGGTTCATCATGGCTGCTGGATACAGTGAACTCTTCATGGGCCTCATCTCCAGGGAAGATATGAAAGGAGTTCCCTTGCCAATGTCAATCAAGCAAACTGATACGAAATCCAGCGCGGCCACAACGATCACCTCAGGTGCGTAAGTCATGGACATGGTTGTACTAGTGATAATGACTCGGCTCCAGAAATCAAGCCCGATATAAATGTCGAAGACCAGTGGTGAGCTAATAAGATTCTGACGCTTGTTGTCATAGTTTCCATACATGAACGTTGCTCTTATAAGATATTTCTGACCTTTCGTGACAGAAGAAAATGTGTAGCAATTTCGACCTCCACCAGGGAAACTTCTGAGATTAAGGCCTGACTTGAATTGCTCAGCATCATGGTATTCTGAAGAAATGTTGTGATTTTTTCCGTGTCTATGTACCCATCATCTGAAACATATGTGATATTCGTTTTCTCATCCACATAGATGGAGCCACTGGGAAGGCCGCAATCGATGCTTATAAATCCATCATCTACAGAGTTGTGGAAATGAGTGCCACTTAAGCTGATTATAAGTGAGACATCGAAATTTTATACCTAAAATGAATTAGCCTAATTGTGAAAAATAAAAGCCAGATTGTTAAATGCCACTTAAAGATGGGGAAGACCGAGAAAAATGGGGGAAAATGATAGTCTCCTAAAATACTTTTCAGAGAAAAATGGCCAGTGGAACTTGTATTCAAAACATCCTACAGATAGCAACGGAACTTGTACTTTTTTATCTAGTTTCTACGGTTGTGAATTTCTTACATTTAGAACGAGAGGAATGCTGCAGTCAAACAGTTTTATACTATTCGCTACAATATTTGGTGCCTTTTATCAGGTATTCCAATAACCTAGGTCCCAGAACATTTAAGTTTAGGCTCTGTTTGGTAGAGCTCTAGATCTCAGCTTCACCTCAGATTTGGAGCTTGTAGGCTAAAATAAATTGAATTAAGTTTATATTTTTAGTGTAAAATATAAACAAGATGACCCACCTAAGCACTCTAAATATACCCACAGTTCCAATTTCATAAATTTTTGGAGCTAAGAATATCCTGCTCCACGAAATCTATGAATTAATTTTGGTAGAGCTAGAGCTGTACCAAACACCCCCTTAGATAAAATGATTGAAATTAATGCTTTGAGAAGTTACTTTGGAAGGCTTTTTTGCAAGCACATGAAGTTCAGAAATATTTGAAGAATGATTTTGTTTCTCTTTTATATATCATCTATTTATATTGTGTAGATCAGTAGACTCAATAAAAAAAGACCTATGAAGTTCTTTTTTTTCTTTTGTAGTGAAATGGTCTGATTCAATATCTACTTGTAGCCTAATAAAACATTTTTTTGTAGTATTCTACTTTCTAAATTGCATCATACAAGAGGCTAGATTTATATGAGTTATCTAAGTCAGCTGTTGTTTGTATAGTAATTAAAGTATTGCAATAGTGTGTGATGTGAAGAATATCTTTGTTGCAGGAGGCACCTGGATAATATCAAGCGAAGTAGTTGCCTTTTTTTAAGATGAAATCAAGCAATTGCCTTTTTAGATGAAGCCAAGTAATTGCCAGAGAGAGAGAGGACTCTTTTCTTTCCATCTCAATATATATAGAGAGAGAGAGCGCAGGAAGCCAAGACATTAATTTAGGACTATTTTTTCTGTCCATCTCAAAAAATGAAAAAAAAAGGTATAGCAGGGAGCCAAGATTAATTATATATGCATAATTTACTTGTTTATAGTCGATGAAGCGTTCAAACATGGTAATATGAGAATAATAAGATGTACACTCATACCTAAGGAAGCCGGCTGAGCATATGCATGCAAACTATGCAGTACCGCAGTGAAGAGAGCTAGTAAAAAAGCTGAAGAACACCTCATCTGACAATTTTTCTTCCTTTCTTTTGCTGTGTAAAAATTGAACAACACAGTATGGAGCTCGTATAGAATTCGATGAAGGTGGATCTATTCTTGTTATATAGGCTAGTAGATGGTATACTTGTGACTTTGTGAGGGCAAAAGCATGCACGCATTATTTCTGTGTGGACCGAAACTAGAGCTAAGTGGGACCGTTTCCTTGTTCAAAGCACTATAGTCTAAAGTCGCCCAACTATCGCTATACGCGATTTGCAGCGACTTCATGGGCTCTGAAAGAAAAAACAGGCATCAGAAAATATATCTTAGCATTCTAGTAAACGAGGGCCATGCGAAAATATATTAAATATTGCAAATTCTGTGAAAATCATGTGTGTCAAAAAAATTACCAAAGACAAGGGACAAATTTTCTGTAGACATGCAGAATTCCAGGTTCAAACTCAGCTGTATCTGCGCATATATGGTGAGACGTATACTTAATAGTTTACAAAAAAAGGGAAAATTGCAAAACCTCCGAGAAGTCGATCAGAGTTTGATTTACCACCTACAATTACTTTTTATAGCACATGCATCGATCCACAAGTGCATGGTTGTTTGATACTCCTCATGTCTTCCTTTTCTGTGTCGTTCTCTTTCTACCGACTTAATTAGTTCTATTTTGTTGACATGGACTATGTGGCGTGTCATCTCAGCAATGGAACTAGTTCAACGGTCAACCTCGCCCGCCGTCTTCTCTCGTCTCAGTTTGACTCATCTCAAGGAGGGAAACAAACACGAACACTTCGTCTGCCCATCGATCTTTATCCAACGTATGCAACATAGGCCACGCTGGAATGCTCGGACCAACCTAATATGCCATGGAATCCATGTCAAAAAAAAAAAAAAAACAGACAGCGTGATAGGGAGTGCCAGGAGATGTCAAATACTATGCACTTGTGGGTCACATGTGCCACAAAAGTACTTGAAGGGACAAAAATCAAATACTAGCTAGCTATGGCGACTCAGATAATTAACGCAGGATAACGATAATAATTATGTCATTAATATTGAGGTAATTATGCTGATTTGAGTATATTAGCTAATAAAATATCAAGCAGATCTGACACTTTATCAATTAATATATCGAATTCAGAGTGTTGTAGCAAAACAATAATTAGAGACTAGCAATGAAACGTTATTACATTCCATACCACGTAGGCTACCAACTTAAAGCGCACATGCCCAACACTATCTTTACAACAAAAGCTTAATATAACTATTTACATAATTATACCCTAGTCATCTACAACTCCACCCAGTCCTCTAGGTATCCTCCTCTGCCTCATCGCCCTGGTCCTGCGGGTTACTCTCCACCCACTTCTCTTTGGTGGATCCATAGCACTAATTAGTGTCTAAGCAAAGGGGGAACTATCACTACTACAAAAGAACTTATATTAGACTCCTCACTGATGGTTTTCAAAAAAAACATCTGTGATGACGTGTTATCACAAACAGTTTTTTTTTGCAAAAATCATCTGTGATAAGTTTCGGGCACATCACAGACGGTTTTAGCCAAAAACTGTACTCCCCGTCAGCGTCCACCTACACCCTTCTCCCGTAAGCCCCCATCCCTAAACCCTAGCCCACATCGGCTGCTTCAAGAAGCTCGAGCAGATTGGGGAGGGCACATACGGGTAACCCCCTCATTTCTCTAATCAATTCAGTACTCGTTTAATCCAATTTTATCTCTGTGGCTACTGTCAAGCAAGTCTACATGGCGAAGGGATGGAAACGAATGAGATCGTTGCACTCAAGAAAAATTTGGGCTATCCAAGTTATGGTAAAATTAGACACTTGACTAAATTTGGGCTATCCAAATCACAGTAAAATTAGACACTTAGCTAAATTTCGGCTATCCCAATCATGGTAAATTTGGATACTTAGCTCAATACTTATGGTCTAGCTTGTTATGTATATAGTTGATGGATATTCATTTCTATTTGAGTCTGCTTCTCACATATGTTGAAGTGTGTTGACTAAAATCTTTTATTGTATTTTGTTCATTACATCTTAATATAGTGTTTTCATTATATTATACAACTTTACACAATATTCTAATAATAAGGCATATAGTTCTATGTTTTTATGTATTCTTTTTATTTTAGAGGGTATATCATCTAGTGTGACAAGGGCAGATCACAGACGGTTCTAGACTAGAACCATTTGCGATGAGCCCTCATCATAGACGGTTCTAGCCTTAAACCGCCTGCGATGTTAATTTTCACTGACGGTTCATAAACCACATCACAGACTTGAGTGGAAACATGCACTCAGTAAACGTTAATAACAAAATGCAATATATATGAACCTTTCTTCCCAAAATCATCTCAACCTTCCTCAATCCATTTTTCCAAAATAGATTTTCTTAGAAAGATTTATGTCTCATATATGAGGAAGACTTAGCTTCCGTAGCCTCTAGTCCAGGAGATAGGTATGAATTCATGATTTAACTCTGTCCAGGTTGGTACCACTTTACCCATAGTGAACCCAACCTCAGTCGGAGACCTAGAATGCTTATTACTACTTCAATATTAAATTTCCTACCCTGACCACCTACTAGTTGTACTTCATTTCAAAATCAATGGTACTATTACATGGGGCGGCCAATTGAACTCCATCTTGAAATCGGAGTTACTCATCTCATGGTGTTTAAATATAGCGCCAAATAAGACAACCTACACTAGTTATCAATTGTGTCCCTCACTGGGCCTCCAGCATATCCCAGCTTTACACCACTCTTAGTTATCTACTATTACCCAATGTGGACATCAAACACCATCATAAGACAACATTTTTTTGGTCATTTCCAGACACTATCATCGATACGATTTAATATGGCTCATTGTCCAAGTGTAGTGTCTTATCCTTATATCATAGCCTATGTAGAGGGTCCCACCGGTAATGCTCATACATAGCACCCTCTACCCACCTCATAAATATATACCACACTGGCTCAATCAGTCGGGTGAGTCAATTCAACATGTTCACAAAGCCACAGACTACATCAACAGTGCACTAATTTCCACTTCTTCCAATATCTCGATTTAGATTTTCTTTAAACGCTCTTGTTCATAAATATAAGGTGTATTTCATATTTTAATATAAATTTTTATGATGTTCCCTCTATATCTATACCCCTTTATAATTCACCAGTTGATTCTTTTCTACATCCACACAGTATTCACACACCCAAAAATCCCCCTTCCTCAAAATCAAGAGCTAAGATCCTCCCCTCCCGCCGCGTCGCGCCTCCCGCCCTGCCGCCCGTCGGCGGCGCTAAAGCCCGCTCGCTCCGCGCACCGCGCCTCCTCGGGCGCCTCTCACCGACGCCCTCGCCAGCGCCGCCTTCACGCCATGACGCTTGCCTTCGCCGTCGCCCGTCCTGCCGCCCGTCGCCGGCGTCTCTCCTTTTCTTCGATGCGACGAGCGGTTGGAGAGCGTCTGGCGTTTCGGGCGGAAGCGGGGACGAGCAGCGCGAATCGGTGGCGACAACGACGTGGCGACGGAAGGGCCGATGAAAGGGAAGCAGAAGCGGCGATGGGTGCTGAAGAGGAGGCGCTGGTGTCTACATCACCGGCGTGCTCGGAGGCCACAGCCGTGTCCACGCGAGGTACATTTCCCCCACATTTCCGCGCGAAACTTTTGTTGAATGTTTGATGGCAACCAGATTTTCGAGTGAATACTGGACGGCGCTGCGTGGATCTATTGTCGATTTGGTGGATTAGGGTTTTGGGCACCAACCATGTCGGTAGCTTGGATCTGTGACTACCTCTTAAATCTGAAATTTTTGGTGAATGTGTGAATGGCAACCAGATTTTGGAGTATGAATGGCATGGACCTGCTTGGATCTGTGACTACCTCTTCAATCTGAATGGCATGGACCTGCTCCGATGTATTAGGGTTTTGGTGGATTAGGGTTTTGGGCGACCATCATCTCGGTAGCAACTCGATTTGTGAAATCTGAAAGCCTCCAATTTGAGAACTAAATCACAAATCTGAAAATGTCGATTTGGTCAATGTCAGAGCTGTAATTTTCAGTAGTAATAAACTGTGAACTCTCAAGTAATTTGACAACTAAATATGAAATTGTGTGATGAAATCTGTAATTTCATCACTGAATCAAACTTCAATCTGAAATTGTGTGATGAAACATCCAATTTCAGAACTAAACACTAAGTTTCAGATTTAGCTGTAACAATCTTGTGTCACTCTGTTAAATTGTCGATTTGTGAAATTGTCGATTTAGCTCTTGTTGTGTATGTAAATCATGGATTGCCCGATTTAGTGCAAAGTTGCAGCTCATATACTTCAGGTAAAACATGTTGTTATACATTCCAGGGTTTTCAGTAGTATGAAATATATGCTCATTTCTTCCACCTCGATTTAATTTCAAGGTATTAAACTGTAATTTCAGAATAATTGCTTCTTCAGTTAATTTCAGATTAAAACCTGCTATCCACAAATGATCAATGTCAGATTTAGAAATACACAAGTTTCAGATTAGGCTTTTGCCTGTAAGAATTAGTGTAATTCATAAACCTGGTATGAAGAAAGCGTCAATTTCAGATTGAACCAAATAATTGGGACCATTTATTTGGAGCAGTACCTTTCTCTTTTGGTTCATTTATTGGGCTTGAAAATTGACCTGTGGGCTGGAGTAGCGTCATATGCTATGGAATTTGACTGGCTGCTGTGTATTTGCAATTGGTCGTTTAATATATGGTTGGTGCATAAACAAGGGACTTCTAGGCTGGTTCTTACTGTATCAACCACCTTTAAAGGATTGTTTTGTGGGTCACTTGTGATGTAATTGGTATGTTGTGTAGAGACAAGAAGCACTGATAACCAATCCACAGTTGTTAGCAGTCTTTATGTTACATCGATTTTGTTATATGGATCCGGCACCATTGTTGGTATTTGAGTTATTTTTGTTGCTTGCAGGATACTATGTCAATGTAAGTTTTGCAAGGAAAGAATAATGAGTCTGAGTGAGTGGGAGAGACATACTGGATCAAGGAAAAAGAATTGGAAAATGAGTCTGAGTTATTTTTTGTTCTGAATATCCGAATTCCCGAAAGGTATGTTTTAATTATGATGGAAACCAACATCCATCCCCCTTATGATTTATCATGTTCTGAATGTCACACTTTTGCTGAGATGCAGGTATCGATTTATAAGTTGGGTGGACTTTGGGTGCTCAACTCCTACTGGGTGAATGAGGTATACTTGATCTTGCTGGAATCATTAAAAAAAAGATGATGTGAGAATTCTTATTCTGTTTTTCACAAATGCCTCTACTTGCCCTTGGCTCTTAACACAGGATTCCACCTACAAGTACTTTGAGGTCATCCTCGTGGATGTAGCAATCTCATATATAAGGTAACAAGAATACTTGTAAAATCTATAGTTTTGTGAAATAAAAGCTAAAACCTGTAATTTTCTAATAGCTTGTACAAAAAACTTATAGTTATGTAAAATATACTCAATGGATTATCCTGCAGGATGTCAGTGTGATTTTCAGAAGGAGGGGAGGAGATGATTTAGTTCAAAGTCACACTGAATGGGCCAGAACTATTAACCCAGCCTGATGTTATACATGTCTTTTTTCCCCATAACAACTCCGCTAGAGGCAGCCATTCCCGGAAAGGACCACCTCATCTAGGCAATCAACCTTTATCTAGAATGTAGACATTACCCTCATATTTATTATTTTTGGAGTGATCATCTTCGCAAATTATTGTTTAAATGTCCTGCTTGCATGCATGAAATTTTCCTAGAAGTTTTATGGAGATAACTATTTTTTAAAGAAAAATAAGAATTAACAAAAACAAGTGGCCCAACAATTGCATATTTTGTGTATTCGGACCACTCCTTCAGTCTGTTGCTCCTGCGTTTGGGCTAAATTCTTTATAGATTGAATTGTTATCTAGAAATAATAATTGTATGAATTGATTATTAACCGTATTCTCTTTCTTTTCCTTAGGTAAACCATTTCTGTTGCTCCTGCCTTAGGGCTACATTCTTTTTAGATTGAATTGGTCTCTAGAAATAATAATTGTATGAATTGATTATTAACCATTTCTCTTTCTTTTTCTGAGATAAATCAGCAATAATTACTTATCCCCTTTAGTTGTCCAATCCCCTACGAAGTATACCCATGAACTGCAAATTACTCTTGGTGTTGTACCCATATTTTTCTTCAACAGGTTTTTAGGTTTCAAGATTACAACTCTATTATGTACTGTCTTAAACAGGTGTGTACTAATCACACGTTGTGTTGCAATTTTTTGTTATTTCTTTTTGTGATAATTCAGTGATGCATTAAATGTTCCCACTTGCAGTTATTTGAGAAGGTTGAAGTGACTAAGCCTACAACAAGTCGTTCCACATCTGCTGAAATTTATATTATCTGTATGAGATATAAAGCTCCCGCAAAGATTCAACTAGAACTTCTTGATATAAAGCACTTATCTACCGTATATAGGGCTACTCTTCGTTACGAAGGCAAGTGTTGAAGTACTTTTTTCAGTGAGTATCATTTCCTATGACAATTTCGTTGAAATTACAGGATTTAGTGAAATCATGGCTGTCCTGTCAAAAAATCGGGCACTAGCAGGAAAAACATGTAATTACCAAAGTGTACTGATGATTGATCTTCTGACACCGTGTTCACCTCTCTCACTTGCAACAAAACCTTAATTGGAACTTGTTAGATAGATGTTGTGGTACATCATTGCCTGTTTTTATATTTGTGAACAATAATAAACAGGCTTAATTCTAGCCTTCCTTTTTTATTGCAATGCAATTCTTTGGAGAGCTACTGAACATTTATGCCCTCCTTTGTGCATTCTGTGCATACAAAACATAGTTGTCAGCATATGATGCATATGCTCCATACAGACAATAGCCATTTTACAATATATGGGTTAGATGGTTGAAAAGAACATAAACTTTTTGAGTTTTTCTCAGGACATTTTAGATTAGACAGTACTTTCTGAACTTGTTCTGATGACAATTGTACCTTGATTTCCAACAGGAAAGAAGTGTAATTCCACACAACTACACAAGCTGTTATTGTCAATGTCTTCATTTTTCACTGCTTCTAACCATTTGCCTCATATGGTTAATGATTCAGACAGCTGACGTGTGGTCTTGCGGAGTGACCCTTTATGTGATGCTGGTCGGTGGTTACCCTTTTGAGGACCCTGACGACCCCAAGAATTTTAGAAAGACCATTGGGGTAACAATTCCATAACTTTTTTCTGGAAAGCAGTCTCAAATCACAACTTTTGTCTCTTCTTAACCTTATGCTCGGTGAATTCCTTCTATTCCCAGAAAATAATGTCAATCCAATACAAAATACCAAAGTACGTCCATGTATCCCAGGACTGCAGGCAACTCCTTTCTAGAATTTTTGTTGCAAATCCTGCAAAGGTACTTTTCTGCTTAAACTCAGATCAACTTACAAGAGCTATTCATGATCCATTTATTCCTTTTCCAACTGCATACAGAGAATAACAATAAGGGAGGTCAGGAACCACCCCTGGTTCTTGAAGAACCTACCTAGAGATATCGTCGTAGCGTTAGCACGGGCATTATGCTAGTCCTTAATAAATGTTTAGTTTTACTTTATATTCTCTACATGTGCATTAAATATAGTGCTTAGAGATGATAATTAAGGATAGTCCAATCATTTTGAACATATCCTTAGGGCACTTCGTCATTGTCAACGCCGCCTGCGAGTGGCTTCTGTGGCCAACAAACAAGGCAGGTGGCCACAGGGGAGGGGACAGAGGGAGGATGTTTGTAGGAGGGGGAAGGCATGTAGGTGGGAGGAGACCGAGAGTGTCCGATGGAGGGATTTGTTGTTTGGGTTTATCGTGGAAACTACGCACTAAAATTGTTGTATTTATGTGATGTGAAGGTTATAGACAATATATCACTGAGAATATCCTTATAAACTTAGATAGGGGAGTAATTGACAATCAGCAAAACTCTATCTTTTAGATTTTTCACCTTGTTTGTACACAAAGATCCGGTTTACTCTCGCGTGCTTCAATTCTCAAACAACACTGGCAAAATTCTAGCCGAAGAATAGAAAGACAGCGACAGCTCTGAAATGTATTCGATGGAGCATGTCTCATTTTTCCCCAGGGTAATCAAAGGTGGCAAAACAGGCACCAAGCTTTAGGAAAAGTCAAAACCCTTTTGTATATAGTCTTTGCGGGATTACCGGAGAGGAAGAAGAATAACCGAGTAAGCACGGCAGGCTAACTAATAATCCCTAGTCACGGATAGGGCTGCTAATGGACGAAGTCTGGTCCTGTCTCTGGTCCAGGCCTGAAATTTGAAAATCATTACTTTTCTAATTATGTAATAATACTTTTCAAAAAATTCTAGTTCTCTTCCAAACGTCATTATAAACATAGCTTCATCTCTAACCGTAAAAATATCAGTAGAAAACATGTATCACTTATCGGTGAAGAGGACGCGCTGGACACAGAGGTGGAGGATGTTGACTGTGGTGGACATGGGGGGTGGGTCACGTAGGCGAGGTCCTCGTAATCTAAGGACTCGAGGGTGAGGTGAAAAAGTGGCAGTTGAAATTCGGTTAACCGAAAAATCGAATTAATTCGGTTCGGTTTTTAAAACTGTTCGATTTCGGTTAGCAGAATTCAAAAACCAATATATTTAAAAACTGAAAAAATCAAACCGAAAAATCCAACTTAACTGATTCCCCGCCCCTAATTCTAGCCGAACGATGAATAGGAAGACAGAGACAGCTTTGAAATAATACCTTATATTAAAGATGGCAAAGTTCCGGCATGATGAGGCTATCCACCTGTCACTTTGCCCATTTTGCGAAAAATCCCCTGTGTTTCATGAAATTACGGATAGGTCCCTGTAAATTACGAATAGGTCCTTCGTGATTTTTTGTGAGAGAAAGATTTTCTTTTCTAAATCGCATTTGGGTCCCTCATGCGCCTTTTTACGAAAAAACCTCCCGTTAAATTCAAATCGCGAACAAGCCCTTTTCTAATTTTTCAGGATAGCGAACAAGTCCAAAAACGTAACATTCAGGTCCTTGCTCTTTACGTCTAGGTCCTTTCTCCGTTTTTCTCGAGAAAAAATGTTTTCGTCACCAGAAAAATGTGTTTAGCTCTATCTCTAGACTTTTTCCCTCCGTTCTTTTCGGAAAAAATATTTCTGTGCTCCGTTTTGCTTTTTTTCCCAAAAAAATGTTTTCGTGGTCCGTTTTTCCTCGTTTTTCCAAAAAAAACGTGGTCCGTTTTTTCTCCGAGAAAAACACAAATTTGTTTTTCGTTCACAAGCGCGACGAGCGCCGCGCTTAGTCCTTTCTCCATTTTTTCCGAAAAAAATGTTTTCGTGCTCTGTTTTTCCTCGCTTTTCCAAAAAAAACCAGAAAAATGTATTCAGCTCTATCTCTAGACTTTTTCCCTCCGTTCTTTCCGGAAAAAATATTTTCGTGCTCCGTTTTCCTCGTTTTCCCGGAAAAAATATTTTCGTGGTCCGTTTTTCCTCGTTTTTCAAAAAAAAATCGTGGTCCGTTTTTTCTCCGAGAAAAACACAAATTTGTTTTTCGTTCACGCGCGCGGCGTGCGCCGCGCTTAGTCCTTTCTCCATTTTTCCCGAAAAAAATGTTTTCGTGCTCCATTTTTCCCGGAAAAAATGGTTTCGTGCTCCGTTTTTTCTCGCTTTTCCAAAAAAAATTCCATGATCCGTTTTTTCTCTGAGAAAAACACAAATTTGTTTTTCGTTCACGCGCGCTGCAAAATTTGTTTTCATGATCCGTTTTTCTCCAAAAAAAACATAAATTTGTTTTCCGTTCACGCGCGCGGCGTGCCCGCGCTTATTGTTCTAGTGTATTCAACGGGGCATGTCTCATTTGTCCCGAGGTGAATGAAACGTGGCAAAACAGGCACCAAGCAGCTTTAGGCAAAGTCTTTCTGTATATAGTCTTTGCGGGATTACCGGAGGGAAAGAAGAATAACCGAGTAAGCACGGCAGGCTAACTAAAAATCCTCGGCCATAGTCACCGATATATAGGGCTGCTAATGGACGAAGTCTGGTCCTATCTGGTCCAGGCCTGAAATTTGAAAATCATTACCTTTCTATTTGTGTAATAACTTTTTTAAAAAATCTATTTCTCTTCCGAACACAATTATAAAAATAATTTCATCTCTAACTATAAAAACATCAACAAAAAATCTGTACCACTTACCGCACTCTCTCTCCTCTCCACAACGTCCAAATAAAGAAACAAATCTTAATTCCTTAATCTATATACATCAAAACAAATCAAAGTCGTCACAAAAAAGAAACCAAATCAAAGAAGCAGCAACAAGGTCCACGTCGCCATCATCGATAGGAGCAAGCTCAGCAAGTCCGAGTACTACACGAGCTGACGAGCACACGGTCCTCGATGCCACGACGCTGCTCAACGGCAGGCCCCAGTAAGACCCACAACACCATCAAGAGCCAGCACAAGGAGCTTTGCCGCTCAACCAGCCAAGAATAGCAGCAACCCCGCAGCGATCGGCGTCTACAAGCTCATCAATGAGGCATTCATTGTGAGGCGGCGCCAGCTAGGTCTGAAAAAAAACTGGTTAGGTTTAAATAAAAATTACTTCGATTATAATAATTATTAGTTTTAAAATTAAAATGAGTCTATTTCAAACAAAAAATGTCAACGAGTATCGACTCGATAATAGTTCATTGACTCGAATTCAAAATAATCACTTAAATAATAAATAAAATAATTTTACATTGAACTATATCGATTTTAAAAAAACCTCCGTAATAACTCCCTGAGCTCAACAACCTAGCACCGGCGCACACGCCCTGTCCTCGCATAAGAACATTGCTGACTACTCGTGAGTCACAATAGCAGCAGCAGAAATAAGGTGTAGAAGAGAAAAAGACGACTACTATGGCGGGATGGGCAGCAAACGCAATCACCATGGTCAGGAAATTCTAATTCTCAAATACTAGTCAATAGTTGCCTGTGACAATGGCTACTGCTACGAGCCTGCAACTGTTTCCTTTGTTTTGGCTTGGGGGGCGCAGATCTGGGCTAGTGGAGGCCAACGACGATGAGCTCAACTCTATTGCCGCTAGCCTGCGTGGGCGCGCATGCGGAGGCCATCGACACCGAGCTTCCTCTTCTCCCTTTCGATCGACCGACGGCAGGGTCCATTCTCTTTTGGTTATCCATATCTCTCTTCTGATACTAAAAGTGATGCCCACAGCCTGGTCTAATCACAAATCTAGCCCCAAAGGCAACATGTTCAAATTTGATCCAGTCTATTTGCCATTTTGAGCTAGCCTGGTCCAAAAGCATGGACAGACCCGAGTCCATTAGTAGCCTGGTCACGGATACATGCCCTTTTGATATACGTACTGTAAAACTTTTAAAACTTTGATTATTAATACCTTTTTACATATTTAGATTATATACATAAAAATTATATGTATATATTTGTCTTGAAAAGTAATTTTATAATATTATAATTTTATTATATTTTATAAATATATTACAACATAAATTAGTAATTAAAGTTATGTTTTAAGGACCGTGTCAATATCAAAATGACATGTACTTACGATTAGAGCAAGTAATTCAATTCAAATGGATGGAGTATTAATTTATGTTTCATGCTGCCATGCATTTTCTAACAAATAAACCTAAACATGATGTCATCTTTGTCTATCGCTGTCGAAATCCGAATATGCAAATCCAGACCCTCTGTGTATACTGCACTAGTTCAGAATTACGCTAGTGCATACAATGGCGACATGGAAGTAATATCACAATCATACACAACGAAAACATAATAAAAGGCTCTATTTATTGAATAAAAGATAGTTGATTGACCTTATGGTCGACTTTACATTATTATGCCACACAAGGTTTAAGCTCTAATAAATAAAACAGCAGTACAACGGAAACTTCATAGAAAACCCACCAATATACCACAAGCAATTGACAAGATTCGTCCCTACTCCCTAGTAACTCACCTTCTCCTGGTACTCTTCCTTTAAGGCAGGTGTAGACTCATCTTCAATTGATGATTTTGTATGCTAAGAGTAAGTACATAAAGTACTCAATAAGTTGTGCACAGAATGTAAGTTTAATTAACTATATACAAGACTTATTCCAAATGAATGGCTGTTATGGTTATTTTGCAATAAAGTAGTATTTTCAATTGGATACAATAAACAAATTGAAATGACAATAAAACAAATAACAGTAATAAATAACTTCTAGGTATTACTCAAATAAATTGGCACACAACCCTAAACCATATTCCAAACTTCCATTGGCACACAACCTTCATTCTCAAGTTTTATTTCATAACATCTAACCCTTGATTGAAATTCTCGAACTTTGTCCATATCTAGGTACACGGCTATCCAAATATATTTACACTTTACAGAAGTTATACACTTTACCCATAAGATATAATCAATCTTATAATGTTGGCCATTACACGCACCCACTAACGCACGACTAAGAAGATCATAATAAAATCTTTCAAAAACTCTATCTGAATATAGACCCTCTGATAAGCCTAAATTCGATATTCCTTCTCTCACACAAAGCAAAAGAATATGAGGGACTCATCGTTGAACTAGGAATAATCACTGTTTAAGACATAGAGCTACTGTAAAACACACCTTCCCCAGACCATGTACACAGTTTGGTCTTCTACCTGAGGCATCCTATGTAAGACTTGGTAACTTACTTAGTTAAGTTTGGCTCATAACAGACATGTGGTTATATGATTAGCCCAATTCAATGACTTGCAAGGTTAAGTCCTTAATTGACCGGGCAAGACTTCCAATTAGTCTTTAATTGACCGAGGCAAGACTTCCAACTACTCACTCATGGAAACCATAATACTCTCACTCACATAACAACCCATTATCACACAAACCCCACTATGGCAACAACCTCTTGCAACTTAACCCAATCCACCCCAATCTAAATTATTTACCACCCTAGTTGATTGTCGCGCAACACATGTCATCAACAACTCAACAGTGTTGTGTGACAACACATGACACACTCTTTCATAAACATATTTGATTAATCAAATTGAATTTACACTTCCAAAGATATTAGTTATACGTGACATGGCTAAGCAAACTACACACGATTTAACCAACCCACATTGGTATATATTAGCAACCAACTAATAATTAACCATCCTAGAGTGACAATAATCATGGCATATAAATGACAAGGTAGGCATAATCCAATTGTGTAGAATAACTACTTTCCAAATTATTTGAAAAAAGATTTAAAATAAAATGATATACAATAGATTAAAATAATATAACATTTATAAAACTATGTTTAACATGATCAAAATACAACTTGCCTAGGAACAGTTCCTGATCTTGGTCTAGACTTTGAGTTTGAGTCAACTCTTCACCCTCGAACGCTCCAAGCACTTCAACGTTTATGCAAAATGAGATAAAAACAATAAATAAATATAAACCAGATAGAAAAAAAATCATAAAAATCAAATAAAAGTCATCATTAAATATATGTTGAATTTACAAATTTTTAGAAACATGCATCACCTCAATCGGGGATTGTATGAAGAAGAACAAGCTCTCAAAAGATTTAAATAAATGATAAATATAGGAAAAGAAAATTTACAAATTTTATAAATTATTTTTTAAAAGAAAAACTGATCTATGACATCATCGCTAATGTCAACAAGGAATAAAATAAATCTGGAAAATTGCTATTGGACTAACATGTGGACTCAGGGTCCATAGACCGGGTCCACAGATCAGATGGGTCCACGGTGAACTGGGTTTATGGCAATAGCCAACTGACATGTGGGTGTAACATCCACATTTTTCATAAAAAAAATCAATCACACATGTAGCATTAGTAAAAAAATAAAAGATAAAAAAATAAAATAATAATAAAATAAAATCTTGTTTATAATAAAAACATTTGAAAAATGAGACTGTTCTTTTTAAATATTTTCAAAAACTTGATTCATAAATTAAAGTTTGTTGACTATATAAAGTTTTGTACAAATGACTGATTTACTAAAAGAATTTTTGCAGAAAATCTATATTCCGAAAAATTCCAAAACCAATTTTATTAGGTTCCAAATATTCCCTAGTATTTTAGAGAATTTTTCCAAGATTTTTAGAGCCTTTTTACTATTTTATCTCAAACGCTATTTGTGTTAGTCAATTTAAATCCGAAAATTAAATGCCGGTCCACCTGTCAGCCTACTGTATATCTTCTTCAACCGTGCATGTACTCCAGAGGCAAACTGTTTCTCTCTCTCTTCCTTCCACCATTACAACATTTTTGAGCTCTTTAATCATTGCAGTTTCCACTCCTTAAACTAAGCCTTAGCATCTCATTCAACTCCACTAAGCATTGTTTTAAATCCGGCCACTAAATCTCGTCACGCATGCATAAAATGACACCGGCCAGGATCTTCATGCATGAAACTGACGCTGGCCGCCGAGATGCCCGCGGCCACGTCCGTCGCTTCAATACCTGAAGTCTACAGAATGATGAGCTCCCAACTGACGCCATTAATACCCATTTCATATGCAATCAAGGAAGAGATTAGTTCCCACCAACATGCAGTGATGACTAGAAGTTGTCTTCCGTTCATGCGCATAGAGCTTGCAATCAAGTCTAGCCTCAGTGTTCCTGCTACCGTTACTGATACTGAACGGACTATAAATTGGTGAGCACCAGTACCGCAGCATGCCCCCAAATCCATTCCAACTGCTCCTGAGTTTTGTTTCCTGCACATAAACACCAGAAACACCGTCGTTTTCCCCAGAGCCGACCGTCGGCTTTGTGCCACCACCACCCAGCCGCCTTGCCGTTGTCGCCACCGCCGCCGACGAGTTCACCGTGAAGCACCGCCGTCGGACGATCGGTCGGTCAGCTCTCTGATTCCTCTCCACCAAGCGCCAAGTTCACAAAACCAAAATTTCCTTCTCTGTTCAAGCCGAACTCTGTTGAAGCCGAAGTACAGTAGTGGACAACTAGTTCGTTTTATGTTTCATTATTTGTACATGTCTTTTCAACAATTTGCGAAATTTGTCTATTTTGTTGCAAACTCATTTTAGCTCCAACTTGCATGCAACAAATTTTGTTAATTAGTAAAAATTAATACCTATTCATGATAATTTTTCTAAAATTTTATAAATAAATTTATTCTGTCAAATTATTCATGGAAAATCTAAATTTATGAATTTTGTATCTCTTAAAATATGTATCCAAAATGTTAAATAAATTTTATAAATCTTATAAAATGCTAAATTATATATCTGGAAGTTTTCATGAAATTATGAATTAATTTTATTTTCTAAATTTTTCGACTGCGTGTTTAATCGTTGTTTTTCGTGCGATAGAAACGTTCGACGTCGACGCCGTCGCTGATCTGCAAGAAGACAACCCTCTCCTCGCTGACCAAGGCAAGTTCCTAGCAAATTTTTGCAAGTTCCTTGAAGCATGTTGATCCATGTTTGAAATGCTTTCTAGATTTACAAACTTGCATGCTATGTTGATTAAAACAAATATATATATATAATATATATATATATATATATATATATATATATAATGATAGATTGTAGTTAAATACCTTGTTAATATGTATGCTTGTTACATATTAATCCATCTGTCCTTTGGTAGCCCTAGAATGATTAATTATAATATAAATGGCTTAATACTTTGTTTAATAGTAGTGCTTAGTTATGCTGAATACTATTTGTATGTTTAATTGAAGGCTTGTTACTTGAAATCATAAATGATTGAGTGGAAATATTATTTAAAAAGGGCAGTTGGTGCTGCTAGTTTGGTAAAATAAAAGAAAAGATTTGGTATTTTAAAACTTGAATAGGGTGGAAGGTTGCAAGGCGGGTGCAGGATGCACGAGACTCGGGTTTGAGTATGTACCACCCTAGTCACCCTAAGGACCGATCCCTTGTGATTGTCAAACAATGTACAACAACAGTCGTCCATGGTTCGGTAGATGGGACGGTCCTAGCCGAGTAGCTAGTGAAAACTTAATTAAGGCATGCCAGACGGTGGAGTAGGCGTGGTTTTAGCCACAGGGGTCCTACAGGCGCAAGAGGGGGCTTCCATTATGGTTATAGCCATTTGGCGGTGAAACCTCAGCGGGCGTGACTTAGTTAAGATGTAGCTAGAGAAATGGCCTTGTGATTTTCACTTGGGATTATATGCCAAAGGAAGTGTATGACCAAAAAGAGTGAAATATCTCTCGCGGGTAAAGCATGCAAACTCTGCAGAGTAAACAAACTATTCGAATAGCCGTACCCATGGTCAAGGGTGGACAAAGGGCGTTGTCACATGGTAGATTTTCCCTATTTGGTTTCAAAATCAGATTTTTATAAAATGAAACATGGTTGAAGCCGTGAATGTTTTGGTTTGATAAAAGTCCATGGTTGGAGCCACGAGGAAAAGATTTCAAAAGAAAACCACGGTTGGTGCTGTGGAAAAGTATTCTTAAAATAAAACCATGGCCAATACCGTGAGTTGGTTTATGTTTTGTTTTTCTACGGTTGGAGCCGTGTCCTGAAAAGTTAGACACTCTTATTTGTTAAAAGAAAATACCTTTGAAAAATGCTCTTCAAAATTCTAGTATAAAATTTTAAAAATTGGCTTTTGGCAAATTAACCAATTCCTTCCCTTGAATTCAACTACATACTGCATTTCTTTCGGGACTTGTTGAGTATGTTGCATACTCACCCTCGCTTTTCATTGCTGGGCTGCTTATTTCATAAAGCAGATCAGGAGATCAGAGATAGTTATCCAAGAGCCTGCATCCCACTGTTCGACATCTGCGATGAAGACTTTGAAGAGGATGATCATCCGGACGTCTAGGATCCGTTTTCTCCAGTTTTTGCCTGTGGTGTTTTGGACTTCGCTTCGTCAAGTTTATTTGCCAGTTTAATGTTTTCGCTGCTGTATGACCTACGGGTCCAACTTTTGTAATAATGGGCCATGTCGGCCAGTACTCTGAATTAAATTTTTATTTATCGCATGGTTATGGTCCATACTGTTATGATCTATGTGTACTAGCTATTGATCTAGGTACTAGTACAGGTAAACACAGCTGGGGCCCGTATCCTTTTTGCGGGTTCCGACAGAATGGTATCAGAGCCAAGACTGTAGAACGTGACCTAGTTAGAATGACCAAGCCTTAAGGATGATTATTTGCATAAAAATATATTTATGAACTTCTAAGTTCCTTTGCTTCTATCTTTTCTATCTTAGCATCTTGCTCCTGCCTTATCTTTCATTTAAAATGTTTTACTGACCTTGCCTTGTTTCAAAATTCGCAGATGCCTTGCTATACCTCGTTTGCTGAGAAGGAAGGATGTTTTTGTGAGCAGTTGTCTTTGATGCTCCAGGAGTTGGGATTTCCCCATCGTCCAGAATATCGATGCACCTCGCTCAAAGATTGGCTACAACATGTGGAAAGTCGGAGTTCTTTGGTCTCGCCAGAGTTCAAATGCAGAAGATTGTCCCTTCTACTTCACCTCGGAACGACTGATGCTTGGAGATGCACTTCAGGATGCTGCTAGAGAGGCTCTCATCCATTTGGGTGAGAACTATCGTGTTTAGCTGGACGACACCCCGTACTGGCTCTTTCCCCGACATCAGATTGGGAGGAGTCACAGCCAGTTCCAAAGCTTGGAGTTGGAGTCTGACCTGACGATTGTGCGCATGGGTTCGTTCATCCGGGCGTAGGATGATGCCTATGTTCACATCTCTTGTGAGCTCCAAGATGTGCACAGGGAGTTAGCTGCAGCAAGGGAGGAAAACCATCAACTTAAGGAAGCTTAGCGGGCAACAATTCCACTTCCACCAACCCCTGTGCAGGAGGCACAGCCTGTAGCGCTGCTTCCAGTCCTTGCTGGAGAGGAGCTTCCGCCTCGAGGTTTGACCCCAGACGCCCCGATGGTCAAGCGTCACTGTGGCCCATTAACCAGGCTTACAGTGCGCAAGTTAGTGCGTCCGGTAGTGAAGCATACTAAGGCTTATCAGGGAGTCAGGGCTGCTCTTGGAGAGCCAGGCCCATCTCATGCTGCAGGAGGGGTCTACATCAGCAGTGATGAGCCTAGTGAGGAGGATCCTTCCCCTCGTATTCCTAAGGAGGGCGAAGGGAGTAGTTAGTTTCAGTCTTTGTCAGTAGAACCTTGCAGTTGTTTACGCTAGAATGTTGAATAATTCGTGTGATGGACTATATTGTGCTTTATGCGCTTTTGTATAGCCATCTTATCAAAAGCTTTTATTTTATATGAGATTTCAGTTGGTGTTTCTTTCTGTGGTTTAGTCTTTGTCATGTTGTGGGATGATTGCTTATTTCCCCTATTTTTCTTAACTTTGTTTTTCCCTCTTTCCTTGTGTTTTTCCCATTCTCAATTCCAGATGGTGAATACTCGTAGCAGAGGCTATGGTGATGTTGGAGCTGGTAGCAGTGGTATTGGTCGCGGCAGAGGTCGTGGGCAAACTCAACACCCTGCCAGCAATCAATCACCGCTCGGACAAGGGAACCCAGTACAAATTCCTTCCCCTGTTGGAGAGCCGAGTATCCAACAGCTACTGACTATGCATCTTCAAGTACTTCAAGGCATAGCCAATAACTTCAATAATCAAGCCCGACCTCACCAGCCGCAATCCAAGTTCGGAGAGTTTATGCGCACAAGACCTTCCACCTTTGTGGGGTCCACTGATCCACTAGTCGTAAATGATTGGATCAAAGAAATGGACCGGAAGCTAACATTAGCTCAGTGTGATGACTATGAAAGCGTCAACTTCGCTGGACATCAACTGCAGGGTAGTGCCGCCGCCTGGTGGGAGAACTTCTGTGCTTCCCATCAAAATGTGCCTGCCATTACTCGGGAAGAATTTGTTCAGGTTTTTAGGGATGCTCATATTCCCAAAGAAGTTATGGAAATGAAGAGGCGCGAATTCCATAGGCTCCAACAGGGTAATATGACCATGACTGACTATTTGCATAAGTTCAACCAATTGGCTCGATATGCTCCAACTGAAGTAGCCAATGAGGCCGACAAGATTTGGAAATTCATGGAAGGGATGGACCCGGAGATCAAGGCTTTATTGGCTTCCAATGATTATGCCACTTTCCAACAACTAGTGAACAAAGCTCGCTCAAGAGGACATCTGTTGTCAACAAAATGAGAATCGAAGAGAAAGCTAGCAATTCAAGGTCAACATGTAGCCAGTGGGTCTAGGCCAAGGTTTGGACAATTTCAGCTAGCAAGCCGCGGTTCAAGAGTGTAAAGGACCATGATGTCGTACCTTGTCCGATAAACAGACACCCGTCAAAACCCCGTTACTCAGCCAGCAAAAACTAACAATACAGCAGATGTGCAGTGCTTCAATTGTCATCAAATGGGACATTATGCAACCAAGTGTCCTCAAAGGCGCTCAAACATAGCTCCAGTTCCATTCAACCTGGGATCAGCTTCAGTCCGTACACCAAGTCAGGGTCATGGTAACCCTCAGACTCCCAGAACCCCAAATCGAGCTGGAAGGAGACATGTGAACCATATCTCTGCTAAAGAAGCACAAGAAGCTCAGAATGTAGTGATGGGTACGTTTCTCATAAACTCTGTACCTGCTACAATTTTGTTTGATTCTGGTGCATCTCATTCATTCATATCCAAGGGTTTTGTGGAAAGGAACCATTGGGATACAATGAACCTAAAGAACCCTATGATAGTAAAATCCCTGGGAAAAGAAATGATGACTAAAAAGGTATGCCCCAAGCTAGTAATAGAAATTAATGGGGTGAAGTTTCTAGCAAACCTTATCCTATTAGGTTCCTAGGGAATAGATGTGATACTTGGTATGGACTGGTTAACCAAACATGAAGGACAAATTAATTGTGCCAACCATACCATATCCCTTGTCAATAAAGATGGAGCCCGAGTATACTTCTTATCTGACCTTGCCTCAAGACCAACCAGTCTGTTGAATCAATTGAAGGAAATAACATTGGAATCAGTACCAATAGCAAAAGAATATCCGGATGTCTTTCCTGATGACTTGCCAGGCATGCCACCAGATCGAGATATAGAGTTTGTTATTAACCTAGTTCCTGGCACAACCCCAATCCACCAAAGACCCTATCGGTTGTCTGCTAACCTATTAGTGGAATTAAAGAAGCAAGTTGAAGAACTACAAAAGAAAGGCTTCATTCGCCCTAGTTCATCACCTTGGGGAGCTCCAGTTATTTTTGTGAAAAAGAAGGATAATACCCTAAGAATGTGTATCGATTATAGATCTTTGAATGAAGTGACAATAAAAAACAAGTACCCATTGCCAAGGATCGATGATCTATTTGACCAACTCAAGGGAGATTGTGTTTTCTCAAAAATAGATTTAAGATCAGGGTACCATCAGATTAAAATTAAGAAGGAAGATATTCCTAAAACTGCCTTCACCACTCGGTATGGACTTTACGAGTTCACCATGATGTCCTTCGGATTGACAAATGCACCAGCCTATTTTATGCATATGATGAACAAGGTGTTCATGGAATTCTTGGACAAATTTGTAGTTATCTTCATCGATGATATTTTGATATACTCCAAAGATGAAGGAGAAGTACATGAGAAGCATTTGCGTTTAGTTTTGGAAAAACTCAGGGAACATAAGCTTTATGCCAAGTTCAGCAAATGCTAGTTTTGGATAAAAGAAGTCTCTTTCTTGGGCTATCTCATTTTAGCTGGAGGAGTTGCTGTTGACCCGAGTAAAGTAAAGGATGTACTTGATTGGAAGCAACCAAAATCAGTAACTCAAATTAGAAGTTTTCTTGGTTTGGCTGGATATTATAGAAGATTCATAGAAGATTTTTCCAAAATCGCGAAACCACTTACACAACTATTAAATAAAGAAAAGAAGTTTGAATGGACCAAGTCGTGCGAAGATAGTTTCCAAGAGCTCAAGAAGAAACTAACCTCTGCTCCAGTACTGACATTACCAGATATACAAAAGGACTTTGTGGTTTATTGTGATGCTTCGAAGTAAGGTTTAGGTTGTGTGTTGATGCAAGAAGGTAAAGTGGTGGCCTATGCATCTAGGCAGTTACGCCCTCACGAGGAAAATTACCCTACTCATGATCTGGAGTTAGCAGCCGTGGTACATGCCCTTAAAATTTGGAGGCATTACCTCATCGGGAATCGAACTGAGATATACACTGACCATAAGAGCTTAAAGTATATATTCACTCAACCAGATTTAAATATGAGGCAAAGAAGATGGTTGGAGCTGATAAAGGATTATGATGTTGGAATCCATTATCACCCTGGGAAAGCCAATGTAGTGGCTGATGCTCTGAGTAGGAAGAATTATTGTAATAGTATATTAGTTAAGGAAAGCCAACCGGCTTTGCATGAAGAATTTAAGAGAATGAATTTGGAGATAGTGGAGCAAGGATACATTAATATGATGGAACTGCAACCTACCTTAGAGGACCAAATTTGAGAAGCTCATAAGGAAGATGCAGAGGTTTTGGAAATTATTGAGAGGATGAAGAAAGGAAAAGCTCCAGAATTTTCAATAGATGAAAAAGGTACCCTATGGTTTGGGAAAAGAATTTTTGTACCCAATAAGAAAGAAATCAAGGAAATGATCTTAAAAGAAGCTCATGAGACCGCCCATTCCATACATCCAGGAAGTACCAAAATGTATTTGGATTTGAAAGTATCATACTGGTGGACCAGTATGAAGAGACAAATTGCAGAGTTTGTTGCTATGTGCGATATCTGCCAACGGGTGAAAGCTGAGCATCAGAGACCTGCAAGATTACTAAAACCGTTAAAAATTCCCGAATGGAAATGGGAAGTGGTCGAATGGATTTCATCACTGGATTACCAAGGACTCAATCTAGATATGATTCAATTTGGGTTATAGTTGATCGTCTGACTAAATATGCTCATTTCATTCCTGTTAAAACCACCTACACCGGAGATAAATTGGCAGAGTTGTACATGACAAAGGTAGTGTGTTTGCATGGAGTACCCAAGAAAATTGTGTCGGATAGAGGTACTCAGTTCACCTCAAAGTTTTGGCAAAAGTTGCATAGTTTATTGGGCACGAACCTTAACTTCAGCACAGCATATCATCCACAAACAGACGGCCAGACCGAAAGGGTAAATCAGGTTTTAGAAGATATGCTCAGATCCTGCGCTTTGAAAAACAAGACAAGTTGGGATGAGAATTTGCCTTATGCAGAGTTTTCATACAACAATGGATATCAATCAAGTATTCAGATGTCACCTTTCGAGGCATTATATGGACGCAAGTGTCGAACACCACTATATTGGAAGGAAACTGGAGAAGGAAAAGTGTTTGGACCAGATGTACTCAAGGAGGCAGAAGAACAAGTGAGGTGGATCCAGCAAAAATTAAAAGCTGCTCAAAGCCGACAGAAAAGCTACGCTGATAACCGACGTCGGGACCTAAAATTTGCTGAGGGCGACTTCGTGTATCTGAAAGTTTCACCAATGAAAGGAATCAAACGATTTCGGGTTAGCGGAAAGCTTGCACCTAGATATATTGGACCGTTCAAAGTTTTGGCCAGAAGAGGTGAGGTGGCGTATCAATTGGAATTACCACCACAACTAACTGACGTGCATGATGTATTTCATGTGTCTCAGCTAAGAAAATGTCTTCGAGTACCAGAGGAACACATGTCCTTCGAACAGTTAGATTTACAACAGGATCTTTCTTATAAGGAATATCCAATACAGATTTTGGATGAGGTAGTTTGCAAAACTCGTAGCAGAAGTATCAAATTCTGTAAGGTGCAGTGGAGCAACCATACCGAGAGGGAGGCTACCTGGGAGCGTGAAGAGGACCTACGAGCAGAATTCCCAAATATTTTTCCCAACTCTATCGAATCTCGGGGTCGAGATTCCGTTTAAGGGGGTAGGTTTGTAACATCCTCATTTTTCATAAAAAAAATCAATCACACATGTAGCATTAGTAAAAAAATAAAAGATAAAAAAATAAAATAATAATAAAATAAAATCTTGTTTATAATAAAAACATTTGAAAAATGAGACTGTTCTTTTTAAATATTTTTAAAAACTTGATTCATAAATTAAAGTTTGTTGATTATATAAAGTTTTGTACAAGTGTCTGATTTACTAAAAGAATTTTTGCAGAAAATCTATATTTCGAAAAATTCCAAAACCAAGTTTATTAGGTTCCAAATATTCCCTAGTATTTTAGACAATGTTTCCAAGATTTTTAGAGCCTTTTTACTATTTTATCTCAAACGCTATTTGTGTAAGTCAATTTAAATCCGAAAATTAAATGCTGGTCCACCTGTCAGCCTATTGTATATCTTCTTCAACCGTGCATGTACTCCAGAGGCAAACTGTTTCTCTCTCTCTTCCTTCCACCATTACAGCATTTTTGAGCTCCTTAATCATTGCCGTTTCCACTCCTTAAACTAAGCTTTAGCATCTCATTCAACTCCACTAAGCATTGTTTTAAATCCGGCCACTAAATCTCGTCACACATGCATAAAATGACAGAATCATGCCCCCGAATCCATTCCAACTGCTCCTGAGTTTTGTTTCTTGCACATAAACACATGCATAAAATGACAGAATCATGCCCCCGAATCCATTCCAACTGCTCCTGAGTTTTGTTTCTTGCACATAAACACCAGAAACACTGTCGTTTTCCCCAGAGCCGACCGTCGGCTTTGTGCCACCGCCACCCGGCCGCCTTGCCGCTGTCGCCACCGCCGCCGACGAGTTCACCGTGAAGCACCGCCGTCGGACGATCGGTCGATCAGCTCTCTGATTCCTCTCCACCAAGCACCAAGTTCACAAAACCAAAATTTCCTTCTCTGTTGAAGCCGAAGTACAGTAGTGGACAACTAGTTCGTTTTATGTTTCATTGTTTGTACATGTCTTTTCAACAATTTGCGAAAATTGTCTATTTTGTTGCAAACTCGTTTTAGCTCCAACTTGCATGCAACAAATTTTGTTAATTAGTAAAATTAATACCTATTCATGATAATTTTTCTAAAATTTTATAAATAAATTTATTTCATCAAATTATTCATGAATATCTAAACTTATGAATTTTGTATCTCTTAAATATGTATCCAAAAATGTTGAAATAAATTTTATAAATCTTATAAAATGCTAAATTATATATCTAGAAGTTTTCATGAAATTATGAATTAATTTTATTTTCTAAATTTTCCAACTGTGTGTTTAATCGTTGTTTTTCGTGCGATAGAAACGTGCGACGTCGACGTCGTCGCTGATCCGCAAGAAGACAACCCCCTCCTCGCTGACCAAGGCAAGTTCCTAGCAAATTTTTACAAGTTCCCTTGAAGCATGTTGATCCATGTTTGAAATGCTTTGTAGATTTACAAACTTGCATGCTATATTGATTAAAAATCATCAACATAGAAGAGATAAGGCGGTGTCACTTCAAATCATCAGAGCAGTGCACATGGCCCTACTTGGCAGTCACTGATTTCATCTTCTCCAGCAATCCTCTACACTCCTCCCTCCTTCCACGAAGCTTCATCTCTACCACAACTCTGTCAAGGCATTGAAAGCCCCATGATGCAAGCCACAGGATTTAATAACCACCACATCCCCAATTTGCTGCCACGGCAGAGAATTTGATCCATTTCATTTGCCGCGGCAAGCAAATGGCAGCACCAGCTCACCTCACCTCTGCCCATTTCCTGCCACGGCAATGATTTTGAGTGAATTTCGCTACCATGGCAATCATTGCCTAATCAATTCTCTGCCACGTTGAGGAATGGCAAGGCTCCAAGCCACCTAGCCTAGCAACCTCCTGCCAGACCTATGTAACTGCCACTCATGTGCTGTGATCATCATCTCATGCCCATGCTCCTCCCTGTGCAGCACCAAGAGCCTTCCCGTCGAGTCTTGACCGTGGCAGGTTCATCTGGGCAACTCCGGCTATAAATACCAACTCCCTGAACTCGTAGAAACCGTGCACTCCATTCCCCTCTCCTTCTCATTCATTCCCTCCAGCCGAGACACCCCATTTCTCCTCCCTTGCCGCCATTGCCACAGTAAGGTGAGAAAAGAGGTAAAACCTGTAGGATCGGATGGCGTCAATCAGAGGGGGGGTGAATGATTGCGCGGAAGCTAAAATCTTATTCTTAAACTTTTTGAAACACCCCAATTCAAACTCAAATTGCTTGAAGACCGGTTCACAAAGTTGGGAGACCGATTTAGAAGTGCAGGCGACCAAGAGAGCACTTGGCGACAAGAGAACACTTGGGCGACGGTTTGAGCACTGGCGACCAATGAGGACACTTGGGCGGCGGTTTGGGCACTGGCGACCAAGAGGACACTTGGGCGGCAGTAGGGCACTGGGCGACCAAGAGGACACTTGGGCGACAAGTAGGACACTTGGGCGAGCAGGTTGGTCACTTGGGCGAGCAGTTTGGCACTTGGGCGAGCAGGTTGGGCGACCACGTGAACAGTTGAGCGACCACGTGCACAGTCTGAGCAAGCAGACCAATATATGTCCACTAAAATAGAAAATCCCAAAGATCTAGCCGTTGGATTGATGTGAAATTTTAACTGTAGAAACCATACTCAATTCTACATCTAACACAAAAAGAATCAGGTCAATCTGATCTACAGATCTAAAGTTATGTCCTTTGTAAGATGACTGAATCCGAGCGACCACGCAAGCAGTCGGGCGAGCAGGACATCAATCTGGGTGACCACAAATTACCAAAGATCTAACCGTTGGATTAATGTGAAATTTTAACTGTAGAAACTAGATTCAATTATGAATCAAACCTAATAAGAATCAATCCGATCGGATCTACAGATCAAAAGATATTACCTTCGCAAGATGATACCTTTGCAAAGAACCGAACTCCGTGATGAACTTCGTGACTGCTGTGATGAACAAAACTTCAAGCGATTGATCAACTATGTCGAAGCCAAGAGCAAATCACAACCGCAAGAAGAAGCTCTCTGGAAGATTGATTTTTATTTCATTGTCTAAAGTACTCCAACACAAGAGTACAAACCCTCAAACCTGAACGCTTCAGAATAAACAGGGGACACCTCCCTTTATTTATACAGAGCAATCCTAACGAGATAGAATACAACTCCACTTCCAACATAGAAAGAGTCTGTATACATCTCAACTTGGCCCAACGTGGCCAAAAACAACTCTTGCACGTATGTACAGCCCACCTGCTGTAATTACGTGACTAACCAGCCTCCATGTGCATGTTCTCTAGCCCGAACGTCCCGCATGACATCCTTGACCACCAAGACCTCGATTCCTCCCTGAACCTATTCTCGAACCTCAGTTCCTCCATGAACCTAGTTCCGGTCCCATCATCGACCACGTTCGCCCTCGAGCAACACCTGCACATGAATAAACACAGAAACCGTGCACGAGCACAAGTCCACGACTTGACTCAAAGTCAATCCATGCAACCACTCACATGAGTGCATTGCATCAAGCAGAATCCATCATGCTATCACCAGCATAATAATTATCTCAACATGGCACATGCACAAGCACCACACATGCTATAATCAAAGTCACTTTACAATGCCAATTTCACCATTCAACCAATTTTTCATCACATGATCTCACAAAACCCGATTGAATGGATTCTTTAAGAAATTCTCCAATTCATTAAATATAGAGCACCCATACACATCCCTGAACTCATAGCCGATCTCAAATTCAACTCCTCTTTGCTGATTATCAGTCGGCACGAGCCCATTTCTTCTCTAGATCCGGCCACCGGTGGTGAACCTCCTCGAAGCCCCTCTCTTTCGGCAAACCCCAAAAATGGAACTCCTCGTGTCCCGTGGTGCTCACCCCGTTACACATTCCAACTGATTTGCGCTCCTCTTCTTCCCCGACGAATCACCATCTTTACTACCGCCCTGCTCTGATGGGAGCTCTGCTCCAGTCACTGCCGAAACAAATTGAAGCCTCCCCTGAGTCTGTGCTACAGGGGTGGTGCTTCCCCACTCGTCGGCCAGCCTTCTCCGGCCGCCGCTCATCGCCGGTGCCATGCCCTGGCTTCATCTCTATTTTCTCTCACTGCCACTCGGGTCCCAGTAGTTGATGACTCAGGTAAGTTCAGTTCAAGCGCTAAAAGACGCTTCCCTGTGTTGAAAATGTATTTCATATTTTTCCTGTAATTCTCTTAACCGAGCCGATTTCAATCTTGAATATCTTTCTCATTTGTAGTCCAATTAATATGAAACAAAATTATAAATTCATCTAAAATCAAGTACTTCTAAAATATGCAAAAATATTTTGAAAAATAGAACTGGATGAATTTGAAATTCAAATTTAAAGAAAAGGCCTGAATATATGCTTCACATAAAAATTATACAAACAAACTCGGAATTACCTAAAACCAATTTTAATAGAATCCTTATGCTTCCAGGAACTCAAATATATAAAAATATTTAAATTTCAACTTTGTATGTATCATTTCCTAATAAAGGTTAATTGCAAAACCATAAATATAAAATGAACAAAGTTGAATTCTATATGATAGTATGTCAGTAGGTTTTTTGAATATGCCAAAAAGATTTAAGAAATGAACTAAACTTGACTTGTTTCATAAATAAGAGAAAGACTTATAGATATGCATGTATTGAATAAACTAGTAGTAGTATACCTACACCTGTACATGCACATGATTTAGAATGGAGTATGAGACTAAATCACTTTACAGCAACAAAAGATTACATATAACTTCATGAGTTAAGTATCAGATTGGGCAAAGCAAATCTTAAACATATTCTATGAGATAAGCCCATAATAATAGGCAAAATGAACTAAATTAAATTCAACTTATAAAAGCCTTTAATCTTCATATGCTTGTAAACTATCGCGGCCAAAGTCAAAATAATGCAAACCTATTTAAAACACTTTTAGGATTATCCCCTACTTATGCTAGAAAAATGAGTAAGTGATCATGTTTAATGTAGTCGCAAACTTAAAATGAAATCCAACTTCCTGATAAGTCAATTATATGATCATTTAAGCCTTTTCGACAACCTGAAAAACTTCACGTCTAAATTCCATTATTAGGGAAATTTATTTAAAAGCACTATAAATTATATGTAGTACAATAATCTAGAAAAATATTCTATTTAGAACTTGTTCTGTATATAAATCCCGCTCCTGCAAATACCATTAGTGAAATAGTCGTCTAGAAAACTAAGCCAACTAAGCAGTTTCAATGGTCTATAGAATAACACATCTAAATGCAAATTTTGGAAAGATCAGCGTAGAAACATTATTTAATATATGAAATACTGTATTATATAAAAATATCTTATTTACAACATGTTTTTCAACTAAATCCAGCTAAACCAAAACCCTTAAGTGTTAATCATATGCTTCACCGTCTCGCCGATTTCGTGTAACGTAAACTTTATCATACCACATAAGCCTTTTCAACAATGAATATAATATATCGTCCAAAATCTAAAATTTATAAAATTAGTTTAGAAACACTCTCCAAAGTATAGACTACCTTAAGCCGAAGAAATAATCTCATTTTCTCATGTTCTGCATATAAATCATATCAGCCAAACATCCCTAAATATTTTGGTTTCTGAAACCCGTAATATAAATAAACAAACTCGGTAACAATAAGGAAATCTATTTTTAAGATGTTTGTATCACCAGAACCTTCTCAAAAAGCACAAATATATAACCAGTAACTTATCATAACCATTCCAGAAAACCCAAAACTAATTCTTGTGCAATGTTAATTAAGAAATGAATGGTGCTATTCACATATATACATTATACAACAAATTGACTAATGATTAATTCTATTAATCTAAATAATTTTTGCATCTTGAATTCGTAAGATAAGAATAGATAATACATAAAAGGAATTGTGTGTCGCTCGATTGGAAAGCTGTTAACGGAATGAACATGTATAAATATACATAATGAACTAAAATGTAAGATTGTGAAGTCATTTAACCCAGACCCTAAATCATGCCTATTTCTATAGAAAGATTTTATTTACTTTTCTTTCTATTTTCTTTTTGCACTTATTAAAGTCTATTATTTGCTATATTTCCATCGAACGGCGTGTAGAACTCGACGTTACTAACTCCATCACCATCAACGCCAGCTGCGACCATGACATCATCGTAAACAACAAATAAGCAAGGCAAGCGCCCCTTTGATCATATTGATACCAGTATTTAATTTTCATTTTGTTTATCAAATTGTTTCATGCATGCGTTTATTTTCTTTAAATTCGCTACTTTGTGAAAATGGTAAATATACCTGTTATCTCATGGAATTTCCTTGATAAGTATGGACATGTGAACCTTGATAAACCATAGAAAAGGGTTAGACAATAAATAATGTCAACATGGGTATAAGCGATTACATATTTTCCATGCTTTAAAACCAACGTTGGATATGATCAGATCAAAATTATTTATTGAGAAATTGAAAATATTGGTTACGACATGATGTCGGATGTGGGTATTTTTAAATAAAAACTCAAAATAAAACTATGGTTTTGATGTGAGCAATTATTGGCAATAGCCGGATGTACAAGAGGACTTGTACGTAGTGTAGGGTGAAGTATTGCTCATGTCAGATTAAGGACCGAGCTATGGGTTGCTTACAAGCCAAGAAATCTGTGCAACCACAAGTGTTGTTTTGGGGCAGCCTTAATCTATTAAGTTGCTTAAATCTGGCTTTGCACATTGGTAGGCGGGAGATAGTAGAAGCACTCTGGTTAGGTTTGCTTGTGAGGGGATACCACACCTCGGTGTGGGTAAATGCATGTTGGTACAACAGTGTATGTCTTGTTATGGGAAGAAACCTTTATTGCAGGGGTGCTGCTCATTTTTCTATTTTTAAAAGACAGGGTATGTCTGTTATTTATGTTTCTTCTCCATAGCAAAGGTTAACGTCACTGGGCTGGTGCAAAGTCGGGTTTAGGTAATGTAATGGTTATGATATGATCTCTCTGTGGCACACCAAAGGAAGTGTGTCAATTGCGCTGCACAAAGAGTTGATCATTTCTTGTGGGTAAAGTTATATACCTCTGCAGAGTGTAAATCTAATTAATTAGCTGCGCCTACTGTCAAAGGCACTTGGTAACGTCATCACATAGCTAGTTGTATTTTTAAAATAGGATGATTTTCACCTGATGTGCCTTGCTTTGGCAAAGATTGTGGTTATGCCTTAGATGGTAGGAAAATGGATATCTCGACGCTCACGTCATGGAGGACTGTGAGCTACTACTTATGCTTTATTGTTACTTTTATATCAACCCAACATGCTTTTACAAATTCTGTTTCACAATTACAACTTGTCTTACAAATCAAATGTTGCTTTATGCAAATTAACTTTAGAAGCCTCTTTTGACACGGTCTGCATTTATGCATTTGTAAATACCACCTTAAGTCTTGCTGAGTACGAAAGTACTCAACCTTGCTTATTATGTTGTTTTAGGTGGATAAGACAACGAGGCTCCGAAGAATATCTTTTCTTCGCAAGTCACAGGAATTTCAAGTGAAGCGAACTTTTTGGGGATTTGTGCCTTGTCAGTTGCCTGAGGGTTGGATGGGCACACTACAAGACTTTGCTTCTCCTGTGCTATGATTATTTATTCTGAGTTGTAAAATACATTGTATAATTAGCTACCGTATTAATAATATGATGTATGGTTGTGGTTCCAATTGTTGTAAATGTGCTTACTAGCTATTGATCCAGGGACTAGTACGGAATGCACATTAGATTTCCATTTTTGCATTTTGCAAAAATGAGGGTCATTATAGTTGGTATCAGAGCCATACTGACCATAAGACAAACCCAATAGAATGGCCATTAACAATAGAATAGCCCAATTCAAAATTTTATTTTCAAATATTACTAATTGCAAAGAGTAGTCATTGCTATTCTCTCCACTTTCTTAAGATCTTATCCTTACCTCTACTCTCGTTTTGTTTGATATCAAATTCCTCTTTCCTTAAAAGTAATTCTCTACTATAGTCCATCTTCGCTATTTGCTTCAGAAGCTGTCAAGATATGTCGCTATCATTTATCGTGTTCAACAAATGAAGGCTACAACATCTACACCGACAATCTCAAGGAAGCCGACAACGTTTCATCAACCCCGACACGGCGAAAGTATTTTTTTAGATAAAGGATTAATATCCGATCTCTGCAAAGTGCACACAACCGAGTTTTACAAAGATCCCAGCTATAGAGCTGGCATGAGAAGAGAACAAAGGGAATATAAAATCAAAAGCAAATTCTATAGTTGCTTCGCCATCCACTCTTGGCAAAGATATCCAAAGCCACCACCTCCAATGCCCTGCTTGCCAATCGAATGATCTCCCTGTTGTTCTCAAGCTGCAATAGAGTCCAAAACCGCAGCCAATATGTTCCCCTGAAGATAGCCTGTATAAAAGAAGAGTATTGCTTGTTCTCAAAGATTATATCATTGCGAGTGCACCAAATAGCCCATAATAAGGCAACACCCCCCACAAGAATAAGTCTTTTTACACCTTTCTCAAGGTCTATTAACCAGCGACCAAGCATATGGGACATAGACTTCGGCGACAATAAACCAGTAGCAATATACACAATTCGCCAAATAGTTTTTGCGTGTTGGCAACCAAAAAATAAAGAATTAATTGGATATTTGCCACCCTTCAACGTGAAAATTCGACGCCATGTAGAAAAAATGCCACTCCAGTGGCATGATTTGTACATAGCGTCGAAGTTTGAAATTGAAGAGTGGCAAATATCTAAATCTCCCAAAAATAAATGTCGTATTGTCTCATTACAATTGCAGAAACAACATTTTTTATTTCCATCCCAATTTCGTTTAACTAGATTATCCTTTGTTAAAATTACTCCTTGTTGTAAATACCAGAGGAAAATTTTAATTTTTAAAGGAAGTTTCAACTTCCAAATGAATTTATTGGTGAAAGTATAACATGAAGACTTTACTTCATGAGGATTTGACGTCACTCAACAGTAAAGTACAGAAGATTAGATTAGGTTCCTCTTTAAGATAGGAATCCTTGCACATAGTAATTTTATTCTACTTTAGCTACATGAAGCATTCTTGTGTGGTGTTTATGCCTCTTTATTTGCAATTGGATTTTGTCTTCCTTATCTGGACGATTTACATACAAACTTAACCTTTAGGTTAAAGTTTTGCAATAAATTGCCCTTATATATTCCTATGGCTTGTGCAATTAATGCATGTGAAGTTGTGAACATCAGCACGGGGCAATGAGCTAATCTTTGAGAGAAAACAATATTCCTCCTTTATGCAGGTTATCTTCAAGGGAACATACTGGCTGTGTTTTTGGGCGCTATTGCAGCATGACAACAACAGGGAACTCATCCGACTGGCAAGCAAGGCAATGAAGGTCGTGGCTTTAGATATCTTTGCTAAGGCTGGATGGAGAAGCAATTATAGACTTTGCTTTTAATTTTAAGTTCCCTTTCCCTTTGCTATTTTTTATTCATGAATCATGGCTATGACCTTTGTAAAACTCGGTTGTGTGCAATCACAGAGACCGAATTGTTATCGTTTATCAAAAAAAAAAAGCACGGGGTCGCCAATCGCCATCGTACATGCGTCTTCCATCGGGCAGGGGCAAAAGACCAGAACTTGTTGACTTGGTTAATTAATGTTTATTACCGGTTCCCTTGCACTGCATGCAATGCAATGCAAGCACATTAACTAAGTTCCCCCATCAATTGGTTAATGTGCGTTTCATTCAGCTAGCACAATGTTGACACGTCCAGACTGTTCAGTGCATTGTTCTATAGGTAATCAATTGTGCTCGACATGTTGCTCCAATTTACAGAAGAAATCTCGCATTTTAGAAGTAGAAATCATGATATAGAGTTTCTGACGATAGTTTTTTTTCTAATTTTGTTTTCAAGCGCACCTCGAACACATCGCTTGACAAAGTTAAAGTTTCAGAAATTCGCATAGCCGAGGAGGATACAGAACACGTGATACATCACATACAGATACAACCCCTCAAGTAGCAAAACATAGCCGCAACTCTGATGGACAGACATATGACTCCATGAGAAGCATGAAGGTTTAACCTTAGAATTGGCCTTCGGCGTTATCATCTCGGTGTTGGCATCGAGTTGATCGACAACTCGGCATTGGCACCACCATTGCTATGGTCACTGATTCTGTCACTTGCACGGGCTTCTTCCAGTGCTAAGGCTTCCTTCAGCTGTGCCACCACCGTACTCATAGTTGGCCTTTCACCAGATGCCTCCTTTGTGCACAACAGCGCTATGTCGACAACCTTCCAGACTGAACTGAAGTCGTACTCTCCGTAAAGCCGTGGATCAACAATTGCCACAATATTGCCCATCTGAACCTTCCCCCTTACACGTTGCACAATGTGCTGATCATTAGTCCGTGTAATGGGAGCCACACCTGTCACAATCTCTAGCAAAACCACTCCAAAGCTGAAGACGTCACTACTCATCGTGAGTCTGCCGCTAACATAGTACCTAGATAAGAATAATTAGACCAATGTCATGGTAGCCTGGTGTATATGTAATTAAGTAGATAATGAAGCAATAAGACATCTGATCTTTTATGACACTAAAGTTATTTTACTTCCTGATAATATCTTGCTAATTTTTTTCATAGAATAGGTATAGGAACAAACTGCGGGTCAATGTAGCCTGGAGTTCCAGCAGCAGTAGCAGATATATGACTTTGTGCGACATTCAGATAAGATTTGGACAATCCAAAATCTGAGATCTTGGCAACCATATCATTCCCTAGTAGAATGTTGTGCGACTTCACATCTCTATGAATTATTGGTAGTACACATCCTGTGTGCAAGTAGTCCAAACCTATGCCAAAGATCACATGTTAAACATAGATTTGCACGTGCGATAAAGATACGGCAAAGAAAGATGAAATGCGGTGGTGTCTTCCAAACCACACCTTGGGCAGATTCAAGTGCAATTCGCACCCGATCGCGCCATCTCAATGCTTGAACAACAGCATTTTGTCCTGTTGAACTCAAAATCAGTATTGCAGTTAAATTTGAGTTGGAACATCAACCAAGCTAGTCTCTTGTAGAGTGAGGATACTAATAAAAAATAGCACATTCTGAAATACAATCCGAGACGAGGCATGATGGCTACAACAATCTAATAATAAACAACATGTACATCGCTGGCATGTTGCATGATTGCTAATGAACTGAAAATCTAAAGAAACAAGGAAAAGTGGTAGGTCATATAAGTAGAACCTTTTATTCCAAAAGGACATTAGCCAAGGAAAGGAAAGATTTAAATTTGAAATTCTCATATTACAAACCTCTTAGATGATCATGAAGGCTTCCATTAGGCATGTACTCATAAACAAGGGCTAAATGTTCCTCTTTACTGCAGTAGCCAACCAAAAAAACAAGATACCTATGATGCACTGTTGTTAAGCTCCTGACCTACAAATGATATCAAACATAATCAGAATCAGAGTATCGTTCGAAGTGTTGCGTTACTTCTTGAATCAAATTCAAAGAGTGAACAGGTAATGGGAACATTGTGCCTTTGCATTCGATCTAGCAGCACTTGATCATATCTTGATGGCATGCACCTATTCTAGCTTTTCTAATTATTTCTAAGCCATGTGAAAATTCCATGTGGTAGAAATCATCTCAACATGAAAAGTATTCCTTTGGGAAACGAAATCTATTGTACAGGAATATAGTAGAGATGAGAATCTATGTTATAATTCTATTTATTGAAATGAGGTACCTCAGCTAAAAACTGGGTCATTCCCTTTCCTATTGCTGATGTTGGAGAACACATCTTGACAGCAACCAGATTACCATCTTCTAATTGGCCATGGAAGACAGGTCCGAACCCTCCTTCACCAATGCACACTGAGAAATTATTTGTAATTTTCACCAACTCCTCATATGTGAATTCGCGGCTGTCAGGTGTGTGTATGTAACAACTACGATCTTCTTGACTCCGATGATCTGGAACGCCAACACATAGAAGTAGCACATATTGACAAATCATTTGTTTCATCAAAGAAAATGCTGAAAGTTTTTTCTCCCTATTTTCCCGTAAAAGGGAGAAATTTTATGATTTGCCAATCCATTAGTTGACATTTTAGGAAGTAATAAAATATATATACCTTTCTTTCTGTAGAGATAATACACCAGAAAAGTATATACCAGCTGTACGACAATCACCACTGGGACCACTATGGCAATTGTGCGCAGTACCGTGTTATTGTGTTCTGGTGATTTCCCATTACAAGGATCTCCATTCGTGGTATCGTACCTAAAGGCATGGAAAATATTATTGCAGCCGAATTGAATGAAGAGACTAACCACAGCAATGTACAAAGGTTGTTTCAAGAGCAGCCATCAGAATACAAAACAAAGTGAGTTCAACACTCAACACAGTTGTATTTTGAAACAAATGATTACAGTGATACACTTGGCAGAAAATGGACTAAAAACTAGAGAGGCACGGTCACGTTCTTATACTATAAAGTGCGTTTAAGCTGTCTGTTGTCATCAATAGTAAATTTCTCAGTCATTTCCATGGAGATTCATTTCGACATTGTAATAGTCAACAATGGAGCAAAAATGCAGGAGCAAAATAAAATTAAAACCTCAAATTGAGCGAGTGTTTTATGCATAATGCTTCAGGGATTGTACCATCAAGACGATTCCCTGATAAATCACTGCAGAAAAGAACACAAGTTATTCCCTAATTGGTTTACATAGCTCTGCAGTTTTATAAACACCTTTAATTATAGGACTTACAGGTCGAGGAGGGATGGTAAGTTTGCTAAAGAATCAGGTACTGATCCTTTTAAATCGTTATATGACAAATTCCTGAAATAGAGTGTGTGAAGCTTACCTCTTGGATTGAACATAGATTTACTAACTTAGCACATAGTTTGATAGTAATTCTTACAAGTATTGGAGTGAATTCAACAAGGAAAATTGCTCAGATATTGCACCTTGCAAACCACTGTGGGACAAGTCTCTGAAGAAAATGTTGTTTTTAGTGTTAGAGACTAATAAACTATGTACTAGAAAATTTAGAGAGATAATTTAAATCAGAATAATACGAGCACACTTACAAAGACATTACTCTTGATACGGATCCATTGCTTGTACATTTCAAGCCACTCCATGTGTAGTTTTTTGGTAAACATGGGTCACCCATCCAGTTCTTCTTAACTTGATAGTCAGTTTTAATAGTCATCATAGCATCAACTAAATACCATAAAAATGAAATAGAAGAAAACATCACATTAGCAAATTGTTACAAGAATATTATTGACAGCACTATGCACATTGAATGCATATTCATAATGGTAACTTGGTGACGCTGTGTGAATTATCTACGACGTTTATTTGTCATATTCCTCATTTTGGAGGAATCACATAATTCTCCGTGAAACGAGTGAAGTACTGGAAATATATGTAGAGTGGGATGCTACCTCAAGGATGAAAGATTATTTATTGGTGGCGCAGGGATAATATTGCACAGAAGAATAAGTAAAAATTCATTTGGATATAGTTAGAGCATTTTTCTTAGGAAAAATTTTGCTAATTGCCACTGAAAAAATGCGCAAGTTTGTTTCTGCCACTATTTTTTTACATCGTTTTATTTTTACCACTAATCTTTTCATCTCATCATTCTTTTCCCGTTTCCGTGAGTTACTGTGAATTTGATTAGCGGAAGGGCCACATATGGACTTAGATGGACAATTTTACCCTCGGTAGTGAATCCGTCGGGAAAATACGATGTATGACACTCAATTCGTTCGCCTCGTACAGAATGACATTAAATTGGGACGTCTGATACAAAACGACACCGTGCCATCCAATTTCTCCCACCAGTGACATTCTGCCTATTGAATTGACGGAAATGCCCTTGGATTTTCCCAATCACCAATTCGGGTTTCAAACCAGTTCTGCCGAACCAATTCCAAATATTATTTTTTATTTTTTGATCACTAATTCAATATTATTTGCCAGTTCCAAATATTAGTTGGTTCGGTGATGGAACGGGTTTCAAAATAATATTTTGGAACGGGTTTCAAAATAAAAATATATTATTTTTTTATCACTAATTTATTATAAAATATTATAAAATCTTCGCGCTGTTTAAGTGCGTGATTAATTCGCCCCTGCTTTTCTTCGCACCGTCCTTAGTTGTTTTTTTAAAACGAGTTCGATGATCAGAAAAGCTGCTACTGTCAAACCTTCGAAATTTAGACGATGAAAGCATATTTAGTTTCCTCAAACAGAAATGTCATTTGCAAATTGATCTTTCGAATTTTACTTCATATATTTTACAAAAAATTAGTGATAAAAAAATAATATATTTTTATATATTAATAAATATTTATTAATATAAATATTTTATATAAAATTAGTGATAAAAAATAATATATTTCCGCTAATATTTTGGAAACCCAACTAATTTAAAATATATTTTTGATCACTAATTTTTATTTCCGCTAAATAATATATTTAAAATAATATATTTTTATATATATTTCTGCTAAAATTAATAAATATTTTATAATAAATAAATTAGTGATCTAAGAGAAGCACTAAATAGCTGACTGGCCAATACTCAAGGGCATTTCCGTCAATTCAATAGGCAGAATGTCACTGGTGGGAGAAATTGGATGACACGGTGTCGTTTTGTATCAAACGTCCCAATTTAATGTCATTCTGCGCGAGGCGAACGAATTGAGTGTCATACATCGTATTTTCCCCTCGTTCTCCACTTGAAATAATTCCCCATCTCGTTTCACCAGCTCGCTTCTCCCTGTTCCCACGGACACCGCCGCCACGATGCTGCACACCACCGACGCAATCCCATCCGCCGTGGCGGGAGACGAGTCTGCCAGAGTCCTCCTTGCCAGGTACGAGCTCAGCGCCGTCGCCGATGGCAACTTCCGCCACACCCTCTGCGGCACTCCGCCGTATGTGGCGCCGGAGATCCTCTCGAGGAAGGGGTACCGCCTGGCAAAGGTGGACATCTAGTCCTATGGCGTGGTGCTGTTTGTGCTCGCCGCTGGGTACCTCCCCTTCAATGACGCCAGCCTAGTCAACATGTTCCGCAAGATCTACGCCGAATCGTTGCTCCTGTTGCTGGCAGCTGGGGCATCATCGGTTGACAGCGACCCGGCCCAGCACACGGTGTTCACGGCCTCGCCGCAGAGCCTGAGGTTGTGGTCGAATGCGTTCGCGGGGCACCAGCACAGCGCGCGCCTTTCAGTTTTGTGTTACTAGTGTGAGGAATCAGGACGAGAGGTGGAGTTATGGTGTGGAAACAGAGGGAAGCTTGGTGTGGGGGACGAAGGAAATAGAAGATGGAGGAGAAATTGACATGTGGTGTTGTGAGATAGAGCTAGAGCACATCTAGGCATCTAGCTGCTCAAACCATAAGGTTGACTCTAAATTAGATGCATCCATAAATAAAAATTTCAAATTAGAAAGTTTAAACTCAAAAAATTTCAAATCGAAAAGATTCACTTCTAAAAACTTTCAATTCAGAAAACTTTCGGTTCGAAAAGTTTTGATTCAAAAAACTTTGGAGAGTTAATAAAAGTACTTCGTATGCAAAACTTAGGGGAGATTTTGAGAAATAGGGACTATTTTGAGTTTCGGAAGGAACAAGAGAATAAAGGGAATGGTAGTGTCATAAGGATAGAATCTTTGGGTGGTAGGGAAATATTGGAAGGAAGTAGATGCTGCCACTTGTCATAACGAGAAAGTGTATTCACCAAAGATTTGACCAAAGATTTGACGAGAACACTGTCAAATTAGCAAGTCCCACGTATAAAATGATTTGTTTCTTCATAGGGGTATTTTTTGCCCCTCATGGTTATCTCTGCCTTTTGTTTTTCTACGTGTGTGGCATGTGGCCTTTGTAACTTACTTCACAGCTATTAGGCAAATTCTTGGCTGAGTGAATATAGAACGGGTAATGTATATACGTACCGTCTTCTGAAATGGTCGTGATGCCATCATGAGAGACTACGTAGTATGTCTCGAAAGCGTTGAGCATGGGTGGCAACTCAGAGTTGTTGGTGGCAACGAGACAGACATTGTAAAAACCTTCTCCAGAGGTGTACGAATGACTGGAATTTACCCAGATTGCTAGGAGATACCTCGGGGTGACCAACCTCCACTGGTATTCATTGTAGTATATGCCAAATTCACGCGGCAGATGCTGCTGGAAATCAGTGAAATGCATGTTGACGTAGTATGCAGGCGCATCTGTCGTGGTTGGCCAGCTGGTAGGAGCTGACCATGAGAAGTTCAGAGGGATAGATGTGGCAGGAGAGGTGACGGCGGTTTGGAGGACTCTGTTTGGCACCTCAAACATGTCAGGTGCCCAGTTCTTAATCATCCTTGTTGTGGATTGATTGAGCCACCCTGCAATACCTGGCGATGGCCACCACAATCGATCGTAGGGATCATCCGGATACCTGAAAATTGAGTGAATGCCTGTGTATTAAAAACATTATGATTTGAACTAGGCACAAAATAGCACCTGTAAAAGAGTCACAAAGTAGAAAGTTCATACCTATATTTTTCATGTGCTAGTGTCACAATTGACTATATGAACTACATTGCTGCGACAATCTAATGATGTGGTTATACTTCACTACCTACTTTTCTCTGTAATTTATCATTTATGAAATTAGTGTGTAGGAACCATAACCTAATGTGAATAAATATACTAAAATATAATTTTTTCAGTATTTGTGCATACTGTACAATACTTCGTTATACCTTCCAGAAAAAATACTTGTCCAAACGAAAATTAAACATTTTTCAGGAATGGAGAGTACATCTCGAAATTTGCATGGATGAAAAAACACAAAGTAAATTACCTACACAGATCGCTTGCACCCATGCTTTGTCGCTCCTGAAGGGCAATAGACTGGTTCATCATGGCTGCTGGATACAGTGAACTCTTCATGGGCCTCATCTCCAGTGAAGATATGAAAGGAGTTCCCTCGCCGATGTCTATCAAGCAAACTGATACAAAATTCATTGCGGCCACAACGATCACCTCACGTGCGTAAGTCATGGAAATGGTTGTACTATTGATATTGAGACGGCTCCAGAAGTCAAGTCCAATGTAAATGTCGAAGACCAGTGGTGAGCTAATAAGATTCTGATGCTTGTCGTCATAGTTTCCGTACATGAACGTTCCTCTTATGAGATATTTCTGACCCTTCGTGACGGAAGAAAATGTGTAGCAATTTCGACCTCCACCAGGGAAACTTCTGAGATTAAGGCCTGACTTGAATTGCTCAGCATCTTGGTATTCTGAAGAAATGTTGTGATTTTCTCCCATGTCTATGTACCCATCATCTGAAACATATGTGATATTCGTTTTCTCATCCACGTAGCTAGAGCCAGTGGGAAGGCCGCAATCGATGCTTATAAATCCGTCATCTGCAGAGTTGTGGAAATGAGTGCCACTTAAGCTGATTATAAGTGAGACATGGAAATTTTATACCTAAAATGAATTAGTCTAATTGTGAAAAATAAAAGCCAGATTGTTAAATGCCAGTTTAAAATGGGGAAGACCAAGAAAAATGGGGGAAAATGATAGTCTCCTCAAATACCTTTCAGAGAAAAATGGCCACTGGAACTTGTATTCAAAACATCCTACAAAAAGCAATGGAACTTGCACTTTTTAATCTAGTTTCTACAGTTGTGAATTTCTTACGTTTAGAACAAGAGGAATGCAGCAGTCAAACAGTTTTGTACTTTTCGCTACAATATTTGGTGCCTTTTACCAGGTATTCTATCAGCCCAGGTCCCAGAACATTTAACTTTAGATAAAATGATTGAAATTAATGCTTAGAGAAGTTAGTTTGGAAGGCTTCTTTGCAAGCACATGAGGTTCAGAAATATTTGAAGAACCTATGAAGTTTTTTTGTAGTGAAATGTAACATCCCAACTTTTGCATTTTATTAATATTATATTGTTAATATTGCATTCTGTGAATTTTCTGAATTTCAGGAATTTTGGAATTTATTTGGATTTCATTCATTATTTTGAATATGGCTTATTATGGAAATTATTTAAATAATTCATAGTTTTAAATAAACTTTGGTTGGAAATATTTGATTTGAGTTCAAAATGTCTTAAAATATTTTTAAGAATTTTTTTGATATTTTTACTATTTATTTTGGCTTAAAATTTTTTAAGAATTATTTTAATTGAAAAATCCCTGGAAAATGATTAAGACAGATTGGGTCAAATCCGTTGGGCTGGCCCAATCTTCCATGCCTGGCCACTTGGCCCATCATCTCGTGAAACCCTAATGCGCCTGGATAATCTCAGGCGAAGTAATTGCTTTTTTTTAAGATGAAGCCAAGCAATTGCCTTTTTTGGATGAAGCCAAGTAATTGCCAGACAGAGAGAGAGAGGACTACTTTCTGTCCATATCTCCAAAAATAATGAACAAAAAAAATAGCACGAAGCCAAGACATTAATTAAGGACTATTTTTTCAGTCCATCTCAAAAAATGGAAAAAAAGTATAGCAGGGAGCCAAGATTAATTATCTATGCATAATTCGCTTGTCTATAGTCGGTGAAGCATTCAAACATGGTACATACGAGAATAATAAGATGTAGATTCATACCGACGGAAGCTGGCTGAGCATATGCATGCAGTACCGTAGTGAAGAGAGCTAATAAAAAAACTGAAGAGAACCTCATCTCACTATTCTTTCTTCCTTTTAGCAACACAGTATGGAGCTCGTATCGAATCGATGATGGCGGATCAGCCGGATCTATTCTTGTTATATAGGCTAGCAGATGGTATACTTGTGATTTTGTGAGGCCAAAAGCATGCATGCATTATTTCTGTGTGGACCGAAACTAGAGCACTAGTCTAAAGTCAGACTGTTTCCATTTTAGTCTAAAGTCAGACTGTTTCCATTTTAGTCAAAGCACTCAGTCTAAAGTCGCCCAACTATCGCTATACGAATTTGCAGCGACTTCATGGACAAGGGACAAATATATCTTAACTGTTTTTCTTTTTAACAGTTGTATAAATATTAAACAGTTAGAGGTGTTTCTATGTTTTTTTTTTGACAGTTGTATAAATATATCTTAGCATTTTAGTAAGAAACACTACTACAAAAGAGGCTATATTAGACACATCATCACAAACATATAATTTTTTATGTACATCTCAAAAAAATGAAAAAAAGGTATAGCAGGGAGCCAAGGCATTAATTATCTATGCATGATTCACTTGTTTATAATCGATGAAGCATTCAAACATGGTACATACATACGAGAATAATAAGATGTAGACTCATACGGTCATACCAAAGGAATTAAGCTGGCTGAGCATATGCATGCCGTACGTACCGCAGTGAAGAGCTAATAAAAAAGCTGAAGGGTACCTAATCTGACTATTCTTTCTTCTTCTTTTATTGTGTGTAAAAATTTAGCAACACAGACACAGTATATATGGAGCTCGTATAGAATCAATGAAGGTGGATCTATTTTTGTTATATAGACTTTTGAATAAAAAAGTTCAAACAAACAGCACCATAGACGCACTGCGTCCTGATTCGCTGCAGTTTCTACGGTATAAGCTACAGTGTTTTTTATTTTCTGTTTAAAAAATGTTTTTTGATTTTTTTGAAAAAAATTCCTCTCTGTTAACTCTGTTAACGTGAGTTACAATACTTTTGTTTTTCTATTTTTTAAAGAAATTTTCTTCTCTCTATTAAAATTCATGATTCATCCGTGGAATACGGGACTTTAACTAACTAGTATAATATATATCTGGCTAGCTGCTCGGAACGAAGAGATTTAAGAAACACACCCAATCACTATATTTTGAGCATGTTGTCGGTGATGTCCAAATTAAATGTCAACATCTTTGCAACTGGTTGCTCATGTAGCTGCAGATACCTTCAAAGCAAATAGCAGTTTCGTAAAAAAAGTTATTATAATTAAGTTTTGGACCTCATGTGATGTTTCTTTTTTCAATGCCAATACTACACCTAAAAGTAACACACAATTTACCAAATTAATTCTTTCATAAAACCTGCCCCGAAAATCAAAATTTTGTAAGCAACTCCGAATAAGAGATGAAGAGGCTAATCTTATACTACTCTAAAAGCTCAATGTAATGTTTAATTGGCAGCTCTTTTAATTTGCTATTTTTGACCAAAACTTTGCTGCACAAACTAAAAATTCGTGACGTGCAGCTCATGTGGAAAAGGCAACGGTCGTTACTGCACCGTGAAGACCAAGCTATTACCGACCCCTCTCACGCAAGTCAGATCGAAATTAAGCCAGGTCAGCCGTACGTCCTACTGATACCTCTGTCAAGACATGCAGAATTCTTCACCTAAAAATGTTAATTAAGCAAGGGTGAGTACTTTTATACTCAGCAAGACTTTTGCAAATTCTATTATATATGCAGGCCATTCAAAGGAAAAGCTTTTACGGTTAATTTGTATAAAGCTAGTTTGCAAAAGAATTTACTGAAGTATAGAACATAAACGGAATTTAAATAAAAGTAGTTTAATACGTAAGTATGAAACAGTAAATTTCAAGAACCTCAGTTCCTTTGATCACTACAGGGAAAAACAGTAATTTCGACCGCCAAAACCGTCCACCCTAGAGACAAAGCCGTCCACTATATGTAGGGTCGACAGCTGGCCGTCCACTTTAAGCCGCCGAAAGTAAGTGGTCGACCATAATATTAAATTCGACGGGTGGGCTGTCCACCCTATTAAGGTCGATAGCCAAATATAGGCTATCCACCCTAGTCTAGACTGGACAGCTACTTTTACCCGTTGACCTTAGCTTTATTATGGTGGACAGCCTTTTCGTGCTGTCGACCATGAAAATAGTAGGGTCGACAGCTTTTCCGCGTGGCCATCCACTATAAGCTCTTAGGATCGACAGCCTTTTCCACGTGGCCGTCCACCATAATCTCTTAGGGTCGATGGCCACATGAAAAAGGCTGTCGACCCTAATCATTAAACCAGGATGGACGGCCAAAATGACGGTCGACCATAATTAATCACCATTAAAAAATTTCGCTCGCCCGATTGGCTGGCCTGGAGCGTTCGCTGCCTGGAGCGTTCACTGCCTGGAGCCATTCACTGCATCAAAAAATTTCTCCTGAGCATTCACGATTGGCTCACTGCCTGGAATTCACAAAATCACATTCATACACACATTCATATATCCATTCACACCCGATTGGCAAAATCGTGAAGCATTCATATATCTATACACATTCACATCCATACACATTCATATATCCATACATTCACATCCATACTGCCTGGAGCATTCACAAAATCACATTCATACACATTCATATTCATACACATCCATACTGCGTGGAGCATTTGCAAAATCACATTTTAACATATTCATATCACAGATTCATACACATTCATACATTCATATATCCATACATTTAATAGTGACCTGGTATCCACATAAGCAAAAAAAGAGCAAGATAACAAACTCAGGAGAAATTCTGATCAAATGTGATATCCTTTTCTAAAATCGATGGTCATGATTTTGCAAAAGGATAGATTTTGAATCCAGTATATATACATTAATTGATCTCGCTTTCATCATCATGTCAAAAACACGAGCTTCTGTTGTTCATGAGATCTCGTCTAGCCGATAAGATTATACTCTCAGAATTGTTTCATGTTCAAAGCAGGGTAAAGTTTGTGGTGCTAACCATTTGAATAAATTTGGCTGCAAACTACTTGCCTCTAGTGAAACTCAGAATCACTACTCACCTCTAAAATTAGTTGATCAATATATAACTCACTACAAAACACGTGTGTAATATATTTCTTTCCCTTTTCCTACAGCTCAAGCGCAAGTTCTAAGCTTTTGCATATTGATCTGGTGGGCAATATAAAGTTTGCATATCACAAAATTGCTAAAATGGCAATGGTTGTTAATGACCATGTGTTAACCATTGAACAAATTTATTTCCATACCAAAAGTCCCAATGGTTGCATTGCTAAAGAAAGATTCATAGTATTTTTTTAATCATCAGTCATACTAACTGCTATCTCTGAATTATATAAGTTTCTTACAACATGAGATATATTTTTTTCCGTATTTGAAGTTTTGAACTATATTTCCATTAGGGCTCAATGCTCCAGTCAAATTAGTATGCGAACGCAAATTGGGTTTGTTTAAAAGTGCAAGATGCACATATTGCAATATACATATATTTTTCCAACACTAGCTAGCTAGAAGTATCAACCATACAAAGGTTGCAACAAACCAAAGGGGGTTACGATCAACGTATATCACATGTCCACAAATCGAGAAAGTTCAACAAAAGCTTCATATAGAGATTCTAGCTAGGTGGAGGAAAACCGAAGGCATATGAAGCAACTCATCGACAAAGTCCGCCGAAATCTCGCCAAGTGGGTTGGCGGCGCCACTTCCCACATGTTGAGCTGCACCACTGATCTTGAAGCCTCCTACAAAGCAAGAAAATAATGTATAACTTAGAACATTGTTTCAATGACTTCCCAAATTACAATTTTTGGCGATAGAAGTACCGTGTCCAAGTGTTTTGAGTTGGAAACCGGATCGGCATGGAATGGATGTTGGACTCATTTGGTTGAGTGGAACCCCGATCCGAAGCCTACCAATTAAAGAAAATGAATTAGAACATTTATCTTGTGAGTTGAAAAAACAATTCTTCACGAATTAACATATATTACCCTGTCTGGCACACTATGTGGAAATGGCAACGAGGCTGAACGAAAGCGCAAAGGTGTTGGTGAGCCGAGCACCGATCCGAAGCGTTCTGAGGAGGATACTGGAACATATATTGGAACGGAAACTGCAAAGGGGGTGGTTGAGCCGGAGCACCCGATCCAGAAGCCTACCAATTCAAACATATGGATTGGAGCATTACATTTGTGACTAGTAGAAAAAAATACCATTACTATCAATATATGGATTGGAGCATTACCCCGTTTGGAGTTGGACCAACCGAACCGAAAGCCTACAAATTCACATAGCATATCATCGATGGATAGACATTAATAAGAAATTAGAAATTACTAGTAATAGACAATACTCCTTGGAAGTGCACCATCGACGGCCATGAGGGATCGAAAAAGCCTGGAAATCCTTGTGGTGGAATATGAGTCTACATATAGCTCACATAGCATTAGTAGATTGAATTAATTGAAAGTGATACAAAATTGAACTTACTTGCTGCATATTTTGCTCCATGGACTCGATCTTCTAAGAATAGCCTCACGCTTTTTTCTCCCTCTTCTTGCCGTTTCTGAAGCTCCGCAACCTGTTCTCTCAAAGCGCGGTTCTCTTCCATGACGCTACCATCGGACGTAGAGGAAGCACTTGAGCGTCGAGCTGCCCTCACCTCAGGCATGTACTCAGAAGAACACAAGTAGGCGTTCCCGAACGCTAATCTCCCATGCCTCCTCCCACCCATCTGGCTATGGATGACTACAGGATCCAAAGGTTGTGCTGTAGGAACACACTCGGGCCCGTGCACCGTAGTCATTGCATCCACGTATTCATTCTGCATTACAAATAAGTTAATACCGCACAAAACAATGTATCTAAACGATATTGCTTACTAATTTTTCTTGGGTAGCTCGATCCAAAGCGCGCCGAGTACCATCTGGGTTCCGCCCTGAATGTGTGTTTGTGTACACATCAATCCAGTCGACTTCTCCCCCTGTCTGAGCCTCCTGCAATTCATTACAAAATAAAAATGTAGTTGCAACGAATGAGAGAACTGGAATTACTTTAAACAAACCTTACCATAAACTTTTTCCGCTGTGCCATCGAATGGCTGTCAAGGTGTGTGACGCACGAATCAGCGGATGCATTGCGATTGTTCTTGTTTCTTGTCGATCTCTGCCTCCATTCTTCCGTGCCATACATGTCACACATCCATCTCCAAGCATCCGGGCACTTGTCACACCATGACGGTCGACATGAATTGTACTCATCAGGGGTAAGGTATATGTCTCGAGCACCTCCGTCCCTTTTGAGATTCTGCCCTCGCCTTCGATAATACTCCTCAACAGCCTTGACACGAGAAAGTGAGATCATCTCGTTCACAATGTGTCTTGCTTTTCTATCAATAACCTCGTGGGCCACAAGACGTTGTCGCTCTTCGAAATCAGAAGGCAGAGCATACCTAGCCTAAAATAGACCACAAACAAAAATATGAGCAGAACCTCGATAATGATGGGGATGGTGGGGGGATGAGATGAAAGTAGGGATCCTCGATAATGATGTAGTACTAATAGCAAAAGGGATTAATGATACATATGAAATAACACAGTCCCCCAAAAGTCGAATTTTTTTAGAGTCTAGGATGTCTGTATTAAAATAACAGCTATTTCCAGAAAAAGACTCATCTTGAAGGTAATGTCTTATCGCATAACATATGGAGAACTACTGAATTTATAACTGACAGGTAAATACAATTCTTGTCATGCAGTTATCTTGTGTGCCAGCCTCAAAACAGAAAAATACCACCACACTAATGGGGCTAGGGGATATATATCATTCATGCGTATATTCCATTGTAGAGCACATAATGTGATTAAGCAGCAAAATAACACATGCCAAAATACACTCCAGTGAAATCATCATGCTGTCCAGCAGAAATTATGTAACACATTTAGAGGAAATGGGTAGAAAGTATGAGTCGACAACAAAAATGAGAAACCCAGGCCAAGACCAAGTAGCAAGGAAACTTCAAGCATTTGCTGGGACAGTCGAATCTACTGAACCTTTACTAGCTGAGTTAGTGAATCCAACAAGAAATAAAGAAACACACACAAAAAAAAGAGAGAAGGGAGATGCTAAAGTCCTTGCAGAGATCACAAGAAGCAATTGCACGTATCAGTTTCCTCAATATCATTAGTGAGTAGTGAGTTTACAAAAAAAAAGGATAATATTGGGGATTTCACATATTCATAGGTATACAATTAAAGTTGCAGTAAACATGAAATTATTCTTACTTCTCGTTAGGAAGAACATGATATACCAAAACAAGTTAATCAATGTAAAGTATGAAGAAGTATCATACTGTTTAATACACACTAAAGAATCGTGGACGCTCCTAATGCAGAAACAGGGATACCATTTGGAACCACTTTACCCAAATAATGTATTACTTACCCAAAACTCGTTGAGGCAACGATCGGCAACCGATCCGTCACCATCCTGAACAGCCTTGTAGTCATCCCAGGAGAGTGCTGCCCTACGCACATCACCAATGTCCACCATTCCTGGGTAGTTCATCCTCAGAATGGTCCCTAGGGCTGGACCTGGCTCCTTCACATTGTTCTGAATTGCCACCAAGTTACTACACAACAATAATGCATCTGAGTTAGAACAACAATTCGGTGCTACACAAAGTCAACTTTTAGAACATACGTACCAATCCCCAAAGTATTTAAATACAATCTTCTCATTTGGATTTGTGGGAGCCCTGTGAAGCTTATTAGTGCCCCTCTTCTTTCGAGCTCATGCTCCCTGGCTTGTTCCTGCCTCCTGAGAGGAAGATGCGCCCTCCGTCCCTGTCTCGGGCTGCTGCACGGCTACAAGATCCGTGCCCTCTAGCATGCCCTCCGTCCCTGTCTCGGGCTGCTGCACGGCTACGGGATCCGTGCCCTCTGGCATGCCCTCCGCCTCTGTCTCGGGCTCGTCCTCATCGCTCCTGTTATCAACAACGAACCGTCGTGTCCCAGCCCTCCCTGCAGCCATCCTACATTGACATTGTACCAAAAGTTAGTTTGACAGTAGTAAAATATAATTACAATTTACATAACAAAAATTGATAACAAAACTTGCTTACTATTTGTTACATACATTTTTCAACTAATCACCCTGGTTCATATCATTTGTCGCATCGTTGTCGACTTGGACGAAAAGATTGTCAAGCCCTATCCCGATATCTATGGAAAGTTGTCCTGGCAAACCTTCTTCTTGAAATGGCACATCAATGGTTTGTTCAAGTACATCCTCGTTATCATCATCTGAGGAGATTGGTAATGTACCGGGAGGTCTTACTTTGTAAACAACCCACCAAGACTTGTACTTAGGGCACGCATAAGATAAGTAGTACACTTGCTCGACCTGGTTAGGGAGAATAAACTCTTCACTCCCTGTATACAGTTTCATATGGTTAATTTTGACTAGGCCAAGTTCTGGAGTCCGTCGCACTCCATAGGTAGGATGAAACCATTTGCAACAAAAAAGAACCACTGAGAGATCGTTACTTCCATCAAAGACAATCTCTATTATCTCTTCAATAATCCCATAATATTCTATATCGTTGCCATTGTTGTCTCGAACATAACTCACGACCCCACTATTTACTGTCGTCAAATTTGGACATGCCAACTCCGCCGCTCTAGAGCGAAAATGATACCCATGCACATCATAACACCCGTGCACTTTGACCGTACGGTTGCATGCTTTTGACATCTGTCGAAGATCATTGTGCACACTAGCATGCTTGTGATACTGCGAATTGGTTTAACCCAAGTTAAGAATAACATATTATATGCACGTCGTTAATCAATAAAATTTATGATAGGTTCAGATATTTACGTGATAGAAGAACCAAGTTAAGAAATTTGGATGGCCTGGTCCACGACCCCTTTCTTTCAGGTTATCGATTTGTTTTTGAGTAGGTTCGCCTTGCCTTTTCCATTCCTGTTGGATAAATTGCCTACAAAGAGAATGATTTAAGTTTGACATATATAGTATACAATGCTATACAACGCATAACGTGTTTGACAAATAAACTTACTCGATGTACCCATCCATTTCCTCCATATTGTTATAGATATATAATTGTACACGAACCCTCTCATTCGGTTCTAATTCACGTAATGTACTTCTCCCTATAGATTTGCCTTGTATCCAAAACACTTTTATGCTTGACACTTTTCTTTTATACACTTTCTTATACCTGGGCTCGTAAGCATTGACATTGTTGGTTGGCGCGAAGTACTTACTCGTGAAGTATGAAACCTCTTGAAGTAGGCATGCTGCCGCAATGGATCCTTCGACACGTGCCTTATTTTTAACCTTTGCTCTGATACTCTTTAATATACGTTCCACGGGATACATCCATCTGTACTACACAGGGCCTCCAACCTTTGCTTCATAAGGTAGATGTACCAAAAGATGTTGCATCGCGTTAAAGAACCCAGGAACATATATCTTCTCAAGCTTGGTAATTAGCAACACTATTTCCTTCTCCAACTCGCCATTCGGACTCGTGATCTCTTTAGCACAAAGTTGTCTATAGAAGAAGCTAAGCTCAGCCAATGCTCTCCATATATCCTCATCTACATATCCACGATAAGCCACAGGAACTAACCGCTCAATAAATATGTGGTAGTCATGACTTTTCATTCCATTTATCTTCCCTTGAGCAAGACTCACACCGCGCCTAATGTTGGCAAAGATAACCATCGAAACTTCACCTCTTTTTAGATCCAAAGAAGAACCTCCTTTCTATGTGAGGGTGTTAAACAATATTTAGCTTTAGGTTTTTTGTGGATGTATCGCTCATATTCAAGGCGTGTCATGCATATCAAGGCACAATCTAACCGGCTTTGACATTATCTTTGGTTCTATCAACTATGTCGAAGTTCGTCTTTGAAGATGGACTCGCTCACATTTCTCTCCGATGCATCGATCAAGGTTATGAGGCGATTTCAAGTCCTTTGCGTAAGGGAGACTATAAATACTACACTTGTGAGTCCAATGGTGTTGCTCACCGTAACCTTCATAACCGTTAGGAGTGTCTTTGAGATTATTACGCCTAGCAATGATGTCAACGACCATGAGCGTTTTGGTGAACCTTCTTTTATCACCTTTCCTTTACGGAATGCATTTGTGCATCTCTGGATGGGTGGCTTGAAGATAAGAACCGTCGGTGACAATCGAAGAAACATGTTTTGCCACCATTACGCAATTGAAAAGCACTGTGTCATCCATGCATATGGGGCAAGACAATCTCCCATGAGTGCTCCATCCCGAAAACATACCATATGGGAAATCATGAATGGACCACGGTAAGAAGCGCATCCTGAAATTCTTCTTCGTTGAGCTATCATATGTCAAGACACCGTTTGTCCACAACTCTCTTAGCTCAGCCATGAGTGGTTGCATCAACAAATCCAAGTGCTTCCCAGGATGGCTAGGCCCTGGTATGATCAGAGAAAGGAACATATATTCCTCTTTCATGCAACGTCCGGAGGAGGTTATACGGAATGGTGAATACAGCCAACATGAATATGATTGTGCGCTCATCGCTGAAGGGTGTGAACCCATCTGTCGCGAGACCAATACGCACATTTCTTGGATCTCTTGCAAAATCAGGATTCATTTCATCAAAGTACTTCCAAGCTTCACCATCGGATGGATGAACCATGACACCTTCTTTCACACGTTTTCCTTCTTTGTGCCACCTCATATGCTTCGCTGTCTCTTCCGACATAAACAACCGCTGCAAACGTTGAGTAATTGGAAAGTAATGCAACGTTTTCTTGGCCACCTTCGTCTGTTTTGTGTTACCATCTTTGTCGGTAACTTCAACATACCTAGACTCTCCACAGTGATCGCAGTGGGTCTTTTTTGCGTGCTCCTTCCAGAATATTAGGCAATATCGAGGATAATAATTTATTTTCTCGTACGGCATTCCTAGACCACTTAGAATTTTCTTTGAATCATACAAGTTTCGTGGCATTTTGTGGTCTTCGGGGAGAAGGCTGCAAATAAGCTTCACTAAGTCATTGTAGCATTTGGTCGAGAAATTATGCTTTGACTTAATTGCGATAAGGCGTCATGACATACCGCAAGGAGCGCCACGTTTGTTTTCTCATGCAACGGCTCTGAAGCGACCTTCAGAAGCTTTAAGAAATCTGTTGCAAGTGGGGTAGGCACTTCCTCTTGTGGGAGATCTAACCCTTGACCAATGTTGTCCACCATCTCTTCCATTCTGTCAATTTCATCGTAACCTTCGATAATATTGGAGGGTTGTACTATAATAGAACTAGATGGTCCACCTCACACGCTCTCGCCATGATCAACCCATCTATAATAATTTGCTTTGAAGCCATTCTTACAAAGATGCATCTCCATTTTACCGACATCTCTTCAAAGCTATTACCACGAGAGCGACGGGCATCTCACTTCGCCATGTCCGACACAAAGGTCGACCCAAAAGCCCGACGGATAAAATCTTTCGTGCCCTCCTTCCACTCGACAGAGTGCCGTCCATTCTTATTCCAACCATCATACATCCACCTCCGAGAATTTTCCATATGGGCTGAAAAAATGTAACAAGAACCATCAATTCAGATTTGTGTGGACCATGCACTATCGTGCTTGGATTTCGATTGGAAGATGTGAGAAAAAGGACTAAATATGCACAAGCATGTAGGTTTCAGTGTGGAAATCAGATATGTATAACAACTGCTTTGCTTCTTCAAGGAAAACAAGGAGATGATAGCCACTACAAGGTTATAGGGCCGTCCACCATAAGCCGCCGAAAGTAAGTGGTCGACCATAATATTAAATTCGACGGGCGGGCTGTCCACCCTATTAGAGTCGACAACCAAATATAAGCTGTCCACTCTAGACTAGCTAAGGTCGATGGGCAAAAGTAACTGTCCACTCTAGACTCGGGTGGACGGCCTTTTCTTAGCTGTCGACCATAATAATATTAGGGTGGACGGCCTTTTCCACGTGGTCGTCCACCCTAAGAGCTTAGGGTGGACGGCCACATGGAAAAAGCCGTCCACCCTAATATTATTATGGTCGACAGCTAAGAAAAGGCCATCCACCCTAATTAATCGGCATTAAAAAATACAGTCTCGATTGGCATTCAGTTTACACAAAATAGCTAACATTCATTCTTCAGTTTACAGAAAAGACTTAAACGATCTCCAAAAAAAGAACCTAAACATCACAGATCAGCTTCATCAAGTAGTACTTATCAGAATCTCTGTATGAAGACATGCACATCATTTCAACATATTCTTTCCAACTTTAGCACATCGTATGATGCCATTATTTCACCCTTATCAGTGGCTATTTTAAACTTATACAAGTCAAATGTCGAAAGATCAAAGGGATAAAAGTATTTCAAGCCACATGTCGTAATAAACCACACAATACTGGTGTGACTCATCTAAATCCCAACAAAGTTTAATTGAATGGTGTTGTTTGTCTGACTCATATTTGTGATGAGAATCATACAAATTTCATATTAATACATCAGAAGCATGTGCTCTAGACATATGGTTGTGATTCTTACAACATATAGCCATTCTAACATCAATTTTGAGAATGCGCGTCGTGTACGATTGTTGTAATCAATACAGTAACAGAATCAAGCAGACAAGAATAAAAACAAATCTCTAAGCCCACTATCCCTATATGGAATAAACACTCCAAGGCTTCACGGATATCCATTCATGTCCGTCCGAAAAATATGGTAAATAGCAATTCCTACACCACATAATTTCTATGCAGTTAAAATACCTATGGATGAATTTGACATTAAAATTTCAAAGCCTTTTTGTGTTTTTACCTCGGGGTGGCGGCGGCATCGGGAGGCTCATTCGCAGGCGTGAGCCAAGGCGGACGGGCTGCTAGGCAGCGGAGGCCCTCGGCAAAGCGGGAGGCGACGGCCAACGGGAGGTGGCGGCCCTCGGCAAGCGGGAGGCGACGGCGAGGCGAGTGGGCCACCCGGCCGGAGGCGGCGGCCTCGGGCAAAGGGAGGCGACGGCCGGGCGAGCGGCCTCCGGACGGAGAGGGCGGCGGCCAGGCGGAGAGGGCGGCGGCGGAGGGCCTCCGGCGGAGAGGGCGCGGCGGCCAAGGAGCGGCGACCGGCGGGAGGGCGGCGGCGAGCGGGCGGAGGCGGAGCGGCGGATGAGCGGCGCATGAGAATTTTCGTGACCACTAGTTTCAGCCAAACCAGAATGGGGATTGAATCAGGCTGGGGGTGAGGTAATGACAGTTATGGTCGACGGCCAGAAAATCCCGTCCACCCTACTTATGGTCGACAGCCAGTTGCCGTCCACTCTAGTTATGCTCGACAGCGAAGTAGCCGTCCACCCTAATTAATTAAGATCTACAACTAACAAATCCCGTCCACCCTAATTTCATTTGCCACTGCCAATTGGGCCCGGTGGCGACCATTGGGTGGACAGCCACATTTGGCGGTCGACCAGAAATTATGGTGGACAGCTATTCTTTAGGCTGCCGACCCTAATGCCCCACAATACCCTAATTCCAGGGCGGGACGGTTTGGCGCACTTTTTTCCGGTTAGGGTCGAGGGCTGCTGGGTGGGCCGTCGACCTTAATCAAGTTTTAGTCGATAGGTTATTTTGGCCGTCTACCATATATTTGGCCGTAGACAATAAGTAGTTTTCCTGTAGTGTCATCTCCATGAATCAATTGTTGACATCACATGTCAATCCGAAATAATTCCTTTCCAACAAGGATATCCAATCCAAATCATGATTCTCAACAACACAAATCAAGATCCATATTTTGTAAAATAAAACAGCTAACTATGTGATGACTTTACCAAGTGCCCATAACCGCAGGCGTAGCTAATCGATTAGTTCTTACTCTGCAGAGTTGTACAGCTTTACCCACAAGAAATGATCATCTCTTTGTGCAGCGCTATTAGCACACTTCCTTTAGTGTGCCGTAGAGAGATCAAAATATAACCGTTACATTACTTAACCCTAACTTTGCACCAGCCTGGTGACGACAAACCCATACTATGGCAGTAGAAGATATTTGTACTAGCACGACAAGTGATGATACATCAAATTGTCCCACTTCTCCCTACAGGGTAGAAGATATTTGTACATAGTATGACAGCTGGTGATACACCAGAGTGTCCCACTTCTCTCCCATAGTATGGCGTACACCATTCTCCGGCCTACCAATGTGCAAAGCTAGTTTTAAGGAACTTAATAGGTTAAAACTGTCCTATACCAGCACTTGTGGTTGTACGTATTTCTTGGTCTAAAAACAACCCATAGTTCGGTCCTTAATCTGATACGGGCAATAATCTCCTCCTACACTACGTGCAAGACCATGCACCTCCGGCTATTGCCAATAATTGCCCGCATCAAAGCATAGTTTTATTTTCATTTTTTTAATTTGAAATACCAAAAATCACCATCATGTCTCAACATGTCTAAGAATCATCATCATGCCTCAGCATATCCAAGTTTCATTTGATCAATGTCTCAATTTGGCGTATACTAAGTCTAAAGCATGGCTAAGTAAGATTATTAAACATCATGTATACCCGGTGTGACATTATATATTGTCTAACCATGATTCTAAGGTATCAAGGTTCACAAATTCATACTTGTCAAGGGAGTTTCAGGAATCAACAGATATAACTACCATTTCCCACAATATAGCAGAGTTTAATGAATATACGCATGCAACAAAAACATTTAATGAAAACATTTATAAAACTGGGATCAACATGGTCAAAGGAGGTGCTTGCCTTACTCATTCACTGCTTACGATGAAGTCAGAGTCGAAGATAATGGAGGTGACGTTGGAATCAACAACGTCAGGTTCTACACGTCGATCAACGGAAATGTAGCAAATAGTAAACTTCAATAAGGGCAAAAAGAAAATAGATAGTAAGAACAAATAAAACTCTTCACAAGAAATAGGAATTGCTCTTTATGAATTTATTAATTTTATTTTACGAATTCAAGATGCAAAAATTGGTTAAGATTAAATAGATATGATCAATTAAGGCTTAAGGTGAATTCTTACCTTTAATTAGGATTTAGATTCAAAGCAACATTTAATTAGTATTCTAGTTATAAAAAGCTAACCTTTCAATTTACGCTACTAGCCTTATTTACATGATATTTAAGAAGGTTCTGGTGATACAAACTTTATAATTATTGATTTCTCATTTATGCCTAAAGTTCATTTGTTCATATTATCTGATTCGGAAAACATACTACTTAGGGTTATACTACAATCAGGATTTATATTCAAGGTACGGCAAAATAAGATTATTTCTTCGTATTTTAGTAGTACATACTTTGGAGAATGTTTCTAAGTTAGTTTCATACATTTTAGTGTTTAGATGGGACATTATATTCATTGCTGAAAAAAACTTACAAGACGAATGTTATCGGGAGTTGGATTTTATTTTAAGTTTGCGACTACGCCTTATAAGATAATTGAACCATATTTCAGACATTAGCTGGGGGTGGCTTTATGAGTGTTTTAGAACTAGTTTCGTAGTATTTTGCATTCATCCGATACGTTATTCATATGAATGATTACTAAGGTCTAATATGAATATAGTTCAAGTTTATACAAACATAAGTTATTTTTGTATAACCAGGGACTTTATGATTTTACTAATATTTATGAATTCATTTTAGCATTATTTGATCTCATGAACTCAAGTTAATAACTATTTTAACTTCTATGTGTTTGAAAGACAATATATTTCCAAATATAATTCAATTCAGATTCAACCCTAAATGTTTTTACATATCTAAGTTTATTGCTGATTTTTGGAACTTATACAACTGGTTTTACTTGAATTACATTCTATTTGCAAAAGATATTCATATTTGAATACTTAATATATTGAAAGCAATCTATTTTAGAAAATGATTCAAATTAAGTTAGAATCTAAATATTTTTATATATTTGGGTTCCTGAGGACTTAAGGTTTCTATCAAAATTGGTTATATTCAAATTTGAACTTGTTTGCATAGATTTTGTATATAGCATCATTTAATCAACTTCTTTTAGTTTAAATTTATAAATTTAAACAGAGTTTCTTATTTAAATATGTTTTCATATTAAGGCTCCTAATATCATAAGGATTCTAACAAAATTTACTTTATTTAATTTGGAGTTTATTTGCAGAAATTCTATGAATGGCATATTTTGATCACTTTTCTTTAAATTTAAATTTAAATTCTAAACAAAGTTGAACTTCAAAATATTTTTGCATATTCTGAATCTAAATGATTTTATATGAATTTAGGAATTTATTTCACTTTATTTTGACTATTAGTTCAAAAGTTATAAACAATTGACTAGTTTCGGGTTTGAAATATACTAGAAAATGGAAAACTGCCCAAGAAGGAAAATACGCTTTCTCACCAAAACTACGCTTTCCGTTTCGGTTGGGCTGGACTGAGTAGCTGATAGATGGGCCCCAGATGGCAGATCGCTTTCTTGGGCCCTTGCAGTCGAGAGTGGCGAGGAGCCATGTACGACAAGAAGGGCAGTGATCGGCACGACAGAGGGACGCAGCAATGGCAGCATGCGGGTCCCGTTTGGCATAGACCGAGAACAAGGTGCCCGCTTTCGAAGCACGCCGGCGACAATGTAATGCCGGAGCTGAGGAATGGGTTCCGGAATGAGCTCTAGCAGACGTTTTCGCATACAGGGGATGTCTCTTTAGTGGTCGACGACATTGGAAATCGGCGTGCCACCGGAGAGGGGCGGCGGGCGCCATGGACGGTGAGCCAAAGCTTTGAAGCTCTAACTCTTCTGCTCAAATCTCGTCGGCTAAAGCATTAGTGAGTCACTAGCACTTCATTTTCGTGACTCACTGGAGGAGGATACATGTGGAATGGTGTTACCACCGTGCATGGCCATGGCGAGCCGAAGCTTCGATTCTTGTGACTTCATGGGGAAGAAGAACTCGAATTGGCGATGGGGATGGACTCTAGAGGTCACAAGGAAGCTTCGGTGTTGATGGTTTGGGTTAATTCGAAGTGTGGAGCTTCACGCATGGATTTCCTCTTTTCGGGTCTTCACCGGCTTTGAGGAAGAAAGCGGTTAGCTTGCCCATGAGGAGTGGCTCAGAGCAAGGTAGATGAGGTTGCTGTGATGGTTCCTGGGAGATAGCCGAGCCGGATTTTATAGCCGAAGAAGTATGGCGGGGCAGTGTTTGAACGCAAGGGGAGATGGCGGCACCGCAGGTCTTTGCCGAGGAGATCACGATGGATTTCAGCGCTTCTCTGAGTCGTAGCAATCGAGGAGATGTCGTGGCAAGGAGCTGGCAGAGGTGAAGCCTCGGGCAGGGAATTGCGGCTGGAGAAACAACAAGAAGGGAGGCGGTGGCTTGGTCTTTTCTACGTGCGCAAGAGAGCCCGGAGAGGGGAAGAAGAAGGGCTGGACTGTGGCTGCGCTGGATGGATGACAAGTGGCGGATCCTACGGTCGAGGTAAGAAGGACGGTTCACAGTATACTGGGTCAACTTGCCACAGAGGTTTAAGTATTTAAACCGACTTAGATTTTTATAAAACTATTTACAGAGGTTGGTCAGATGAAGATAAGGGCTCAGACAAATTTTGAGGTAAAAACTCCTTATATATATTTTATTAAAATTCTGACAATGTACAGTGCATAGAATTTCCAATTCTATTTTTTGATTTATTAAAGTATCCCAATGAATCTTTTTATTTGTGAAACTTTGTTTTTTAGATGTATTTGATCTATGAATGCTTCTATAAAATTTTCAGAATTTTATATTTGATATTTAAATTATAAAAATTCTGACATTGCTATTTACAGCTTTATTGGTTTTCAGTTTTTGAATTTATAAATGATTCAGATGTAGATTTTTATTTCTGATATTTTTACCAGAGGTAGATATGGGTCTTAGGTCGACATGGTAAAAATATTAGCTTGAGGATATGTCTGAAGATTGCTACACAAATCTGACAAGGTCTAGATCAGCTTTTCTTATCTCATAATTATCGCATGTTTTCTTTTTATTTTAATCGTCCAGATTATTTCAATCATCATGGTTTGGTTCTGGAAAGATGATGCACTGAAAATTTAATATGTATATATATATATGTATATATATATTACTTTTACCTTTTTACTTTTACCATTTTACCATTTCATTGAATTTAACTTTTCTTGCAAATGTAAAAGCTCAAGAAATTGCAAGAGGATTCAGAAATGAAAATTTAAATGAAGATCACATTTCAAACTCATTTTGATATTTTATCTGTTTTGGGAATAACAATTTAAATTTTGAATTCCTTCTTTTTATTGAGATTATAATGGAAGAAATGAGGAAAGAATATTGTTTAAAATCAAAATCTTGATTTCAATTAGACTTTCAATTCATTTCCATTTTTAAATATAAACCTTTTATTTTTCTTTATTTTTGAATTTACAGGGCTATTACACCCACGCATGATAGTGTTAAATCTAATCACAAATAGTTTTAGAAGCGCGACCGTTAAAGTTATTGATTTCAGTAAGAACCGTCTATGGTAATGTTATATCTCTTATGGTTTTATTACAAAACCAGATGTGATGATATCGAGAGATATCACAGACAGTTTTATCTACTAACTGTTTGAGATATCTATTAACATCACAGATGAGATTATCGAAAAGCCACCTATGATAATATAGTATGAATTATTAAACCATTGTTCCCGAAAGGATATCATGATTTTTCCATCCAGTATCTTTGGAAAAGTATGCCCAATTGGTTGTGTTTGACCATTCAACAAATATACTTTCCTCATTTGATCTCTAATTTCATTGGTATAATATTCTGTTGGCATTCGACGACCTGGATCGGCAATAATTTCACTTGAATTAAATTCTAATCGAAACTTCTTTGGTTAAGTTACTCTCTCATCGGTTAAAGTACTATTTAAATTACTTGTGAAATAATTACACAAAGTTTGGTTTGTCTATCATTGAAAATCTACTAACAAATACAAGTGTTAATATCCAAACAGTGTATAATTATATAGTATATACTAAAGAGTAATAACAATAAAATTAATAAGTAATAATAGTACTACACTACTACTCATCCAGTCATTAGTCATCTAGTGATCCATTCCACAGTTCGCAGAGAGCCAGAGACTACTAGTCATGCACAGTATCCGCTCGTGAGTCATGACGTGATTCAGTCGCTGTCGGTGGCAGTGGGCCAGTGGCAGACTCGAAACAGTCAGAATGCTAGTCCTCGGTCAAGTCAGCACTCTGAAGTTCCTCGCTGGCTCGCTTCACGTCTTCCTCTGTAACCCTGTCCTGCTTGGCTCTTCGCTGCTTCCGACTTCACTCTTCGGTCTTCTTCTAGATCCAACCCCGCGAGACTACGATCGGACCCGACACCTAGCAGCAGTATACGAAATTCCCCCATTTTTGTGTGTTTTACTTCTTTTGATTCGGCGGTCTACCGGATAGAAACGTGAAGTGGGCTAGTGGGATGGATGTGATACTACAATTAGACCTAGTAGATCCAAAAATGATCCAAAATTAGCTTTTCTTCTTCCCGTGTTCTTCAGTTCGTGCTCTGATTTTACTGCCGTAGGGAAGAAGAATAACCGAGTAAGCACGGTACGCTAACTAATAAGGCCATTCTCAATGCATAGTTTTATTTTTTAGTTTCTAAAAGTGCCACATCAGTTTTTATCTAGATAATTATGTATCTTAGATTTTATCTAGATAAAACTCTCTCACCTCTCATGAAACTCTCTTTATCTCTTTTTTCATAATTATCTTGTCATATCACCAAATATGATGATGTGTCATGTTATTTAATGAGAATGAAACTCACACTGAGAATGGCCTAACGGAAACGCTAGGATGAAACCGGGTCGGATACGGGCGGATATTGCTCGTCCCGTATCCTAACCCATATTTTTTTTCGGATTCGGAGTCGGATACGGATACGAATTCGGATTATTAGGGATTCGGATACGGAGCGGATACCTGACGGATTCGGATCGAGATCGGATATCATAATCGGATAGTAGTATAGTACATAATTGTGTACGTAAAAGAAACAATGAAGCATTAACTTTACAACATTAGCCTCAAGTCATAATTATTTCAATGTAAGATAGTAGTATAGTTAGATGTGCAAATAGGTCGGATACAAGGAGAGAGATCGAGACATAAAGAAAACAGAGAACAAGGGGAGCTCTTCCATCAAACTTAGCCTTACAGAATAAATTCCTAGAGATATTAAATAGTGTTGAATTGTCACATTCTGACAAACTGAAGATAGACTTCTTTCATAATGAGGACTACTCGGATTTGTTTGCTATGCTTTAATTTAGTGACTCAAGTAATTCTAGTAATTTGAATAGAAAAGAAGTTTATCAAATAAGTTGAACAAATCAATTTAGGTAAAAGCATTATGTCATCACTCTATTTGTTTGTTGATAGATTTGTTGAAGTTCACGCTTAATAACAAAGTAGTGTTTTTTAGTGCCAGTATCAAACAACTACTCTATCTATCCAATAATGAATCAAATTAATGGAAGAATAACTGATTTTATCTGGATATCGGGTCGGATATTTACCGGATATCTGATCGGATATTGCTCTTCCCATATCCTAACCCATATTACATGAGATTTTTCGGATACGGATCGGATATTGCTCTTCTCATATCCTAACCCATATTACATCGGATTTTCCGGATACAGATACGGATAACATCGGTACGGATTTTAAACGGATTCGGGATCGGATCGGGCGAATATTTCCTGTCCTGTTTTCACCCCTAAAACGCGCATGTCTGATGATGACACGTGGTAGCTCATGGTTCCATACATGAAAACTAGCTCGAAGTAGCAATTTCGCATGCAACGCTATTAACTAACGCACATGGAAAATCGGATTAAGGGTCCGATCAAACAAGTGTGAACGAAATTTTTTGCTTATTTTGAATCAAATCTGAAAGTTTTTAAACTTTTTTATTTGAATTTTTTTGAGGTGAAAATTTCTAATTTGAAATTTTTTGATTTAATTTTTTTCAAGTTGAAATTGTACTATTTGAATTTTTTTGGTTGAAATTTTTTTTACTTGAATTTTAAACCGGAACTTTTCGAACCAAAAGTTTTTTGAATCAAAACTTTTCGAACCAAAAGCTTTTGAAACAAAAGTTTTATGAGTTGAAACTATTTGATCTGAAACTTTTCGAATTGAAATTTTTTAATTTAAAACTTTTCCGTATTGAAACTTTCCGAGTTGACACTTTTTGAGTTGAAATTTTCTAATTTGAAACTTTCCAAGTTAAAACTTCCTAATTTTAATTTTTATTTAATTTTTTTGATTTGAATTTTTTTAGGTTGAAACTTTCTGATTTCATATTTTTGATCTGAAATATTTTCGAGTTGATACTTTCCGATTAAAATTTTTCAACTTGAAATTTTTCGAGTTGAAATTTTCTAAATTAAAATTTAAATCATGTGTCCTGTTTTAAATGCCAGACTGTGTTGGGAGTGGGTAACATACCTCACGTCCGTCCACATGTCGCCCTTCGGTTCTTGCCACACACACTGAGCGGAAAGAGCGACCGCAAATTAATCGCCCCGGTCACCGATAGGGCTGCTAATGGGCCGAGTCTGTCCAAGCCTGAAATTTAGTTACTTTGATCCAATCTAATATAGGCCGGAAGTACAAAGGCCTAGGTCCAATCCCAGCCCAAATTAAGGTTTGGGCCTTAATCGGGCCAATACTTTCCCTCCAGAACGTCCAAACAAATGAGCAAAATCTTGATTCCTTAATCGCTATACATCAAAGCAAATCAAAGTCCTCACAAAAAGGAAAGCAAATGAATGCAGCAGCAACAAGGTCCACATAGTCGTCATCGACAAGATCAAGCTCAGCAAGCCCGACTACTATGCGGTCCTCAACTCCGCGACGCCACTCAACGGCAAGCCCTCCAGTGAGACCCACGACGCCATCAAGAGCCAGCACAGGGCGCTTTGCAACTCAACCCTCCAAGAATAGGATCAACGCCGCAGCAGGCAGTCGGCACCTACAAGCTCATCAACGAGGCATTCATTGTGCTCATGGACATCAGGAAGAGCAAGGCGGCGCCGGCGCACACGCCCCCTCCTGGCAATAGAATATCACCGACTTCTCGGCAAGTCGCAATAGCAGCAATAGAAACAAGGTGCAGAAGAGGAACAAGACGACTACTATGGCGGGATAGACAGCAGACGCAACCGCCATAGTCGGGAAATTCTGATTCTCAAATACTAGCCAATAATTGGCTTTGGCTGCGACTGTGGCTACTGCTATGAGCCTGCAACACTTTCCTCTATTTTGGCGGGAGCACCTCAGATCTGGGCCAGTGGAGGCCACCGACGATGAGCTCAACTCTGGTGCAGATCTGGGCCATGTTGCAAAAACTTGTGAATTTTTTTAAAATAATACCATTTTAATAGAAATTTACGGAAATAATATGTCGAAAAGAAAAATGACACTTTTGGGCATCTATCGCCGTTTTGATTAGCGACACAGAGCCTGTCGCCACTTGAAATGGCGAGATTCTCTCTGTCGCCATTTCAAATGGTGATAAGTGACAGAGTGCTTCATCTCCACCGAGCAAGCGTAGGATAAAGGAATAGAGGTTTGTTGATAGGACTCCGTCGCCATTTGGAATAGCGACATGGAGCTATTTTTATAATTTTTAATTTTGGTATATTATTTTTGTAATTTTTTATTTTTCAAATATTATTTTAAAAAATAATTCAAAACTTGTGCATGTTGATTGTTTCTGTTTTTTTTGTTCTTTCATTAGTAGGGAAATAAATAGGTAAGATTGTCTTAATCGTTGCATGGGCATACACAACCTGAGACATGCTGAATCGGTCAAGTTTGTTACTAGTTAGTTGCTTTATATATTATAAGAAAGACAACTGAAAATACTGCTGGTTGTTTTTTGCAACACCAAAATACTTTTTCTTGTTCTCACTAGCGTAATGTTTGTTTTTGGTTCCCTCGTGCTTTGATTTGATCCTTTGCTAACATCTGGGCGGGAGGTCCTCGCCTCCTCCCGAGACATCATTGCGTCTCAGGGCGCCCGTCCATGACAACGATGGTGACGAGGCCATCCGTGGTGGGCGTGACCTGGTGGTACAGCAAGTGGTGAGGGACGTCAGAGGGTCTGGTGCGTAACCAATCCTGACCAAAGACCAACTTATCATCGTTTTACAATAATTATGATGGTGTTTTAAAATAATTTCCCAAAAGTATGTATAACAACTTATAGTTGGATCATGTAAAAATTCTCCAGTCACCGGTGTTTTTACTAGTGGGAATTTCTTACTAGTTGGGTTCTTTTTTCATTTAGAAAAAATCTCACCCAAAACATCAAATTTGAGCTTTTGAACATTTTTCATTTGGATCATATATATACTAATGGAAAAAACCTCTGTGCTGCCAAATGAAGGAATCAATTAAATGGTGCCACCCATGAACCCATCTAACCGGTGCACATTATTCGTAGTAATAGTACTTAGCATGGAGGCCACACATCTGCCCGTGCGGATGCAAGCGCATCCATAGGATCTTGTTATATACTAGGTTGAGTCGTGCTCGATGCCACGGCGTGAGGAAAAAACCTGGCATGAGTTTTTCATAAATCGAATTTGTGGAATCACATGTCTCTTTTTTCAAAATAACCGGCGAAAAGATCTATTTACGATTTCAATTTTTTCAAATCTTTTGAGTCAAAAGAACCAGCGTTTTTTTGTAAAATAATCAGTTGAATGACCCGCTCGTGATTTCAATTTGGCTATAAACCTTCGACAAATCTATACTTTTTTAGAAAACCACGCCCTCGAAAGAATCAGTGTTTTTTTTAAAAAAACCGCGTGGAGGGACCTAAACGTAATTTTGAATTTTTCCGGATCTATTTTACTTAAAAACAGCCACAATGATCTAAACGTGATTTTCAATTTGGCTATAAACCCTCGACGAATCTGTGTTTTTTTAGAAAATCACGTAGTGGGACCTAAACGTAATTCCAAATTTGTTTGGGTCTATTTCACTAAAAAAAACGCCGTAAGGACCTAGTTCTTACGCTATTTAAAGTTATATAGCAGTACTGCTGCTGAGCTCGCGTGTGCCTGAATTCCGCAGAGGAGATGAAGACAGCCATTCCTCTCTGTCGCCTAGTCAAGACATCTGACCGATCGGCGAACTCCACCCTCTTGGCTATAAAACCCTTGCCCAGCTCAGTCCTGCGTCCCTGCCCTCTTCTAAAAGCTCTAGCTGCCCTTGGCTAAGGCTCGAGTACGGCCATTGACGCCATTGCCAGTAAGCTTCAAAGAAGAGGGCCAAAACTAAATTGCGACAATACGGTGAGACTCGGTTCGATTATTCTGGTCTGCAGCCTCAATTCGATGGTTTGAGCACCTCTTCACCTTTGATTACAGCTCTAAACACTTGAAGCAGCGCCGCCACTATTCATCTTCTTCCCCAATGACCCTCACCGGTGGCGGCTCAACTCGGCTAATTTTCGACCGCACAAACCGGAAAAATGGGACTTGTATAACCCTTTGATGCTTATTTGGCTGCCCATTCAAGCTCCGAAGCTGTCATCTTCATCCCCGGCCGACTCCCGCCATGGTTGCCGCACAAACTCGATCGGTGGCGCACAACATCTTGCCACCACTGGCCATGGATGAGCTGCCCCATAGGTCCTCCGTGACCATCTCCAGCTCACCAAGCCATCGGCCAGAACCCTTCGCTCCTAGCTCGTCGGCGGCAAGAAGCCCTAGCCACTGCTGGCACCTCCCCTGTTTTGAGCCCCTGAGTAGCGGGCCCAGATTGCTAGCCGAGAGAGCTCTAGGGCAAGTTCAGGTAAGCCTCAAATAATATTTGCACATACCCACTTCACAATAAAGCGCTTGCCCCAGTTGTGGAGTAGCTCAGTCACAACTAAGAGGTCTGAGGTTCAAATTCCACCCCAGCAGCCTATTTTATTTTTTTTCATTTTTGCTTCATTTAATTCAATCTCTCATTTCTTTTGCTAGGAGTGTCCAAATGAAGTAAACTCAGTTTCTAAATTTGAGTTAGGCAATAAGGATTTGGAATATGCAATAAAAATTCATATGTTACTTGCAGTATAGTTGTTTAAATAGAGTTTGAATAAAAGTCTCTTTTAGTGTTATGAAACAACTATGCAATCCCTAGTTCGAAAAATCATGTAATTAATCACACATGTTCCTACAACCTTAAATACTCCATTTTGCTAAAAAAATTTAGATTTGAATGTAATTTGAATCAAAAAATCGATTGTAGAAAGCCTCACTGCATGCAAGAAACAAATAGTTCAAATGTGAATCAAATGTGCTCAAAATTTAGTGAAACCAGTTTGGCTACACTACTGAGGTTATAAGGATCCCAAATATACAAAAACATTTAAGTTTTGCCATAGGTAACGATGTTTACTCGATAGTCAAAGTTTCAATTCGGGTTATGTCCGAATAGCCATAACTTGTGCAAACGGACTTCAAATTCGACAAAACCAATTTATAGGTTCTTAGAAATTGATATTGTGGACGATCGGGATCGCCAACCGCAGAAATGGAGAGGGGTTAGTAAGATTAGGGACCCGAGCAGAGCTTCGCTCAACGGAGGAACGGATTCGACGCGGTGTTGGTCGGAGCAAAACGACAACGAGTGTGACACAGGGAATTATACTGGTTCGAGCCCCTGTGAAGGTAACAGCTCTACTCCAGTCTTGCCCTGAGGTGATGGTCTTGACTATTCTTGAGTACAGAAGTGTTTTACAGCTCAAGCCTAAGCTTGTCAACAATGGCTATGACTACTGCTCGAGCTCTGGGGCTGTGTGTGTGTTGTATTGCCTGTCCCTTGCCGTTGACGCCGTGTGGTATTATATCTTCCTTGCTGTCACCTGTAACGGACAGGAGAGATTCCCGGGGTGGTGGCCTCGTGTGCATTAACAGTGGGCAATAACCGTTCCGGACATGCCGCGCACGTCCACCTTAACTCCACGATCCCACGTCCTGATAACCAAACATTCCAGAATCCAAGGGAAACCGTCCCGAGCAAGAGCCGATCTCACGCCCCCCAAGCTCGAGGTCGTGCGGGGGTTGAACTCCTGGCTGAAGCAGGCTCTAGGTCGTGCGATACGGCACGGTTCAGGTCGTGGTCGAGATCTCCCGAGCTAGGGGGCTCCGTTGACCGTGCCTTGACCGGGTAAGGATCGCCCACTCCCCGTCAGCTAGCCCCCGAGGCTCAAGGTCGAGGAGGACACCTGGAACGACCTCGAGCCTCACGTCGCGGACGCCGGGGACAAGCTTCCGGAGGCCTTTAAACCCTTGGTCAAGGTCGAGCGGAGATCACGAAGGGGAGCCTTCGGCTTCGACACCTAGCGCCCTTTGAACTTCATGATGACAGTATGGATGCGAACGGCTGGTGGACACCTGCAGTGCCTCGAGCCCGCGGCCTAGGCCTTAATTGCGCCCGTCAAATCACCGTTGGCACGCTTTTTGAGGCGCCGTAGACTTGAATTGGCGACGATTCGAGCCTATAAATCCGTCCTTAGCGACCATTGAGAAGTTCCGGATCCTCTTGCGCTCTTCATCTTCTAGCTCTTTGCTCGAGCAAACCTCTCTCTCTTCCTCGACCAAGCTCGACACGACCACCATGGCCAAGCTTGGGAGAAGCTCCATGTCGTTAGCGAGGATGAAGAAGCTCGAGAGCCTGGGGCTGCTGGACCTGGCGATGTGGCGGTTGCCGGGCGGAGAGACCGAGCCGCACCCCAGAGACGACGAGATTGTCTATACCAAGCACTACGCGCTCTTCGGTCTGCGTGGACTCCGGAGAGCGAATTTGTAGCGGCGGTCCTCGCTTAATGTGAGATTGAGCTCATCAACTTGGTCCCGAATTCTATTCTCCTTCTTTCCATCTTCTCCCACCTGTGCGAGGGGTTCCTCGGAATCCTTCCCACCCCCTCGCTTTTCTTCTGCTACTTCAGTCTCTTCCGCTCTGGGAAGGACTCCGTGGTCGGATGGCTCTACTTCCGGCTGCGGATGAAGGGAGAAGACGGTGCACTGGCATACGAAGGGGCCCCCGTTACCGAGAAGAAGGAGACCCCAGAGGCGGATGACCTCGAGGTCGACGAGGAGGCCATCGCCGCCATACACATCTGCGCCTCGCGCGGCCTCACCGGATAGGCGGTTGCCAACAACTTCCTGCGGAACTGGGTGTTGGCGTATTCCACCGAACAGGCCCAAGTCTACAGGCTGGGTTTGGTTCGGTAGGGCGGTGTCTTTCGTGGTTGGCAAACCCTAGCGGATGAAAACCCTAATCTCTTCCACACAGTGAATTCCGGCGCCCATGAACTAGGAGAACACAAAGAACTTTTTTACCCAGGTTCAGGCCCCCTTGCGGAAGGGTAACAGCCTTACGTCCTGCTAGATCTTGGATTCAGTAAGCTGGCTACAGAACTCTCAGGTTCCCAGTTCTTCCTTCCGATCTCTCCTCTTTTTCTCTCTCTTTCTACCCCATGCCCTAGAGTGCCCTTATATAGATGGGCTGACACGGGTTGGATAAAGGAGGGCGTCATCATGCTTATCTACATACATTTATTACATCCTCCTATATATGTTGTCCCGTTCCTCCAGCCTTAATTAATGCCTGCGCATGGCTTCGCCTGGTTCTTTCGGGATGTGACCCCTCTGTGACGGGTAGGTGTGAAGCGTCAGAGGAATGGGCTTGTTGCAGAATTCCATGGAATTGACGGGCCTGACACAGCACACCTGTCTCTGACATGGTATGACGGGGAAGGAGACTTCGAGGCGAAGCCATCCTGTCCCGCCTTTTTGCCTGGCGGTGGGGCGAGCAGGGCGTGGTCGCCACTGCCGCTCAACGCCACGTGGACCGGCACTGGCGGGCGGCGTGCTTCGCCACCGCCGCCGAGCCGCCACGTGGCCGGGCGCCCGGCGGCAGGCATGGTCGCCACCGCCGCCCAACGCCACGTGGACCGGCACTGACGGTGGCGTGCTTTCGCCACCGCCGCCAAAGCCGCCACGCGTTGGGCTGGCGGCAGGCGATCGCCCACCGCCGCCCGAATGCCACGTGGACCGGCACTGGCGGGTAGGCGTGCTTCGCCACCGCCGCCGAGCCGCCACGTGGTTTGGGCACTGGCGGCGGCGTGTTTCGCCACCTACCCGCCCGAGCCGCCACGTGGGCTGGGCACCGTGAGAGCAGGGCGTGAACGCCCACCTGCTCGCTTGAACGCCACGTGGACCGGCACCTGGCGGGCAGGGCGTGCTCGCCCACCTACCCACCAGGCCGCCACGTGGGCCATGCACACTTTTGTGCGGCGGAGAGGGTACCCTGGCGTAAAGTATGCCGACACTAGCCCCCGGGCCCATCCTGGAATGCGCGCCAAAGCCTTTTGAGATCTTCATTAAATGCCAGAGCGTTCTTGGATGGGGCCACCAGTCATGATGATGCGACCGCCTTGGTTTCTTCCAGCATCCGCTGATTTTCCTTGGGACCCGAAACGATGCACTATCTTGTCTTTTCGCGAACCGTCGGTGTGAGTTGGGCATATATAGATTCATCTGCACCAGACAGTTCACGCCTTCTGCACTCTTGCACACTTTGTCTTCTTGCCCAAAGCTCTTGGCCTTTTGCCATTCTTGTTCTCATGGCTCCTCTTGCTTCGCCTTCCTTTCCTGCCTCCACCGTCGACGCTGCCACGGTGGGGAGGATCTCCCAAATTGCGTCGGAGGGCACCCTTCATCTCCGGGCGGGGACCCCCACGCCGCGTTGCCTCTCTGACGAGTTCATTGTCTTCATTTGCGGGATGATGGCGGGCCTGGTACCGCCATTTTCTGACTTTTTCCTCACCGTCCTCCACTTCTACGAGATCCACCATCTCCATCTCACCCCCAACTCCGTCCTTACGCTTGTCATCTTCGCACACCTCTGTGAAATGTTCATGGGGGTGATGCCGAATCTTCCACTCTTCCGCTATTTCTTCCTCTGTCGCGCCTCCTCTGACGGCGAGATAGTGGGAAGCTGCCATTTCCGTCTGCGAGATGGAATGGCTGCCCGCTACATCTCCTTCCAGCCCAAATCCAACTAGAAGGCGTGGCACAGCGACTGGCTGTACGTCAGCGACGACAGCGGAGTCGACGCCTTGGAGGTGCCCGCCGAGCCAGCGGAGGCCATCGAGAACTGGGGCTCGCCCGTCGAGGAGACGGCAGAGCTTCTGGAAATGGCGGCCCGCATCAACAGGCTGTGGGACGCCAGTCTATCTGGGGCGCTGGTGGTCAGGGACTTCGTATCCCGAAGGATCAGCCCCCTTCGTCGCCGTATTCGCCCTGCATGGCAGTACACAGGCGACGACGACATAACCCGCACCTTTCCTGGCCGTAAGTCTTCACTTCCTTTTAGTTTTTTTTGCACACATGCTTCTTTTGTTGCTCCCTACCAACCAGCAGTCTTTCTTTATTCTTGGCCAGGCGCGGGTAACCTGGATGGGACACTCATCAACAGGTGGCTCGCGAGCTTGCTGCCACCGATCCCGAGCGGCTTGGTTTTCCCTTCAGCGGCTCGACCGCTCGCCGACTTGGAGTCCGCGGAGCGCCTGCGGATTGTTAGGCTGCTCCCGCCGATGGACTCCACTGGACCTGCCGTGGTGCCGCCGCCTCCCTCTGGTGATCGAGGCACTGCCCCTCCAGTGTCAGACGCGAGTAAGCGGCCACTGTCCCAACTGCCGGTCCGGACACCAAGAAGGCCCACCTCGCAGGCCAAACCTCCGCCACCACTAGCTCAAGGGTGGTGGTAACTTCACATGGGGCGACTGATGGAAAACGCGGTGCTACTCTAGCCGAAAACAAAATTTTTCTACCGCGAACACCCAGGAATCATGCGAGTCAAAGATCATGGAGCATTACCCTTGGAGCACGTTAGCAGCGGAAGTAGAGTGGGTGAAGCCTCCCCGCGTGCTCCGAAGCACTGTACGTAGTCAAACGTACTCCCGACTGCTCGGCCGAGTGCTCGCGTGATCGCCCGAGTGCTCGCCGAGTGGTCGCCGGATCGCTCGAGTGCTTGCCGAGTGATCGCCTGAGTCCTTGACGTCTCCTCGCCGTGGGTGCACGACGCAGCGGATGTAGATGTGCACGCGCAGGTTGGAGAGGGTGAAACCGATCACCGATCGGCGCCGAGACGGATGCTGCGGCGCCTCACGGTATCCACACGTCGAGGGTGGAGCGTTGTCGCCGGTGTGCTAGCACCACGCACGTGACGGCTAGGGTTTCGGCAGGGTAGAGGTCGATGGTGGGGTTTCGTGGTGGGCGTAACCTAGTGGCAAGACACCCCATGCCCCTTTATATAGAGTGCACTAACGGGCCTTCTACAATAGAAGCCCATTAGGACTCACGCTAATGGATCTTCTGATGAGAAATCCATTAGGACGCCAGAAGGATCTAAATCGTGTAAACCCACTAATGGATCCAATCCATCGGACATGATCCAACCCGTTAGGTTCATGCATAGCGGCCATGGCCCCGAAATCTCTTTTCCGAGACCATCGACAACGATGGTTCCTAGCGGGACATGTTGTCCCCGAATGCAGAATGATCGTATCAATTTGAACCTTGATATACTCATATACCGATCCTTTTGCCACGCGATACCAGTCAAGCTCAAGGCAAGATGTGTGCCATCCTTGTGGTAGCTCGACCCATTCACTCGTCAATGTAATGGATATAATTCGTGATTAACACTTTAATCACTTTGGCATGGCCATGCACTTTTCCTTATCCATCCACACCGAGGGGCCCAGAGATATCTCTCCCGTTATCAAGGAGGGGCAAATTCCATCTTGATCTCTTATATCTCACGTCATGTTTCTTGGCATACCCGTAAGCTACCTTTATAGCTCACATTACGGAGAAGCATTTGTGACCCCAAGGTATACAATTACACATGCTGAGAATCAATAAGAATCTCAGGTCGAAGGATCGTATAGGTATACCACTCGAGACTACATCCTGATGGCACTTCTAAGATAACAATCTCATCAGTGTCTCGGAGTGGGTCTATCCAACCCCATGTTCTCTAACATGTGCCCACATTATTGATTTAATATCTCCATATCTATGGTATGTGAAACATTACCATCAATCAATACATGTCTTTGGTCGATCACTATTGTCCCACATAATGATATGTGACCAGGGATCGTTTAGAATAATATCATATAACCAATATGTTTCACAATTAAGTCATACTCAATGAACAAAGGAATGACATTTATTCATGGAACTGATAAGTACATGAACACAGACATATGATACAATCATCTCATATGATCGCCTCTAGGGCATATCACCAACAGCGACCACACCAACCGCCCCAATTGCGGCACTAACGGCGCCGATGCCGGCTACTACGGCGCCGACTACGTCGTCTTCTCCGGCCGTTCCTTCTTCGGCGCCGGTCCCAACTTCCACGGCGCCATCATCTTCGGCCACGAGAACCCAAGCCGCCGCTCAACAAGGCGGGCTTGAGGTCCCGAAGGCCACCTTCAACTTGAGGGTGATGCCAAGGGCGACCCCTCAAGAAGTCCCAGGGGAGCAGACACCTCCTGCACCCACTAGGGCAGTGGAAGCTTCCGCCCAAGTGCCGTCGGCTGCTGCCACCGAGAGGGCCGAGGTGGACGACCCCGGCACCAGCGTCTCCGGGCATCTCGCTTCCCGCACCTCCCCTGCCCCTGCCACACACTCTGTTGAGCTCTTCACCGAACTCAGCGGCGTGCACAGTTCGTTGGGTGCTCTCCTCGCCACAGCCGCTAGGCACGAAGCTCAAATGGCGAGCAATGGCGTCGGTGGCGAGGCTGGCGCGAGGCGGGAGAGGCGAAGGCGTTAGTGCGAGAGGCCAATTGGCCGCCATGCAGCTGCGGGTGGAGAGGGCCGAGGCGGCACAGAGAGACTCAGAGTATGAGTCTACCCGCCTTCGGCGCAATCTCGCCACCATGCTCCAGAGGGCCTTGCAGCGCATCAAGAGGTGCCTGGAGCCTTTGGGGGTGGTTTTGGAGTCGCCCTTGGAGGACTCCGCCTTGCAGTTTGCCCACGCGACCAATCGGGCCGCGAAGGCGCTTCGGGGATTGCCTAGCGGTGGGGCGAGCAGGGCGTGGTCGCCCACCTGCTCGCCCGAACGCCATGTGGACCGGCACAGCAAGCGAGCGTGCTCGCCCACGCCCCGAAGCCGCCATGTGGTTGGGCTGGCGGCAGGCGTGAACGCCCACTGCTCACCAACGCCACGTGGATCGGCACTGGCGGGCGGGCGTGCTCGCCCACCGCCCGCCGAGCCACCACGTGAAATGGGGGCGCCGGCTTGGCGAGGCGTGAACGCCATTGCTCGCCCGAACGCCACGTGGACCGGCACTTGGCGGGCAGGGCATGCTCGCCCACCTGCCCGCCAGGCCACCACGTGGGCCACGCACACTTTTGTGCGGCGGAGAGGGTACCCTGGCGTAAAGTACGCCGACACCGGGTGTCCCCTCTACGGAGGAGGGTGCACCCATTCTACGAGATCAAGGGGCGCGACGACCCAACCCGTAAGGGCACGTCCGGTAAGTCTCCTTGCCTTGAAATTCTTGGTCGAACTCGACCTTCGATCATTCTTGACAGTAAGTCCCCTTGCATCGCCGAAGGAGTCCTGGATCACCAACAGGATGAACGAGATGTTCGGGAAAGGGGCACACGACTATTCCATCGACGACCCCGTCCTGAAGAATGTACTACGCCGGAAGGCCGAGGTAAGCTCCTCTAGACCAAACCCTTTGGCCCGAACAGCCTTAGAGCTTTCCCTAACCCTTCAGTGTGCTCGCAGGACCACCAGGAGCTGTTTGAGATAGCCAGGAGAATGCTCCCGCTGCCCGGCGGGGGCAAGGGCAATAAGGGAAAGAGGAAGCCGCCCTCGGACAAATCGGGCGGCCGGGAGGCTAAAAAGCCCCACGTCGAGTGGAGTGACCGCGCAACGGTAAGGACCCTCACGGTCGAGCCCCCGAGTTTATGCTCGCGCCTCCTTGTCGCCTAACATGCTTTCCTTTTTAAAGCAGCAGAGTGCGGCGGCCGCCGCCAGGACTTCGAGTCCTCAGCCGGCCCAGGGATCCTAAGCTCGGGGCCTCAGGACCTCTGCCGCAGGGGACTTGGAGCCAGCGCGAGCTCCAAGGTCCCAGGCCAGCAGAAGCCGGAAGCAGGGTGCCCCTTCGTCCTAAGGGCTCCAAAGCCCTCGCCAGCCCCCTGCGAGATGGAGGCTGACGACCCAGGTAGACCTCTAGCCCCCAATTCTGCTCGGCTCCCTTCACTTCTTTCTTAGAAGTTGCTCTTGATTGCAGACCTTGAGTGCCCGAGCTCAAAACTTGCCCGTATTGACGATGGCTATTGTCCAAGGCGAGCTCGAGTCTGAGGAAGAGGAGGAGAACGAATACGTGCTGGCCCCACGCCGATCCTTGGGCCAGGCATGTACTCCCCCAGGACCCCGGAGCTGGGTCCCGACCGGTGAGTTTGACCAAGGGGTCGACGATCCGGATGAGGGAGAAATCCAGCCCGCGTCCAGCGAGGACTACAACACCGGCGAAGCGGACGCCGAGGACGTTGTCGTCCCGCTGGAGACCATCATGGGAGAAGGCACCTAGGGTGCCTCGGCCGTAGACGCGGAGGTACCCCCGGCCGTCGAGGTTGACCGCGCCGCGGAGGACCACGCAAAGGATCCGTCCGATGCTCCTGCGGAGGTGAAGGCGGTCGAGGTCCCGACCACGGAGGTCGACACCAACGTCGCCGCCGGGCCCAACCCTGGCAGCGAGCTGAGCCCCCAGGGGGAGGCGGCAGAACGCCAGGTCGCCCCTGGCGGTGAGCTCGGAGGTCCTGGCTCAAGCGTCCCAGCGGCGGTCGAGGTCAACACCGGCCTGGGACCGTCGGGTAGCGGACACGAGGAGTTCACCCACGCTTGCGTCGAGAACCGGCTTCGCGAGGTAAGGTCCCCTTCATGTACTTCGTTGTGTGTTACCCCGAGTTCTCTTTGTTTATCCCCTGACAAGGACTGTTGTCTTGTAGGCAATCAACAGCGTCTCCCAAGGGCTGCAAGGCCTTCAGACGCATGCTGACATGCTGCGAGGCATCCTCAATGCAGTGGAGATGCGGGAGGTCGAGCGCTCCAAGCTCATCGAGACCCTGGAGATCGAGCAAGAAGAGGCCGAGCAGCGGGCCAAGGAGCTCGATGAGCTCCACCGGACGATGAAGGCGCAAGAAGCTACCCACGCAGCCGAGCTCCAGCGGGCCATCACTACCGAGCGCGACCATGCGTTCCAAGCCGTGGAGCATGAGCACGCGCGGTCGGCCAGGGCGCTCGAAGCCGAGCGGGCCAAGACGGAGGAGTTGGTGAAGTCCGCCACGGACCAAGCGGCTTCCTCGTCGAAGGCATACCCCGAGCTCGAGGCCAAGGTCCAAGAGCTCGAGGAGAAACTGGGGCGGGCCAGCAAAGCGGCGAAGAGCGCTTTGGCCCAACTCCAGGACGAGCGGCGCCGCGCTGCAGACGCCTCCAAGGAAGCCCTCAAGCTCCAGAGCGAGCTGTCGACCCTAAGGGCCAGGGTCACCGAGCTCGACCAGGAGAAGCTCACCCGTGAGATGGCTAATCTGTAGATAGGTCTAGGCCTGCTTTCCTGTAAAAAAATACTAAGAAAGAAAATGTTTAATAGAGAAACGTTTCTTTTGGGGGCAAAAGACTCGTCTCGTTTTAAGTTTCTTGGTCGAGGATATTTGGTGTACGCTTCTTTTGCCTTTGGTTATGCGCTGTCTCTTTCGCTGGTGGCATATCCACATCCAGCCCCCGTTGGGTCCAAGGTCGAGCAATGCCGACCTTGGGCACAAAATTAGACACTAGCAAATGATCACGACCTGCAAAGTCGAAGAAAGATCCGCAGGGGAACAAACGTGACAAAAGTGAGCTCGAAAGTGATGGTTACTTCCAGATCAAACATTCAAATCCCGACCACGACCTTGCGCACCGCTCGCCGGTCCAAACTACGAGGCTTTTGGTTCGAGCTCGGGCGCAGGGGGAGCTGGACTACGAAGAGATTCGGCTTACGATAGGCTCGACCACTGGGGGTGAACGTTAAGCTCGCGACGCTTAGACCAAGAGCAAGTGCGCTTGTACGTAGGTCGGATTCGAAGAAGTCTCGATCTCAAAACGGCAGAGTATAAAGTTAAAAGAAAGGCGTAAAGACCGAGAATTGGAGAACAACTTTATTGAAATTTAAGGTGCAGGAATTACACATAAAACTTTCAAAGCTGATCTATGTTCCACGAGCTAGAGAGCTCTCTGCCATCGGGCATCGCTAGCCGGTAAGCCCCCGTGCGATCTGTTGAAACGACTCTATAGGGGCCCTCCCACCGCGGGGATAGCTTGTTGGTGTTGGACGAGCCCTGGATTAATCTTAGGGCTAGGTCCCCAACAAGGAGCTCCCTAGGTCGTACCGATCAAGACGCGTGTCTGCGAAGAGCTTGCAGGTAGTGCGTCGATCGTAGCAGTACACGGCATCTTACTTCTTCTGCCAGGGTAAGGTCGAGAGACCGTTCGTGCTCGAAGTCGACTTGGTCGACCAAGCTGACCCTGGTAGAGCCCAGCGTGACCTCAGGAGGCAGGATGGCTTCAGTACCGAATACGAGCTGGAAGGGTGTGGACCCCGTTGCTCGGCTGACTGTGGTACGAATAGATCATAAGACAGTGGGAAGTTCGTCCACCTAGGTCTTGCCGTAGCGTTCGAGGTCATCTGAAACTCTTTTTTTGACGCCTTGGACGATCTGTCCGTTGGCACGTTCTGCTGCTCCGCTGCTTTGAGGGTGAGCCACTGAAGCAAAGCATACTTTGGTGCCGAGGTCCTCGCAAAATTCCTGGAACAACTCACTGGTAAATTGTGTACCATTGTCAGTGATAATTTTGCACGGAACCCCGTACCTGGTGACCACAAACAAGTGGAAAAATCTGACAGCCATCTGAGCTGTGATGGTCGATGCTGGTTCGGCTTTTATCCACTTGGTAAAAGTATCAACTGCAATGAACATGAACTTCTTACCCCCAACTGCTTGAGGAAAAGGACCGAGAATGTCCAGCCTCCACGTCGAGAAGGGCCAAGCAAGCGGGATGGTCTGAAGCGCGTAAGCGGGCTGATGCGACTTCCGGGCATGAAACTGGCATGCTCAACAGGTGTGGACGATGTCGCGAGCATCCTGAAGTGCCGATGGCCAATAGTACCCCATGCGGAAGGCCTTACCTGAAAGTGCATCTAGGCACTTATGTTATTTTGGTGATTAATGACAAACGCATATAATGACAATCTATGTAATTGTGCATCTAGGCACTTATGTTATTTTGGTGATTAATGACAAACGCATATAATGACAATCTATGTAATTGTGTAAATGCTTAACTTAGTGCTTAACAAATGACAAACCTCTAATATGATTATATTGCTATGAGACTAACATGTTATTGCTTAGTCGAATATTAGTCTCATCTATTTAGAGGAAAATCAAGTGGATGGTTAAGCAAAGATAAGGTATGAAATCTCGGTATCTCTTCTATATTTGTTATTGCATTCCTTTTGAGCAAATGCATAGTGAACTCCAAGTAGCATGTTGATTATATATGCACATTGCTTCATGTCATATTTATTTGTGCATATATATTCATTTGAGTTTATTATGTGCTTTGTTTTTAGTATGCATGTATTAACTGGAGTTAAACTTCACATTGCTATAGATTGAATTGGTGCACACATGTTTTAGTTGCGTATCTTCTCATGCACTTCTCTTAGTGAAGTTTAATCTAGAGTTAGATCACATATTTACTCTTGTTCGAATATTAGTTGCACATGTACAATTAGTGTATATTCTTCATGTGCTTCATTTAAAGTAAAGATGTGATCCTTGCCATGATTTAATTAATTCATCATATCGGCAATTATCTCTCTAGTGCATATAGATCAATTACATATTCATCATGATGCACTTAGTAGAGAATATTTCTTATGTCAAGTGTTTCCATTTATATTGTGATTCCTCATATGAAACACTTGTTGTAATCAACGCTCACAAATATCAATCTCTTTATATCTATTGAGCTTTTGGGACTAATGCTTTTCATGAGTGGTTTGGAAAGAATTAGGTCCCGTGTGTATATGATAACCAAGGTATCGTGGAGGATGATCGTTAAGCGAGGTCAACAAGGCAGCGGTGTCACCAAGAGTTGAGGACTAAGTCAAGATCGACTTGGCGTGGAGATCGTCGAGAGGATGATCAAGTCAAGGTTGATAGGACGAGAGTCTCATGAGGTGAATCGAGTCAAGTTGGACAAAGCGAAGACGTCATCAATCATTTGGTAAAAGACATCATGCACATTGCATCCACGGAGAAAGGCGGCATGCGGATTGAATGTAAGACTTAGATTTCTCGTTTGAATTTGAGTCTAAGGATTGCCGTACTATTAAGAGGGATGATCCATTGAATGACTTTTAGATGTGTCAAGTGCTCAAATGATCCATCCTTGTGAAATTTAGAGAGAGAGTGGTGTTGGTGGTGCCGGAAAGTGAGAGTTATAGGTCTCACTTGGATTCTTTGTGAAATCTGGATTTATCCTTTGAGATTTGGGTAGTGAGACCTTGCTAGTTGTGTAGCCCTTGTTCTTAGCTTTCAATAGAGTCCAAGATCACTGAAATCGGAGTCCGGAGTCAAAAGTTATGCCCGTTTTCGTCGGGCTGCTGAGTCCTGTTTCGGACTGTCCGAAGATGGACTCGGACTATCCGAAGTGAGTTCGGACTATCCGAACATTTTTTCGGATATTCCGAGCTGGGTCTCTCTGTTAGCCATGTCTAATGGGTTCGGACTATCCGAACTTGAGCTCGGACTATCCGAACTGAGTCGAACGTTTTGAAAAACGGCTAGTTTTTTGGAGCCTCTATTTAAACCCCCATCCATCCCCATTTGTGGGGGGCTGCAACCTTGGTGATTAGAGGTGCCATACCCTTGTTCTTGAGCCCCCAATACACCCCTCTACCCTTAGATCTAAGTGATCCCCTTTTGTGTGAAGGGTTGGGAAGAGTGTGAGGAGTGAGGTGTTAGGATTGAGTTGGATTTGAGTTTCTTGAGCACTTGATTTCATCTCCAAGCTTGTTCTTCGTGAGCATTTGTTACTCTTGGAGGTTGAGGACTCCTAGACGGCTAGGAGGTCGCCTACGAGCCACTGGTGCTTTGTGTGGTTGGCCGTGGGAAGTTTGTGAAGGCGGATTCCGCCTCGCAAGGGAAGGAATCAAAGAAGTGAAGACCGGCGAGTGCATTTGTGCAACACCGGGAGGAAGAGGGTTGAAAGAGACCCCGGCTCAAGCGTCAAATGAGTTGAAACCGCGAGTGCATTTGTGCAACACCGGAGTAAGCGGGTTGAAAGAGACCCCAACTCAAGTGTGTGAGCCGCCTCAATGGAGCGAGGATCCCTCAAGGATCCGAACTTCGGGTGAAAAATCATCATCTCCAAGTTTGCTTCTTACTCTTGCTTTAGTATTTGATTTTGAATCTTGAAATTGTCCGATCTACTCTTTTAGTGAGTTTTCGGCTAGATCTCCATTTGCTTCAAGTATTCTAGGCTAACTAGTTTAATTTGGTGCATTTAATATCCTCCAAATAGCCTAGATATCATTTGCAAGCTATGTGCTCTGGAGTGTTCGGAATATCCGAATAGAACTTCGGATACTCCGAATAATCTCGGACTATCCGAATATAATCTCGGACTATCCGAACATCTCGGACAGTCCGAAGTATATTTCGGATACTCCGAACTGTCTGTTAATTTCCGCTGCGATTTAGCTTCAAATTTTTAATTCGCCTATTCACCCCCCCTCTAGGCGACATCCCCTGTCCTTTCAATTGGTATCAGAGCAAGGTCTCTCATTTTATTAGACTTAACCGTCTAGAGAGTAAAGGATGTCGACTAGAGAATTAGAGGAATCACACGTTCTACCTGTGCTAGATGGTTCAAATTATGCTCATTGGAAATTAGTTATGATTTCTCATTTTAAATCCATGAGCCCCCAAATATGGTGGATTGTAGATGTAGGCTTTTCATCTCCATTGAATGAAGATAATCCAACTGAAGGGAGATGAAATGCATACATCTCGACGCTCAAGCTGCTAATGTTTTATTTTGTGTTGTGAGCGATGAAATTTTAGATAGAATATGCAATCTCTCGAGCGCTCATGAAATGTGGATGAAGCTTCAAGATCTATTTGAATCATCCACTTCTATTGAAGATTGCATTAAGGAAGAGGTGTCGGGAGATGAAATCTCAAGCTCCACATCAAGTGATGAAGAACCGACATCTTCTTCGACCTCAACCTCCGCCTCAAGCGACGATGAAGATTCACTCACATCACTAATCCGTTGCTTCATGACGAAAGGTAAGAATGAGGTAAGTGATGATGACGATGATGAGCTCTCTTGTGATGAATTTTTAAATATGTTAAAAGAGCTCAATGAATCTCTTGGGAAGGAGAAAAAGAAGTATAAAATTTTGAAGTTGGAGCATGACTCACTTCAAAATGATTATAATATTTTAAAAGAAAATCATGAACTTCTCCTTCACAAGGAATTCACTAAGTCTAGAGTGGATATTGCTACTCAATGTAATTTAGTTGATGAATTGCCTTGCCCAATTTCCATTACAAACAATTCATCAAATAAATGCATATCCACCTCTAGCTACGATTTACCTTGTTGCTCAAATTCAAATGTTTCAACTTCCTCTAGTGCTTGTTGTACTAACAATCTTGTAGAGGAAAACAATGAGCTCAAGGCTCAAGTCATTAGATTAGAAAATGACTTGAAGCAGTGTGTAAAAGGAAAAGCCGTTCTCGACGAGATCTTGAGCAAGCCAAGGGCGCCTCAAGATAAGCGAGGACTCGGCTACATCTCCAAGAAGGAGAAGGGCAAGAAGAAGCACAATGCAAGAATGAAGACGATTGTGTGCTTCGGATGCAACAAGAAGGGCCATTTCGCCTCCGTGTGCCCCAACAAAGTGGATAACAAGGCCACACAATCAACAATGAGGCAAACCGACAAAGAGCAAGTCAAGAAGAAGAATAGACGCTCAAAGCATACTTGCTACAATTGTCGGGAAAAGGGGCATATCGGTAAGGATTGTCCCAAAGGTATCATCCCTAAGCCTACTCATCATTTCAATGACTATTTGCTTAGGAAGGACAAAAATGGTAATGTGTTTGCCAAATTTGTCAATTCTTCTAAGTCTATGCACAATAGTAACAATCATTTGCTTAGGAGAAATATTTCTAGAAATGTATTTGCTCAAAATGCTAGACTTCCTAAGAATAAGAAAATTCATGATGATCATATGCTTAGGAAAAATAATTATAGCAAAACATTTGATAGAAATACTAGATCCTCTAAGCCAATGCATAATTTTAATAATCATATGCTTAGAAGAGATCAAACTAGAAATAGTTTTGCAAAAGATCATTTCCCTCCTAAGCCTTCTCATAATAATGAAAATCATTTGCCTAGGAGGAATAATTATCGCAAACCTATTCCTAGTCATGTTAGTCTTATCAAAAATGCTAATATTAGGACCATTTGGGTTCCTAAATCTATTGTGACTAACATTGTTGGACCCAACAAGAATTGGGTACCAAATATCGCCTAAAAGATTTTTAGGCATTTGGAGATGCATTGGACGCTTGGCTTCTTCAAAAGAATGAAGACTTCATCATTTGCAAAATGGAGCCAAGCATGGGCACGATCATTTAAAATCACGAGCCAATGCAATCTCGGTAACAAGTATTTAAATTGATTACTATTTAGCTTCTAGCCTTGTGTAGGTTTAGATGCATTAATATTAATGAAAATCAATTTAAATTGCTTGTTATATGCTTGCTCATGCTTATTAGTTGTTTTGATTGCAATCTTGAGCAAGTTTGGGATAGTGGCACATTAAGGGGGAGTGTTAATTCATATCCATGTATATTACATCCCTACATGTGCCCATATTTATATAAGTGCTAATGTATATTTTCAAAATCAAGCCATTTAGCCAAAAGTCAAAATTTTGTATACTATTAGTATTCTTGTGAAAAACTAATTGCAAAATGTATACAAATGTATTAGAAATGTTTTTCAAGGGTTTTGGCTTTACAAAAATCTATTTTGAAAAGAAAATGAGTTTTAACTCCAAAAGCTAGTTACTAGTATCTTGTTTTGGATTTAAACTTATGATTTTCATAAAATTATATGTAAAATGATTTTGAAAGTAATTCCAAAATGAAAAACCTAGAGTTGGTCATTCTTAGCAATTCTTGTGTTGAAAAGTTTTTCAAAAGACCAACCTAGCAAAAGTTATTTGATTTTGAAACTCACCGAAAAACTATATTTGACCCATAATGGTCATATTATAGCACTTAAGTGAGTTTTGCGGATGAGTCAAGTTTTATGTTATGAGTTGACTCACAAGGGTATTTGCAACTCATATAAGCTTATGGAAAGATTAAATACCCACTTAAGCTCATTTTGGCAAAACTAGAGAATTTCTTGAAACTTAAAGGTTTTATTGCCAAATTCATCTCTTTAAGAACCGAATGCCTTCTTTACTTTGAAATTGCTCTAAATGGTGTGTTTGATGTTTATCTTGATCATTTGGAGCATTTCATATTGGTTTCATGAATTTTACCAAGGTTTATTGCAAAATGTCTTCTTTGAAGTTCACCAAAATGCTTTGTTTCTTGCCTTCTTTGAGAAGGCGATTCGGACTATCCGAGTTTTTGTCCGGATGTGTCCGGCCGTTCGAATATCCAACTAAAGTTCGGACTATCCGAATCGGGTATCTCGGTGATTTAACCTGCGAGGTCATTCCTTTCTCGCTTCTTGCATAAAGTTGGATTTTGAGAATTGAATGGATTTGATTATGCTAATAGGCTTATAAACATCTCTCTAACTCATATGAAGCCATATAAGTGCACATTTCCATTCAAAACTCATTTGGTTCCATTTTGAGGATTTGGTGAAAATCTTAATTCTTTATGTGATTCAAATACATCTTTCACCATATCTCTCAAAATAAAATTGATTTATTGAAAATTTTTGTTGAAAAATCTTCTCTCACATATGGAGTTCATATCTGAAAATTCTCAAATTTATTCGAACTCATTTGCGAGATTGTTGACTTTTATTTGACTTAGTGTCAAAACTAAACCTCCAATGCTCTTAATGGCTTATTGTTGATTGGAGGGTGATATCTGAGAAATTCTTTTTGGAGAAGTCTCTTGGACGTCCATGGACTATTTCTGCACAATCTCATGGCTATTTGACTTCATTTGATACTTTTTGGAATAACGTTGAAAATCATATGCATGCATATCCTTCATATGAGCCTCTTTGGTCAAAAAGTCAAAATTTTTGTTTAAAAGGCCCATATTTGTGAAAATCTTTATAAAAGTTCTCAAATATGTATTTCAAATGTTTTACAATGCTTTCGGAGTAAAAATTCCTATTTTAGAAACAAAATAGCAAATTTGGCCTCAAATTGATCTTATAGGATCTTGATTTTGGATTAAATGAAATATTTTCATATATTAAAATCTATTGAGTTTTTGAAAAAGTGGTCAATACAAAACTCATAGGGTTGGTCATTTCAAGCATTTCTTTAGTTCAAAGTTTTTCCAAACGACCAACCGTTCAAAAGTTATAGCTATTTGAATTTAGCCAAAATTCTTCATTTGACCCAAAATGACCCATTCTTGCATATTGTTGGTTTTGCTATTCGAGTTGGATTTCTTCGTGTTTCTTAGCTTGAAATAGTATTTCTAACTCATACAAAGCCATGAAAGTTCAAATCTCCATGAAATCCAAGTCGGATTGCGTTTTGAGTATTCGGTGCAAATTGAACTTTTCGTTTTACCTTCAAAGCGCAATCTGCCATATCTTTTGAAAGAAAATTCCTTTTAAGGAAATTCTTTTTGAGAAACCTTCTAAATAGTCCAAAGTTCATTTCTGGATATTTTCAAATCAATTGGACTTAATTTGAAAAAGTTTTGACTTTTCTTCTGTTTGATTGAAAATCATACCTACAAATCAAAATTTGGCATATCTTTTGATTGGAGACTCCTTTTTAAAAAATTCTTTTTGGAAAAGTTTCTCAGGAGTCCAAAGTTTGTTTCTGCACAATTTCAAATATTTTTAACTTCATTTGAAAAAGTTATGGTTTTTTCTCACTTTGATCAAATGCTGAAAATTCAGACTTTTGAATGGTTTTGAGCTGATTTGTGATTTTTGTATCTCCAAATCAGAGCATAATTTGAGGGGACAACCTTTGTAAGAATTGATCCTCTATAGTTGGACTTCATTGTCTAATTTTTTCAGAATTTATGAACCTTGTTTGAACCTTCTTTCAGTCCTGTCAAAAAGCTTAAATGGAATGTCAAAACTGAATTTTTCAGCACATTGCACTTTTGAAATCTTGCTTACCTTTAAGATGATTTGAGTATTTCCTTGTGATGAACACTAAGGTAACTCAATTCATAGCTCCATGATTAATCTAAAATTATTCGGGAGCTCATTTGCTGTTGTTTTCATCTTCAAGACCATTTCAAAGCGAGATTTCTTTTCCCGAAACCTTCGGTTCAGCATTCACTATTTTCAAGTTTTCGGGGTTTTCCTTTGCTCAAATGAATTTTCGGTATTCATAGCTCTCGAAGATAATTTCGAGACGGATCTTTTTCACGTTGATGATTTTTGCATTTGAGCATTGGTTTAAAAGCTATAATCGATTTCGTGCTGCTATTTGCATCTCTTAAGATTTTGAGTATTTTAAATTGGAATCTTGGCAAGCCTTTCATGATGAAAACTAAGTGAACTTATTCATTGCTCCAAGCTTCAAAGTGGAGCATATCTATTTAAGTTTTCATTCCTATGAAAGTGCATCTTTTGGCTAAGTTCTTCTGGTAATTGAATTTAATTGTAACTTAGCCTCAAAATGTTTTCTCTCTTACATAACTCGAGTTTATTATGGAAAAAGAAAATGTCCTTGTAAGTTCAAGAGTGAGTGTGAATGTGTTTTACTCATTATCTCTCTTACAAGTGGATGTCAAGATTAAATTTGAATGAGTTTCAAATAATTTTTGTTGAAAATTGGTATAATGAAATCTTCAATTGATATCTTGAATTTTTAAAATTGCGTGCAAAAGAGTATTGTCTTGTATATCATCTATATCATGCATGTTGTACTTAGACATTATCAAACTAACTTGGGTCAAGTTGAGAGATATTTGTTCGAAAATCGTGTGCTTGTCTATTGATGTTCAAGGTATTGGAAAAGGGTCATCTTCGATGGTGGGATGAAGGAAATGGGAGAAGCTCCATAGTCCGAGGGATCTAAGGCCGGGCGCGGTGATCATGACCGATTCGAACATGCGATGGACAAGAATCGACAAAGGGACGTGTTTCTTTCTTGACCATATTTAATAATGTCCTTGCACACCATTATGCTCAATTGTCTTATTCTAAATGGTGTTGTTCCTTTTAATTGGTATCATCAATCGGTATATGTAATTAGTTTCAATTGGTATCAATTAATTAGTATTCTTCAAGAGGTATTCTCTAAGTCTGAATTGCTTTTAAAATTGTCATCTAACTTGCATTTGGCATTATCATGAATTAAAAAGATACATATGGGTGACACATTGCAAAGAGGTATACCCTTGATAAATTTATGAAATTCTTGATCATGAAAGTGCATGTTAATTATACAATGTTGATTCATGATCTTGATTGTTAGAATTTAATTGGATCATAAGCATGTGCTTAAGATATATAAATTTGCTATATGATCTTAATGTTTAAAGAATGAATATTCTCCATATGAAATCATATTCATATGTCATGATTTAAGCATCACTTACATATTGTGAATCATGACTACATTTAAATTGGTATCATTTCGAAAATCTATTACCTAAATCTTGGATATAATTGGTATCATATGTTGCCTAGATTTAGGGGAGCTTAATATTATTGTCCTATTCCTAGCTCCTTATTTTTATTTTTATCTTGTTCTCCTAATCCTTTTATTGAGTGTGCAATCAAGGGGAGAATTTATTGAATGAACAATAAGGATCTCTTAAGCACCTTTTGGGATTAATGACAAAAGGGGAGAATTTATGGATTTATCAATTGTCCCTAATCGATCGACAAAAAGGATATTTTGTAAGTATGGTCTCTTATTGTTTATTCATGTTTGTTTTAATGCTAAATATCTTAATATTGTCATTCGGAGCAATTGATAATAGGTTTGTCATAAATCACCAAAAAGGGGGAGATTGAAAGTGCATCTAGGCACTTATGTTATTTTGGTGATTAATGACAAACGCATATAATGACAATCTATGTAATTGTGCATCTAGGCACTTATGTTATTTTGGTGATTAATGACAAACGCATATAATGACAATCTATGTAATTGTGTAAATGCTTAACTTAGTGCTTAACAAATGACAAACCTCTAATATGATTATATTGCTATGAGACTAACATGTTATTGCTTAGTCGAATATTAGTCTCATCTATTTAGAGGAAAATCAAGTGGATGGTTAAGCAAAGATAAGGTATGCAATCTCGGTATCTCTTCTATATTTGTTATTGCATTCCTTTTGAGCAAATGCATAGTGAACTCCACGTAGCATGTTGATTATATATGCACATTGCTTCATGTCATATTTATTTGTGCATATATATTCATTTGAGTTTATTATGTGCTTTGTTTTTAGTATGCATGTATTAACTGGAGTTAAACTTCACATTGCTATAGATTGAATTGGTGCACACATGTTTTAGTTGCGTATCTTCTCATGCACTTCTCTTAGTGAAGTTTAATCTAGAGTTAGATCACATATTTACTCTTGTTCCGAATATTAGTTGCACATGTACAATTCGTGTATATTCTTCATGTGCTTCATTTAAAGTAAAGACTGTGATCCTTGCCATGATTTAATTAATTCATCATATCGGCAATTATCTCTCTAGTGCATATAGATCAATTACATATTCATCATGATGCACTTAGTAGAGAATATTTCTTATGTCAAGTGTTTCCATTTATATTGTGATTCCTCATATGAAACACTTGTTGTAATCAACTGCTCACAAATATCAATCTCTTTATATCTATTGAGCTTTTGGGACTAATGCTTTTCATGAGTGGTTTGGAAAGAATTAGGTCCCGTGTGTGTATGATAACCAAGGTATCGTGGAGGATGATCGTTAAGCCGAGGTCAACAAGGCAGCGGTGTCACCAAGAGTTGAGGACTAAGTCAAGATCGACTTGGCGTGGAGATCGTCAGAGAGGATGATCAAGTCAAGGTTGATAGGACGAGAGTCTCATGAGGTGAATCGAGTCAAGTTGGACAAGGCGAAGACGTCATCAATCATTTGGTAAAAGACATCATGCACATTGCATCCACGGAGAAGACGGCATGCGGATTGAATGTAAGACTTAGATTTCTCGTTTGAATTTGAGTCTAAGGATTGCCGTACTATTAAGAGGGATGATCCATTGAATGACTTTTAGATGTGTCAAGTGCTCAAATGATCCATCCTTGTGAAATTTAGAGAGAGAGTGGTGTTGGTGGTGCCGGAAAGTGAGAGTTATAGGTCTCACTTGGATTCTTTGTGAAATCTGGATTTATCCTTTGAGATTTGGGTAGTGAGACCTTGCTAGTTGTGTAGCCCTTGTTCTTAGCTTTCAATAGAGTCCAAGATCACTGAAATCGGAGTCCGGAGTCAAAAGTTATGCCCGTTTTCGTCGGGCTGCTGAGTCCTGTTTCGGACTGTCCGAAGATGGACTCGGACTATCTGAAGTGAGTTCGGACTATCCGAACATTTTTTCGGATATTCCGAGCTGGGTCTCTCTATTAGCCATGTCTAATGGGTTCGGACTATCCGAACTGAGTCGAACGTTTTGAAAAACGGCTAGTTTTTTGGAGCCTCTATTTAAACCCCCATCCATCCCCATTTGTGGGGGGCTGCAACCTTGGTGATTAGAGGTGCCATACCCTTGTTCTTGAGCCCCCAATACACCCCTCTACCCTTAGATCTAAGTGATCCCCTTTTGTGTGAAGGGTTGGGAAGAGTGTGAGGAGTGAGGTGTTAGGATTGAGTTGGATTTGAGTTTCTTGAGCACTTGATTTCATCTCCAAGCTTGTTCTTCGTGAGCATTTGTTACTCTTGGAGGTTGAGGACTCCTAGACGGCTAGGAGGTCGCCTACGAGCCACCGGTGCTTTGTGTGGTTGGACGTGGGAAGTTTGTGAAGGCCGGATTCCGCCTCCGCAAGGGAAGGAATCAAAGAAGTGAAGACCGGCGAGTGCATTTGTGCAACACCGGGAGGAAGAGGGTTGAAAGAGACCCCGGCTCAAGCGTCAAATGAGTTGAAACCGGCGAGTGCATTTGTGCAACACCGGGAGTAAGCGGGTTGAAAGAGACCCCAACTCAAGTGTGACGGAGCCGCCTCAATGGAGACGTAGGATCCCCTCAAGGATCCGAACTTCGGGTGAAAAATCATCATCTCCAAGTTTGCTTCTTACTCTTGCTTTAGTATTTGATTTTGAATCTTGAAATTGCCCGATCTACTCTTTTAGTGAGTTTTCGGCTAGATCTCTATTTGCTTCAAGTATTCTAGGCTAACTAGTTTAATTTGGTGCATTTAATATCCTCCAAATAGCCTAGATATCATTTGCAAGCTATGTGCTCTGGAGTGTTCGGAATATCCGAATAGAACTTCGGATACTCCGAATAATCTCGGACTATCCGAATATAATCTCGGACTATCCGAACATCTCGGACAGTCCGAAGTATATTTCGGATACTCCGAACTGTCTGTTAATTTCCGCTGCGATTTAGCTTCAAATTTTTAATTCGCCTATTCACCCCCCCTCTAGGCGACATCCCCTGTCCTTTCATTACCGACCATAGTCCTGTACGAAGAATGTGCTCCGCAGAGGCCTGAGTGAATGTCATTTAACAGGTACTTACCCTCCTCCGCGGTTACGTATCTTGTTAGAATTCTAGACACATTCCGCCTGTAGAGCTTCCCCTCGACGAGCGTGTATAAACTCGCCCAGCGCTTGACTCTGCTCCTCTCGGCAGGGTCGGACGGTAGGTCGCCCTTTGCAAGGAAATTGTAAATGGGTTCAGCCCAGGAGGGAATACCTTCGACCACGGCGAGCAGAACCTCTTGGTCGGAGATCGAGGGAGCCACCAGTGTCTCCAGAATGACATCTGAGGGGATCTTGTCATCGGTGGAGCCGAGCTTGGAAAGGAAGTCAGCGCTGGAGTTGTCCCTCCTGGGTATGTGCTTGAGCTTCAGGTTCTGGAACCATTTCTCCATTTTGCGCACCTTGGCGAGGTACTTTGCCATCGAGTCTCCCGAGCACTGGTACTCCTTGTTGTACTGATTGACGATGAGCTGGGAGTCGCCCTTTACGATCAACCAGTGCGCGCCCAATGCCTTGCAAGCTCGCAGGCCCGCCAAGAGAGCTTCGTACTCCGCCACATTGTTGGTCGCTGGAAACCCAAAACGAACCATGTACCTCAGTTGATCGCCGCGCAGGGTAAGAACGAGAATTCCATCCCCCGAGCGCTTGAAGGTCCTCGAGCCGTCGAAGAACATGATCCAGGGCTTCTCTTCCTCGACCTTAAGCTCGGGAGCGGGTTGCGACGTCTGCTCGACCACGAAGTCGGCGAGCACTTGCAACTTGATGGCCGTTCGAGCCACGACCTGGACATCGAAAGCCGCCAACTCCATGGCCCACTTGGCGATACGTCCACCGGCTTCTGGGTTCCTCAAAATGTCCCCGAGCGGAAAGTTTCTCGGGACGACCACAGAGTGCGCCTGGAAGTAATGACGAATCTTGCGCGAAGCCATGAGGAGAGCATACAACAGCTTCTGTACCTGCGGGTAGCGCTCCTTCGGGCCGTGCAGGACTTCACTGACATAATAGATCGGGTGCTGCTGTGATCCCCGCTTAGCCACTAGGACAACACTGACGGCTTGGGTGGTAGCCACAAGGTAGAGCAGCAATCTCTCTCCAGGCTGTGGAGTCGTAAGTAGGGGTGGGGTTGACAGGTATACCTTCAACTCGTCAAAGGACCGCTGCGCCTCTGGGGTCCACTGTAACATTCTGAATTTTTCAATTTCCGAAGTTTGAAAATTCAAAATTTGAACTCGTGAAAATTTTCTAGAATTTAATCAGCTTAAAATGAATTTTAAAAGTCAACAAGGATTTAATTTGATTAATACATACATCAAAATAATTATTTCATATTTTATTTGGGTTCCTTGTATTTCATTTGATGTTTCTGAATTTTTGGAGATTTTTCGGGATTTATTTGCTATTTATTTGATTTATTTGAAGCTTATTTGGATTTTCTAGTATTTTTTATTTAATTTAGAAATTAATTTCGAGTCCTTTTCTTATCGGGCCGATTTCACTGTTCCTTTGCGCGGCCCGTCACTGTTCACTCTCCCGGCCCAACCCAACCTTCACAGAAAACTCTAGACGCCATCTCACCATTGATCTCCGAATCAACGGCCGAAATCGGCGCCGCCACTTCAGCACCAAAACCTAACCCTATTGCCCTCTCGCCTCTGCCGTCCGATCCGGATCTGACGCCTCCCGAGGGTCCACGTCGCCCCAGACTTCCACCGCCCGTGTAAGCCCTAGCGCGCGCCGCTCTCGGCTCCGTGTTTTACACGCGTCCGAGGGTATAAAACTTCTACCGCAGCCTCCCCGAGATTCTCCACCCCGCGCCGCCTCTTTTCCCTCCTCTCTCATCGTCTGGGATGCCTTGTAGTGCTCACACAACCTCGCCGAAGTTGCTCCACCGCGCGTGAGACTTCCGCCGCCCATATCGTCTACTCCGGTGAGTCTCCACCGCCCTTGTTGGTGCCGTCGAACTCATCTCTTTGTTCTCTACCGAATCATCGACTCTTTCATCCGATCCGCCATTCCATCGCCGATTCGGTGTTGTCTTCCCCAAGTCCGTAGCGTTCAAGCCGCCGCCGCCGCCGTCGTGTTCTCTCCAACTTGATGACCGTCGGATCGTTCTTCGACGCTTCGGATTTCAGCCACGGCCGGTAAAACTCTCACACCGCAAATCCTTGCCATGTCATCGCTATGTGTCGCCACGAGCCGCCACATCGTCACCAAGTCACCATCACACACATGTGTGTCTGCGTGGTCGCCATATGTACGCCATGCCGCCGCCACGTCGCCGTCACCATTCGCCCTAAGTCTCGTGTTTGCCATGTGTAGCACATGGCGCGTCACTTCACCGCCACATCTGCACGCGTCAGCACACACATCAGCTCATGCCGCCACGTCGTGCCGCGTAGGTGCCAAGTCACCCTCACCGCACATCTGTCTGCCACATGCGCGCCACGTGGATGCCACGTGTGTGCCACGTCACCACTGCGTAAGCCCTAGCTGCTCGCGTGTCCGCCACGTCGCGCCACATGTCACCGCCATGTCGATGCCACGTTCGCCCTAAATTCCATGTGGCCGCCACGTCGGGTGGTTCACCGTCGCCCCGTGTCGCCCACGATGAACCGAGTTCACGTAGACCGAGTCAATGACACTCGGGACCCACATGTCAGCGCATTTTTCGTATTTCCGATTTAAACCGAAAATCCGATTAATCAGCCAATCATATGCCGACACGTGTCAACCCTAATTTATTTTCTGATTTTCTTCCATTTAAACTTCGGAAGCTCCGTTCTCCTCCGTTCGAACTCCGATTCGAACGATTCAAATTTCTAAATTCATCTAAAATCAAGATCTATCTGTTGGTATTATTTTTGTGAATTTTTGAATTTTATTTATTTCTGTTATTTATTATTTTGCCTCGATTTGCGTGTTTTGCGAGTAGACGACGCGCCGGTTGAGCGGGAGGAGCTTTCAGCAGAGGTTGCAGCAGCTGTAGAGGGTGGAGGCAAGTCTCCTTGACCATGTTGAACCCAAATTTATGAAATGCTATTTTGTTTTTAAATTAATGCATGCTATTTGAATTATGAATTGTATTTCAATGTCATTTTAAATGCTTAGATAAATACCAAATTGTTATAACCACATTGACCTTCATGTTGATAACCATTGACACCCTAGGAAAACTAATTACTATCATTAATGGTAATTAATTTTGTTATGGGAACGGTAGCAAATGCTTAGCCATGCTTAATCACGTCGGTACCTTACCATTATAGAAATGATTTCATTCTTGATTCAAAATGATTCATGGAATGTTTGGCAATTGGTGTTGCCGGTATTAGTTTGGCAATTGGTGTTGCCGGTATTAATTTAAAAATTAAAATGAAAAATGATTTAGGCAAGGCGGATTGGTTGAATGGCGGGTGCGGGATGCACAAAATTTTTGGAATATGATTGCCGCCCTAGTCAATTAAGGACCGGTCATATGTGGACACCATGGGCCATGCTAAACAGTACAACCACATGTCTATATGGGTACGACCTGGCTAAGTAATTTGCATGTATCGTTATTTGACTTCGCCATTTGGGCTGTGCGGTTTGCCGGGAGGGTACTTGCAAGGCGCAAGAGGGGCTTCGGATGGCGGGTAGCCCTACCGTGATGAAACCTTAGCGGGAGTCGGAGCAGTATATGCATTGTAAAGGCCTTGTCATGATCTCCCTGCCGACACACCAAAGGAAGTGTGTTAATTGCATGGCGACAAGGGTTGATCATGTCGTGTGGGTAAAGTGTACCAGCTCTGCAGAGTCTTAAAAACTACTTAAGTAGCCGTGCCTACGGATAAGAACAGCGTGGGCAGCTTTCACATAGTAGATTTTCTGGTTTTTGGTTTTAAAATGGAAAATGATGGATTTGGTTTAAAAGTGAAAATGTGGTTGGGAATTCCGCGAGCGGCTAGAGCTCCCGGATTTAGTTTGGCGGCTAGAGCCAACCAGGTAGTTGGAACCTGGAAGATTGTTATACTTCAATTTAATTAATTATGCTATTTACATTTTGTGAAATGCTGCTTTATGAATTTATTACCTGTATTTAAATTTTCAATTTCGCTTTATGCAAATAAGCCCTATATGCTTCCTTTGTTTAAGCCATGCATTTAGATAATTGCATTAAGTTTCCTAGACTTGCGAGTATGTTGCATACTCACCCTCGCTTTTTATTGCGGGGGCTGCTTATTCAATAAAGCAGATGAGGAGATCAGAGCAGGCAGTGCACCGTTCGACATCTGTGGAGAGGACTTTGAGGAGGAGGACGACACGATCTTCTAGGGAGCGTACCCCAGTCGGTTGCCTGTGGGCAAACTGATTGGCTCAGTTTTGGTTGCTACATTTCCGTTGTTTCATTTTCACTTCAGCCGTAAGGCTTTATACTTGTAATAATGTGATGATGTTGTTACACTCTTTTGCTTAATACTATTATGAACTTTATGATATGTACGTGTTATCATCTTTGTGTCTTTGTGCGCTTAAATTTGTTCTGGACTAGCGGTTGAAACAGGAGGGTTCGGATTTGGTAATCCGGGTCCTCACAGAGGTGGTATCGAGCCAGACGATTGTAGGTCGCAACCCTAGTTAGAACGGCCGTTAGAACTTCAAAAATTATTTTCTAAATCAAACCAACGAATTTGAATTTAGAAGTTGGTCTTCTCTTACCTTATTCTTAGGTTCTTACTTCTTTCCTTTTCGGAGTATTATTTTGAAATTTAAATTGATCTTACCTCATGAAATATCTCTAAGAATCGGGCTTCTGCAAGTATTACAAGCAACAAAGAGGATGACCAAGATTCTTCATCAGGCCGATGGCAGGAGCTGCTGAAAACACCGTGTCAGCGAAGGATTGCTATGAAGAATAAGTATTTGTGCCCCTGTCCTTTCTTCTTCGCTTAGTAATCGGAGTTTATTGAGTTTTATTGTTTGCTTGTTGGGTGTATTGTGCACTTGCCCCCGGCATGGTGTTACAGCCACCTTTTGTGAGAGTTCTCATTTTCCGTCTTGCCTGGAATGGCTATCTTTTCCCTTCTCTTCTTATCTTTTGCTTTTATCCTCTTGTCTTGTGCTAACTTTTCCTTGACTATTGCTTCAGATGGAAAATCAGGGCAGAGGCCGTGGTCGCAGAGGCCGTGGCCGTGGTCGTGGTCAGCGGTGCCACCGTGCGTGAGCTCTTGAGCAAGCGAAGTGAGTCGAGCCGCCACCGCCACCACCACCACTGTTCGGCCCAGATGGCCGTCTGCAGCAGATGATGGCCATGCGACTCTGACTCTGCGAGCAGCGGCACGTAACATGGTGCACAACCAAGAAGTCGCACCGGCTCAGCGCCCGGCTTTTCCGCCGCTTGATCGAGGCTTGGGGAGTTCATGAGGACTCGACCGCCTACCTTCTCAGGCGCAGGAGAGCCTCTGGAGGCAGACGACTGGCTGAGAGACATCGAGAAGAAGCTGCAGCTTGCCCAGTGCAATGACAGAGAGAAGGTGCTCTACGCGACCATCGGTGAAGGCGTGTGACCACTTGGTGGGACAACTCTTGTCTTTGCTCATCAGGATGCCCAGGCGATCACTTGGGAGGAGTTCTCTGAGGCCTTCAGGACTGCTCACGTACCTGCGGGCATCATTGAGATGAAGAAGAGGGAGTTCAGGAAGCTTCGTCAGGGCAACCAGAGCGCGTCTGAGTACCTCAGTCAGTTCACTCAGCTGGCGAGGTATGCGCCTGAGGATGTGGCCACTGACAGTGCCAAGATCTGGAGGTTCATGGAGGGTCTGGACCCTGATATCAAGGTTCAGCTTGTGGCCTTTGACTTCCCCAACTTCCAGCACATGGTGAACAAGGCCCTAGTGCAGGAGGATGCTCAGCGTCAGCAGCGTGAGTCGCGCAAGAGGAAGATGGCCTTCCACTCTCAGCAGGGAGCTAGTGGATCTCGCCAGCGCTTCCCATCACAAAGAAGTCGGCGAGGACACTGTCGAGGAGCCTCGCGCACTCCTACTTCCGGTCCGCGCCCAGTTGCTCAGGGACCGCAGCAGCTTGCCAGCGCTCAGCCGCAGCGGGGAAACACAAACGCTGCAGGAGTCCAGTGCTTTCACTGCCACCAGTTGGGTCACTATGCCAACAGCTGTCCTCAGAAGCGTCAGCCTGTGACACCGGTGCCGTTCAACTTGGGAGCCAGCTCAGCCAAGGCTCCACCAGCTCAGGGATCAGGCCGTGGTACGCCTCACACCCCCAGGCCTCAGCAGTCTTTCGGGAGAGGGCATGTCAACCACGTGACCGCAGAGGAGGCTCAGGAGGCATCAGATGTGGTATTGGGTACGTTTCTTGTCAATTCCATACCCGCCATGGCTTTATTCGATTCAGGAGCATCCCATTCTTTCATTTCGAAAAATTTTGTTGATCGGTTTGGTTTTGAAGTGGTTGCTCTTAAGATTCCCATGATTGTTCAATCACCGGGAAAAGAGATGAGGACTGATTTGGTGTGCCCAAGTGCAACTATAGTCATCAATGGGGTAAATTTTCTTGCAAATCTCATTCTCTTGGACTCAAAGGGGTTAGATGTCATCCTTGGGATGGACTGGTTGACCAAGTTCAAGGGTCAAATTGATTGTACCAACCGAACCATCATTCTCACCAATGCAGAGGGCATCCGCGTGGAGTTCAAGCCGGATCAGTCGTTGGGTGAGAAGTGCGTGCTGCACAAGCTGAAGGAAGTCACTTTGGAGAGTGTGCCTGTGGTAAGCGAGTACCCCGATGTGTTCCCTGAGGATCTGCCAGGCATGCCGCCTGATCGGGAGATCGAGTTCACCATAGAGCTTGTTCCGGGTACAGCTCCAATTTCCAAGAGGCCATACCGCATGCCCGCGAATGAGCTCGCGGAGGTGAAGAAGCAAATAGAAGAGCTGCTAGAGAAGGGGTTCGTTCGCCCGAGTTTGTCACCTTGGAGAGCGCCAGTGCTGCTCGTGAAGAAGAAGGACGACAGCTTGAGGATGTGCGTCGATTACAGAGCTCTGAATGAAGTCACCATCAAGAACAAGTACCCATTGCCCAGGATCGACGATCTGTTTGATCAGTTGAGGGGTGCTTGTATCTTCTCCAAGATCGATCTGCGATCTGGCTATCATCAGGTGAAGATCAGGCCGCAGGATATTCCTAAGACAGCCTTCACCACTCGGTATGGGCTGTATGAGTACACGGTCATGTCCTTTGGTCTGACCAATGCCCCGGCATATTTCATGAATCTGATGAACAAGGTATTCATGGATTACCTGGATCAGTTTGTAGTGGTGTTCATTGATGATATTCTTATCTACTCTCGAGATGAGTCCGAGCATGCTCGACATTTGAGGTTGGTCTTAGAGAAGCTCCGAAGTCACCAGCTGTATGCCAAGTTCAGTAAGTGCGAGTTCTGGTTGACAGAGGTTGCTTTTCTGGGTCACGTCATTTCACGGAGGAGTCTCGATTGATCCTAGCAAAGTGAGGATGTGCTTGATTGGAAGCGCACCAAGTCAAGGCTGGGATATTAGGAGTTTCCTTGGATTGGCAGGATACTACAGGAGGTTCATTGAGGGATTCTCGAAGCTTGCCAGACCAATGACTCAATTGCTGAAGAAAGAGAAGAAATTTGAATGGAGTGAGGCTCATGAGCGAGTTTTTGAGTCAAGAAAAGATTGACCACAGCCCCAGTGCTTGTTTGCCCGGACATCCAGAAGGATTTCCAGATCTACTGCGATGCTTCGAGGCAGGGACTTGGATGTGTTCTCATGCAAGAGGGTAAAGTAGTCGCATACGCCTCACGGCAATTGCGACCACATGAGCAGAACTATCCAACCCATGACCTGGAATTGGCTGCTGTTGTGCATGCGTTGAAGATCTGGAGGCACTATCTCATTGGGAACAGATGCGAGATCTTCACAGACCACAAGAGTCTGAAATACATCTTCACTCAGGCAGATCTGAACTTGAGGCAAAGAAGATGGTTAGAGCTGATAAAGGACTATGATGTGGGCATTCATTACCATCCTGGTAAGGCGAATGTCGTTGCCGATGCTCTGAGTCGGAAGAGTCATTGCAACACTTTGGTGGGTCAGCCTGCGCTTCATGAGGAGTTTCAGCGTCTGAATCTGGGGTTGGTAGAGGAAGGATCAGTTGCTGCTTTAGAGGTTCAGCCGACTCTGGTAGATCAAATCAAGAAGCTGCAGAAGTCTGACCAGGAAGCCGAGAGGATCAAGGAAAGAATCAAGGAAGGAAAAGCCCCGGGGTTCTCAGAAGATCAGGAGGGCATAGTATGGCTTGGGAAGTGCATCTATGTGCCGAACCAGAAAGAGCTCAAGCAGCTGATACTGAAGGAAGCACACGAGTCAGCATACTCGATTCATCCCGGCAACACCAAGATGTATCATGACCTTCGAGGTGCTTATTAGTGGCCGAGAATGAAGAAGGAGATTGCTGAGTTTATTGCCTTGTGCGATGTGTGCCGAGTCAAAGCCGAGCATCAGAGGCCAGCCGGTCTGTTGCAGCCGTTGAGAGTACCTGAGTGGAAGTGGGAAGAGATTGGCATGGATTTCATCACAGGACTTCCGAGGACCAGATCAGGCTATGACTCGATTTGGGTTGTCGTGGATCGGCTGACGAAGGTTGCACATTTTATACCGGTGAGGACAACCTATACAGGGGATAAGCTGGCAGAGCTGTACATGACTCGGATTGTGTGTATGCATGGCATGCCCAGGAAGATTGTGTCAGATCGGGGCAGCCAATTCACATCTAGATTTTGGCAAAAGTTACAAGAAGCATTAGGCACCAATCTGAACTTCAGTACAGCTTATCATCCCCAGACAGATGGACAGACGGAGCGGGTGAATCAGATTTTGGAGGACATGTTGAGAGCTTGTGCACTGTCCAATGCAGCTAGTTGGAATCAGATGTTACCATATGCGGAGTTCTCATACAACAACAGCTATCAGGCTAGCTTGCAGATGGCACCATTTGAGGCTCTGTATGGGAGGAAGTGCAGAACACCGCTCTGTTGGCACGAGACAGGAGACCGCCAAATCTTCGGACCAGAGATTCTGCAGCAGGCTGAGGATCAAGTGAAGATGATTCAGGAGAGGTTGAGGACAGCGCAGTCTAGACAGAAGAGCTATGCACATAATCGCAGAAGAGCGTTGACTTTTGCTCCTGGTGATCATGTTTATCTGAAGGTCTCCCCACTCAAAGGAATGCGTCGATTCGGAGTTCGTGGCAAGTTGGCACCGAGATTCATTGGACCTTTCCCAATTCTAGCCAGAAGAGGGGAAGTGGCGTACCAGCTGGAGTTGCCACCGCAGATGTCCAATGTGCACGACGTGTTCCATGTGTCGCAGTTGAGGAAGTGCCTGAGAGTGCCAGAGCAGCAGTTGCACGTTGAAGATGTGGAGCTGCATGAGGATCTCACATATCCTTAGTATCCGATCAGAATACTGGATGAAGCCGAGCGCAGAACCAGGAACAAGGTGATCAAGTTCTGCAAGGTGCAGTGGAGCAACCATCCAGCAGAAGAAGCCACTTGGGAGCGCGAGGAGGATCTTCGAGCGGACTACCCCAACCTTTTTCCCTGGTTAGTTTCAAATCTCGGGGTCGAGATTTCTTGTTAGGGGGGGAGGTTTGTAACATTCTGAATTTTTCAATTTCCGAAGTTTGAAAATTCAAAATTTGAACTCGTGAAAATTTTCTAGAATTTAATCAGCTTAAAATGAATTTTAAAAGTCAACAAGGATTTAATTTGATTAATACATACATCAAATTAATTATTTCATATTTTATTTGGGTTCCTTGTATTTCATTTGATGTTTCTGAATTTTTGGAGATTTTTCGGGATTTATTTGCTATTTATTTGATTTATTTGAAGCTTATTCGGATTTTCTAGTATTTTTTATTTAATTCAGAAATTAATTTCGAGTCCTTTTCTTATCGGGCCGATTTCACTGTTCCTTTGCACGGCCCGTCACTGTTCACTCTCCCGGCCCAACCCAACCTTCACAGAAAACCCTAGACGCCATCTCACCATTGATCTCCGAATTAACGGCCGAAATCGGCGCCGCCACTTCAGCACCAAAACCTAACCCTATTGCCCTCTCGCCTCTGCCGTCCGATCCGGATCTGACGCCTCCCGAGGGTCCACGTCGCCCCAGACTTCCGCCGCCGCCCGTGCAAGCCCTAGCGCGCGCCGCTCTCGGCTTCCGTGCCTTTACACGCGTCCCGAGGGTATAAAACTCAGCGCCGCAGCCTCCCCGAGATTCTCCACCCCGCGCCGCCTCTTTTCCCTCCTCTCTCATCGTCTGGGATGCCTTGTAGTGCTCACACAACCTCGCCGAAGTTGCTCCACCGCGCGTGAGACTTCCGTCGCCCATATCGTCTACTCCGGTGAGTCTCCACCGCCCTTGTTGGTGCCGTCAAACTCATCTCTTTGTTCTCTACCCGAATCACTGACTCTTTCATCCGATCCGCCATTCCATCGCTGATTCCGGTGTTGTCTTCCCCAAGTCCGGCGCGTTCAAGCCGCCGCCTCGCCGTCGTGTTCTCTCCGCCAACAGTGACCGTCGGATCGTTCTTCGACGCTCGGATTTCAGCCACGGAACCGGTAAAACTCTCACACCGCACCGTCCTTGCCATGTCATCGCTATGTGTCGCCACGAGCCGGCCACATCGTCACCAAGTCACCATCACACACACATGTGTCACCACGTGGTCGCCATATGTACGCCATGCCAGCGCCACGTCGCCGTCACCATTCGCCCTAAGTCTACGTGTTTGCCATGTGTAGCACATGTATGCGTCACTTCACCGCCACATCTGCACGCGTCAGCACACACATCAGCTCATGCCGCCACGTCGTGCCGCGTAGGTGCCAAGTCACCCTCACCGCACATCTGTCTGCCACATGCGCGCCACGTGGATGCCACGTGTGTGCCACGTCACCACTGCGTAAGCCCTAGCTGCTCGCGTGTCCGCCACGTCGCGCCACATGTCACCGCCATGTCGATGCCACGTTCGCCCTAAATTCCATGTGGCCGCCACGTCGGGTGGTTCACCGTCGCCCCGTGTCGCCCACGATGAACCGAGTTCACGTAGACCGAGTCAATGACACTCGGGACCCACATGTCAGCGCATTTTTCGTATTTCCGATTTAAACCGAAAATCCGATTAATCAGCCAATCATATGCCGACACGTGTCAACCCTAATTTATTTTCTCGATTTTCTTCCATTTAAACCGGAGCTCGTTCTCCTCCGCTCGAACTCCGATTGAACGATTCAAATTTCTAAATTCATCTAAAATCAAGATCTATCTGTTGGTATTATTTTTGTGAATTTTTGAATTTTATTTATTTCTGTTATTTATTATTTTGCCTCGATTTGCGTGTTTTATGAGTAGACGACGCGCACGGTTGAGCGGGAGGAGCTTTCAGCAGAGGTTGCAGCAGCTGTAGAGGTGGAGGCAAGTCTCCTTGACCATGTTGAACCCAAATTTATGAAATGCTATTTTGTTTTTAAATTAATGCATGCTATTTGAATTATGAATTGTATTTCAATGTCATTTTAAATGCTTAGATAAATACCAAATTGTTATAACCACATTGACCTTCATGTTGATAACCATTGACACCCTAGGAAAACTAATTACTATCATTAATGGTAATTAATTTTGTTATGGGAACGGTAGCAAATGCTTAGCCATGCTTAATCACGTCGGTACCTTACCATTATAGAAATGATTTCATTCTTGATTCAAAATGATTCATGGAATGTTTGGCAATTGGTGTTGCCGGTATTAGTTTGGCAATTGGTGTTGCCGGTATTAATTTAAAAATTAAAAATGAAAAATGATTTAGACCGGGGCGGATTGGTTGAATGGCGGGTGCGGGATGCACAAAATTTTTGGAATATGATTGCCGCCCTAGTCAATTAAGGACCGGTCATATGTGGACACCATGGGCCATGCTAAACAGTACAACCACATGTCTATATGGGTACGACCTGGCTAAGTAATTTGCATGTATCGTTATTTGACTTCGCCATTTGGGTCAGGCGGTTTGTCGAGGGTACTTGCAAGGCGCAAGAGGGGCTTCGATCAAGGTAGCCCTACCAATGTGAAACCTTAGCGGCGGAGTCAGTAGCAGTATATGCATTGTAAAGGCCTTGTCATGATCTCCCGCCGACACACCAAAGGAAGTGTGTTAATTGCATGGCGACAAGGGTTGATCATGTCGTGTGGGTAAAGTGTACCAGCTCTGCAGAGTCTTAAAACTACTTAAGTAGCCGTGTTTACGGATAAGGGCAAGCGTGGAACGCTTTCACATAGTAGATTTTCTGGTTTTGGTTTTAAAATGGAAAATGATGGATTTGGTTTAAAAGTGAAAATGTGGTTGGGAATTCCGCGAGCGGCTAGAGCTCCCGGATTTAGTTTGGCGGCTAGAGCCAACCAGGTAGTTGGAACCTGGAAGATTGTTATACTTCAATTTAATTAATTATGCTATTTACATTTTGTGAAATGCTGCTTTATGAATTTATTACCTGTATTTAAATTTTCAATTTCGCTTTATGCAAATAAGCCCTATATGCTTCCTTTGTTTAAGCCATGCATTTAGATAATTGCATTAAGTTTCCTAGACTTGCGAGTATGTTGCATACTCACCTCGCTTTTTTTATGGGGTCATTATTCAATAAAGCGATGAGGAGATCGAGCAGCAAAGGCAACCGCTCGACATCTGGTGGAGAGGACTTTGAGGAGGAGGACGACACGATCTTCTAGGGAGTGTACCCCAGTCGGTTGCCTGTGGGCAAACTGATTGGCTCAGTTTTGGTTGCTACATTTCCGTTGTTTCATTTTCACTTCAGCCGTAAGGCTTTATACTTGTAATAATGTGATGATGTTGTTACACTCTTTTGCTTAATACTATTATGAACTTTATGATATGTCTGTGTTATCATCACTGTATGCTGTGTGCGCTAGCTGTTCCTGGACTAGCGCGGTTGAAACACAGGAGGGTTCGGATTTGGTAATCCGGGTCCTCACATCCACTCGAAGCTCCCTTTCTTGCACAGGGCTTTGAAGAACGGTAGCCCGCGCTCGCCGAGCCTCGAGAAGAACCGGCTGAGGGCGGCCATGCAACCAGTGAGGCTCTGTACCTGTTTGACCAAGGTCGGGGGCCCCATCTTCTCTATCGCCTCGATCTTCTCTGGGTTCGGGCCAACCCCCGAGCCCCCGATCATGTAGCCGAGCACCTTCCCTGACGCAGCACCGAACATGCACTTCTCGGGGTTGAGCTTGATCATGTGTCTGTTCAGGTTGGTGAAGGTTTCCTCGAGGTCCCGAACGTGGTCGCCTTCGGAGGGGCTCTTGACGATGATGTCGTCCACGTAGACCTCAAGGTTTCGGCCGATCTGAGGGTCGAACGTCTTGGTCATCAGACACTGAAATGTGGCCCCGGCATTGCGCAGACCAAACGACATGGTTGTGTAGCAGTAAGTGTCGAACGGTGTGATGAAGGACATCTTGCTCTCATCGTCAACCGCCAGCTTGATCTGGTGATACCCCGAATAGGCATCCAAGAAGCTTAACATCTTGGCATTCGCAGTGGAGTCGACGATCTGGTCGATGCGCGGGAGCGAGAAGTTGTCCTTCGGGCAGGCCGAGTTCAACCCTGTATGGTCCACGCACATCCTCCACTTTCCGCCCTTCTTCTGGACGATGACCAGGTTGGCCAACCATTCAGAGTAGTCGATCTCACGAATGAAGCCGGCCTTCAAGAGCTTGTCGAGGTTCTCCTTGATCACAGCGACCTTCTCGGGGCAAACCGACGCAGCTTCTGGCGCACAAGTCGAGAGTCGGGTCTCACCTGCAACTTGTGCTTGATCACCTCCCTTGGGACGCCGGGCATGTCCGCGGGTTCCTAGGAGAATATGTCCTTGTTGGTGCGGAGGAAGGTGACGAGCTCAAGTTCCTATTTGGAACTCAGCTCGGTCGAGATGTGGACGCACCTGGTCGGGTCGCCCTCCTCGAGCGGCACAACCTTCGTCGACCCGCTGGGCTGGATCGTCGCCTTCTGATGAGCGTTCTTCACCATTGCCTCTGGGCCTCGCTGAGGCAGCATGCCAGCGAGGGCCAAAGCCTTGGTCTCGCATCTGTGTGCCGCCTGTATGTCGCCCCGCACGGTTATGATGCCGTTGGGGCCTGGCAGCTTCATACATCGGTGGCCATAATGGTTGGCCGCTATGAACTTGATCAAGGCAGGCCGCCCGAGAATGACGTTGTATGGGAGGTCTCCCTCGACCACCTCAAAGGTGATCAGCTCGGTGCGAAAGTTGACTGAGTCGCCGAAGGTGACAGGCAAAACCACCTGCCCCAAAGGGATGGTCGAGCTTCCAGGAACAATTCCGAAGAAGGGAACTGCTATGTTCTTGACCTTCGACCAAGAAATCTGCATCCGGTCGAGCGCGCCTGCCTGAAGCAGATTAAGGGAACTCCGCCATTGATCATGACGCGCTCGACCATGGTGTTGCTAATGGTCGGGGTCACGACCTAGGCGGTCTTCAAATCTCGGGCCATACCTTGGAGAGCATCCTCCGGAGAAAAGGTGATGGTGGCCCTAGCCCACTTGCAGTGTTGCTCGATGGGTTTCCCGGCAGCGACCTGATAAATGGCCCGCGAGGCGGCCTTGAGCTCGCGCCGGAACTGGTAAGCCGACAAGCCACCGAAGATATCGTCGATCCGGTGCTCACCCTGCTGGAACTCTAGGTCGAGGTCGTCGTGGTCCGTCCCAACGTTCACCCTGTCCGGCTGGTCGATCTCTTTTGGGAGCACGGGTATTTCTCCACGCCCATCGTAAAAGGCTTCCAGTTTGCTCTGCCAAGCCCTGTAGGTCTGCAGGTCGTGGCCGGCCGCCCTGTGAAACAGGCAGAATTTTGCTTCATCGTACCTTGAGCGCCCTTCAGCCCCCTACGGTCGAGCGTCGACCCGCTGAGGCCCAGGTCATCGGCCCCCCTGCTGGGGCTGGTTCAGCGCCTGACGAGGTCGAGATCGACCTTGGCGAGGTCGGGATCCTTCCCGAGCTGGATCTCGAACCTCCAAAACTTCGCGCTGGCCATTTGCCGAAACGACCACCCATGGCAGGCCACCCCCATTCCTACGGTCGTGTTTTCGCTTCTTGGTGGTGTAGCCGTGGTCGGTGCCCTTGGAGTTGGATGGGCTAGCATCTCCGGGGTTTATACCAAGCTTATTTTGGTCGTAGTCGCGCTTCCAGCGGACGGCGTCATCTGCATCCGCGTATCGCTCTGCCATGCGCAACAATTTGTTGACGCTGAGCCGCGAGGTGATCTCCAGCTCTTCGGTGAGGCGTCGATCGCGGACGTCGAATTTGAAGGCCTTGATAACGGCCTCGTCGGAGATGCTCAGAATCAAATTCCTTGTGCGGATAAATCACCGCACGAAGTCATGGAGCGGCTCGTTCTTGCCCTGGATGACGTGATCCAGGTCTTTCTCCCTCCTCGGCCACTCGTAGCAACTCTGGAAGTTGGAGCGGAGGGCGCTCTGGATTTGGCGCCACGATCTAAAGGAACCGGGCTTCTGGTTGAAGAGCCAAGTTCGTGCGGCGCCGTCCAACACGGCCGGAGGTAATTGGCCATCACGAAGCTTGCCGCCCCGCCGCCAGATGGCAATGAGTAAATTGACAGAATTCGCCAGATTCTTGGTTCCGTCGGCGTTTCTATCAACGCCGCTTGAACCGAAGCCGTTAGCCGCACCCGACGGTTCGCTTGAGTAGGCCAAGCACCGAGGTCGACAAAGCGCTTGCGGGAGAAATCGCCGGCGAGATCTTTGCTGCTGCTGGATTCGGAGCCGAGGCAGCCTCGGCGGCCCGACCTTCGATGGGAATGATTGTGACGCCGAGCTCGGGAGTCGCCTGGGAGATAACGCAGGCGGTCCTGGACCTTGCAGCGCCTAGGTGGAACATTTGGGGAAAGACTTCCGGACTTACTGACGTTTGACAGGGAGCTGATGTAGCTCGGTTCGCGCCAAACCCTGCTCGGGATGGTGCCCGTGGGATGGCGATGTGGCGGAGTCAGAGTCACGTCCCGAGATTGCTGGCGCGAAGGCACCTCCTGCCGGGGAGGCGATCGATAAGTGTGCTGGTGACGACGCGACGAGTTGTCGTCGCTCCTCAGGGAGCGGGTCCCCGAGCGGCGACTTTGGTGCTGCGGAGGTATGACCTTGGTTGCAGCTCGGTCAAGCTCTTCAGCCAGAGCTCGGCCAAAGAGTTCCGACCTCACCCTATCAGGATCAACCATGATCTGGGCGATAGCGCGGAGGCGCTCTCCGGAAGGAGGAAGTCTGGGATGCCCAGACGAAGTACCGGCCTTCGCCTGGTCCTCACGCCGGAGGGCAGTTATGGCCTGATTGATGGCGACATGCACCATCCGACGAGCGTCTTCCGGGGTCTACGAATCGCGACCGTCTGCTGCCGTGCCCGCGCCATGGCTGTCCGCCATTATGACATGCTGCTCGCGCAGTGGGGGCAAGGGTGAAAACAGGGACATGGAGTCAGGGTCTGCGCCCGAACCCACGCTCGAGGAATGTCCGTCGATGAGATACGCCATGCTCCTGAGATCTTGGTGTCTTTCCTACGAATGAGGGAAGCTATCGAGCCCCACGGTGGGCGCCAGCTGTCGACGATCGGGATTGCCAACCACAGAAATGGAGAGGGGTTAGTAAGATCAGGGACCCGAGCAGAGCTTCGCTCAACGGAGGAACGGATTCGACGCGGTATTGGTCGGAGCAAAATGACAACGAGCGTGACACAGGGAATTATACTGGTTCGAGCCCCTGTGAAGGTAACAGCTCTACTCTAGTCTTTCCCTGAGGCGATGGTCTTGACTATTCTTGAGTACAGAAGTGTTTTACAGCTCAAGCCTAAGCTTGTCAATAATGGCTATGACTATTGCTCGAGCTCTAGGGCTGTGTGTGTGTTGTATTGCCTGTCCCTCGTCGTTGACGCCGTGTGGTATTATATCTTCCTTACTATCGCCTGTAACGGATGGGAGAGATTCCCAGGGTCGTGGCCTCGTGCGCATTAACAGTGGGCAGTAACTGTCTCGGACATGCCGCGCACATCCGTCTTAACTCCACGATCCCACGTCCTGATAACCGAATGTTCCAGAATCCAAGGGAAACCGTCCCGAGTAAGAGCTGATCTCACGCCCTCCAAGCCCGAGGTCGTGCGGGGGTTGAACTCCTGGCTGAAGCAGGCTCTATGTCGTGCGATACGACACGGTTCAGGTCGTGGTCGAGATCTCCCGAGCTAGGGGGCTTCGTTGACCGTGCCTTGACCGGGTAAGGATCGCCCAGTCCCCGTCAGATATCATTTCTGGTTATGTAAAAATAACTCATATTTACACTATTTCAAAATATTTTAATACAAGGCACTGATGTTCAATTATGTGGAACATCTTGGATAAAAGCCAAATGTCACAGCAATAGCTTTAAAACATTCCTAGAGCCATCCCCAACTAATGTCTGAAGAATGGTCGAAATATCCTGTAAGGTGTAGTCGCAAACTAGAAACGAAAACATGACGCGAAACGCGTAGAACTTAAATCGCTGAAGCCTTTTGGCAGTTTGTAAAATACCTCGGACAAATGCAAAACTTAGAAAGGATAGTCCAGAAACATTCTATGATATATGTACTATCATAATCTGGAAAGATATTCTATTTAGGACTTGCTCTATATATAAATCTAGCCACTACAAACAACCTTCGCGAACTAGTCGTGCAGAAAACTAAACTACATCTGTAATATGTAATAAGTTTCTATTTGGTTTTCCATTTAACTTCTTTTGCCCTTATTGAAAGTTTGTTATTTGCTATATTTAAGTTGAACGACATGTAGAACCCGACGTCAATGATCACGTCATCAAATACACCGACTGCGACCATGACCTCGTCGTAAACAACATTAAGCAAGGCAAGCATCCCTTTGATCATATTGATCCCAATGTTTTAATTTTCATTTTGTTTTACCAAATTAATTTATGCATGCATTCAATTTCTGTAAATTTGCTATATTGTGGTATTGGTAGATATACCTGTTGTCTTATGAAACCTCCTTGATATGGTTGACGGAAATTAAGGTTAGACAATATATAATGTCAATTTGGGTATATGCGATTTAATAATCATGTTTAGCTATACTTTAGATTTGGGACAAATAAATTGGATAAACTGATCATTGGAGATATTGAGACATGATGATGATGGTTGTTATTTTGGTTAAAAATAAAAATAAAACTATAATTTTGACACAGGCGATTATGGCAATAGCCGGAGGTGCAATGGACTTGCATGTAGTGTAGGGGGAGATTGTCGCCCGTGTCAGATTAAGGACTGAACTATGAGTTGTTTCCGAGCCAAGAAACACGTACAACCACAAGTGCTAGTATGGAATAGCCTTAACCTATTAAGTTATTTAAGTCTAGCTTTGCATTATGGAAGGTTGTAGTAGTACGGGCTATTCCATTATGGATTGCTCGAAGGGGCGCCCACACCACGGTGATGGGAGTAACGCTTGCCAATATAATGGTGTACGCCTTAATATGGGGAGAAGGAGGGCAGTGGGGCGTAAACCACTTGCGTGCTATGCTAAAAGAATCAACCCTCTTCTGCAGCCATATTAAAGGATTTGTCGTCACTGGGCTAGTGCAAAGTTAGGGTTAAGTAATGTAATGGTTATGTCATGACTCTCTGCGGCACACCAAAGGAAATGTGCTAATGATCTGCACACAGAGCCAGTCATATCTTGTGGGTAAAGTTGTATACCTCTGCAAAGTGTAAATCTAATCGATTAGCCACGCTCGCGGTTATGGGTACTTGGTAAAGTCATCACATAGTTACATGTTTTATTATTTTCAAAACGGTTGGTTTCATCTGTTTTGGCAAGATTGGCATTGGCAATAATTGGACGTCTCGATGCTCAAGTCATGGAGGACTGTGAGTTATTATTTATGCTTTACTTACTTTTTACTTTTATATCAGTCAAACTTACTTTTACAATTTCCGTTTGCAAATTACAACTTGATTTACAAATTAAATTTTGCTTTTTGTAAATTAACCGTAGAAGCCTCCTTTGACATAGCCTGCACTTCTGCATTTTGCAAATACCACCTTAAGTCTTCTGGAGTACGAAAGTACTCAACCTTGCTTAATATATTGTTTTTAGGTAAAAGAGAACCGAAGCTTTGAAGATTACTTTTCATGGCAGGTTGCAGGAACTTTAGTAGATCTTTCTAGGGATTATGCCTTGTCAGTTGCCTGAGGGTTGGAAGGGCACACTACAAGACTTTTGCTTCTTCTACTGCTATCTAATCTGAATTGTAAGAATACAATGTATAAATAAGCTTTTGCTTTAGAAATATGATGTATGGTTATGATTCCAATTGTTGTAAATGTGCGTACTAGCTATTGATCCAAGGACTAGTACTATGTGCACATAGATTTCCATTTTTGCATTGTATGCTGAAAATGGGGTCGACATGTGCAATCAAAATAAAAGGTAGAATTTTTCGCACTTCCACAGAAGCCCCCATATATACTGCCATATCACTGCCGGTGGCTAATGCACCAGTAGAGATGGTGCATCACTACCGGTCCGTATTAAGGACTACACTAAAAACCCATTTTAAAAGGACTAGCAGTGACGGTTGTAGCCACGAACCGACGGTGATATATCACTGTCGGTTTGTGGCTACAGCTGGTAGTGATACTTGACTATCACTACAGGCTCATGATACGGTCCGGCAGTAATAATAGGGACATTAACACTGCCAGCCCGTATCACGAACCGGCAGTGATAATCAAGTATCACTGCTGGTTAGTGTCATGATCCGGCAGTGATAACTGCATACAGTCAGATGGAGATAAACTTTATATGAAAATTATAGCTCTCGACGAGATCTATAACTTTGTAGTTGAAAACTTTTTTATTTGAGTTCACTTAGATACCCAAATAACCAAAACAATGTTTCAGAAAACAAGGATCAAAAGGAAAGCATATCCTGTTACTATCATTGTAACTCTGTGGTGGGATGATAAGGAACCATCATGCGAGGTGAGAGGTCCCAGGTTTGAGTGCCACGAATTGCGACGCGCGACCGCGCACGTAGTAATACAGGGTGGTCCAAGTGCAAATAATTTTTTTTTATTTTACCGAGTGATTTTTGGATTACAGACTATCTCTGCTGGTTCGCATACAAACTGGCAGTGCTATCGATATCACTGTCGGTTCTGAACCCGGTAGTGATAGTCGGACTATCACTGCTGACCAATCACTGCCGGTCCCAGTATCCGATGGTGACACCAGTTTGGAACCGGCAGTGATCTGGAGTTTTATAGTAGTGTCAGCACATGATGTATTGTGAAGTTTACATCCGAGTATCACTGAAGCCGACATACGATGAACTGGTAGTCTGTTAAGCAATACTGGTAAGTATCAATTGGCATCAAATGATGGAGAGTCAATGTTCCATCTCCTTTTAAAATTTGTGCGGAGTTCCTACATTCCAAACAGGCGAGAGTGGTTTAATGCATAAACCAAAAAAAGCTAATTTTTTAGAAATATACATAGTTTCATAGGGTACAACAAAATATGATATCTGATAGATACATCTTCAAGTAGCAAGTGTAGCTAGGACTCCATTAGACCGACATTCTATAAATACAACAATGTTTAAAATGTGACAATCGAATGGATCATTTAAGCTTTATCATCTTCCTGATAACATCGAGCTAATCGACAGCTCGGCGTTGGTGCCAGCCTGGATAATGTTACTGATGCTTTCACTTGCACGTGCTTCTTCCAATGCTAGAGCGTCCTTTAGCTGAGCCACCACTATACTTATCATTGGCCTTTCACTGGATGCCTCTCTTGTGCACAACAGCGCTATGTCCACCACCTTCCATACTGAACTGGGGTCATACTCATGTTGAAGTCGCGGATCAACAATTTTTTCAATATTGCCCATAGTGACCTTCTCCTTTACACGTTGAACAATATGCATTGGGGTCGGTATAATGGGAGGTTCACCTGTTACAATCTCTAGCAAAACCACTCCAAAGCTGAAGACATCGCTACTCGTGGTGAGTCTGCCTCTAAGATAGTACCTAGATAGGAGCAGGTAGACCAAATAATGTGCCCAGTTAGCACTTAGCAGGTTTGATCAAAATTATTAGTCTTTAATGTAATTATTAAGTAGAACATGAAGCAAAAACAATAGTTGATCTTATTTGAACTTAAGGTTCTTTTACTCCCTAATAGTTTATTATTGATTCTTTAAAAGAATAGGTATAGGCACAAACTCTGGATCAATGTAGCCTAGAGTTCCAGCTGCTGTCACAGATATGTGACTTTGTGCAACATTGAGGTAAGTCTTGGACAATCCAAAATCTGAGATCTTGGCAACCATGTCATGTCCTAGAAGAATGTTGTGTGGCTTCAGGTCTCTGTGAATTATCGGTAGTACACATCCCGTGTGCAAGTAGTCCAAACCTATGTAAAAAAACTAGCACGTTGAATGTAGCTTGACAAGTACACTAAAATACAAGACAAAAATATGAAATTTATTGGTTCTCTCTAAACTATACCTTGTGCAGCTTCAAGTGCAATTCTTGCTCGATCACGCCATCCTAGTGTTTGAACAAAAGCATTTCTGCCTGGATGTCCACAATAATAAGTTAGTAATGATGTACCATAATGTAATTTCAAGTACAGTAGTACCATCAGTTTTAGATGAAACGTAATCTTTATAGCTGCAACTAATTAACATTATGTGAAACCATGGTGTATGCATGATTGCTGCATAACTTAGAAACCATAGAAATAAGGATACGTGTACAAGGGTTAAGAAGAACTTTTTTCATCGGGAAGGAGATTGCACAAGAAAGTCAACATCATAAATTCTGAAGTTTGCATATCACAAACCTCGTAGATGGTCATGAAGGCTTCCATTCGACATGTACTCGTAAATAAGAGCTAAATGATCCTTGTTAGTGCAGTAGCCAAGCAATAAAACAAGATATCTATGGTGCACGGTTGTTAAGCTTTTAACCTACAAAATAAGAAACATATTCAGAATCAGAGGACCCTTCGAAGTGCTTTCTTAATTTTGAAGTCAAGTTCAAAGATATCTTGGTGAGCAAGTGATAGAATCATTGCCCCTATCACCTTTTTAATACTTCATGTTACAGTTTATCTATTGTTCCATAGACCACCTAAATTCCTAGAGTCACAAATATTATAAGCCTACAAATAATAGCATGAAAATTCTTTTGGAAAATAAAATCTATTTATTGCATAGAAATTTACAAACATGGAAAAAATGACCAATTTCATGGATTGAAATTAAGTACCTCAGCCGAAAACTGTGTCATTCCTTGCCCTGTTGCTGATGTTGGAGAATGCATCTTAACAGCAACCTGAGTTCCATCTTTTAGCTGGCCATGGAAGACAGGCCCGAACCCTCCTTCACCGATGCACGCTGAGAAATTATTTGTTATGGCCACCAACTCCTTATATGAGAATTCACGGTTGTCTGATGTGTGTATGTGATCTTTACAGTCTTCTTGGTTTATAATATCTAGAACGTCTGCACATCCAAGCAACACACTTGGAGCTGTACTTTGACAAATCATATGTTCCATCAATGAAAGATATTACAAAATATGTTTTTTGTTATAAAATATAGAGTCTGTGTATGTGCCATCAGGGTTGGGAAAACTAGAATCAGCCTTGAAACTGTTCCATACTACCGGTTTTCTGAACCCTGTGTGCAATATACCATTTGTGCAAGAAGTAACAAAATACATATGTACCTTTCTTTTTCAGAGAAATATAACACCAAAGAAAGTAGATACTAGAAGTACCACCATCACCACTGGGACCACTATGGCAATAACTAGGACAAACACGTTTCTCTTGTTTGGTGATTTTCCATTACATGGATCTCCATTCGTGGTGTCATACCTAAAAACATGAAAAATATTGTTGAAACTGAATTGGAAAAAAAGACATTCCGGGTGTTTGGTTTGAGGGATGATACCATCCTAGGATGGGTTGGTCCATCATAGGATGATTCATTGAATTTGGTGGGATGACCAAATCCCTCATTTTGCTCTAGTGTAGTGATAATGAAGGATGATGTGGTGATAGATCAACCGGTTCTATTCCTCAAACCAAACAAGTGGGATAGGATTGGACCTAGGATCAGTTGGTCCATTAACTGTCTTGTTTCTCAAATCAAACACACCATATACGGATGCTCCAAAGGTTTCTTTAAACAACTATTAGATTCCAAAACAATCGAACTCAGAACATAGGACATTTTTCATATAGGGTGTGTTTGGTAGGGCTCCAGCTTCACCAGATCCGTGGATCTGGTGGCGCAAGGTATTCCTAGCTCCACCAGATCCGTGGAGCTGGAGATGTGAATACTTTAAGAGTGTTTAAATGGATCATCTTGTTTATATTTTAGACCAAAAATAAAAACTTAATTCACTTTATTTTAGTCTACAAGTTTTAGATCTCAGGTAAAGATGGGATCTGGAGCTCTACCAAACAGGCCCATATTATCAAAAATCCTTAGATGTTGCACTTAGCAAAAAATTAACAGATAACTAGAGAAGTGCCGTTATGTTCCTATTTTTAAGACTTGTGCTGTCATCATGTTTTTATACTTCAGTGCATTGAACTTCTCATAAATCGTTTTCAGGAAGTCCATTTCGACGTTGTAATATCAACTATGAAGCAAAATCAGTGAGCAAAAGGAAATCCAAACCTCAAAATAAGTGAGTGTTTTGTACATAAAACATCAGGAATACTGTCAACATGATTCCCAGATAAATCTCTGCAAATAAAATAATAGAAAATCATTTCGATTAATTTGGATGATTTCCTAGTTTATAAACTGAAATAGGATAGGACTTACAGAACAAGGAGGGACGACAGATTTATTAAAGAGTCTGCACTGTTCCATTTAAATCATTGTATGACAAATTCTGGTAATAGAGTTTGAGACATACCACTTGCACGCATCTGTGAAATAGAATATTGAGTTATTAACCTAGCACATATTAATATGGTTATACTCACGTGTATTTGAGTGATTTCAAAGAAAGAAAATTGATCGATATTGCGTGCAAATCATCGTGGGACATGTCTCGCAAATAAAATGTTGTATTCTGTTAATGTTAACTTCTTAGAGAGAAATAAACAATATAGTGGATAATTCAAGACAAGTCACTACTACAAATGAGGCTTATATCAGACGCCGATCACGACGGTTTTGAAAAACCATCTCGTGATATGGAGCATCACGCATTTCGTTATGTACTCAAACCGTCGGTGTAGATATCACTGACGGTTTTATATTAGAGCCGCTCGTGATGTATGAAATATCACGCACGGTTTCTAAATATAACCGCTCGTGATGTCTACAAGATTTCATTACGAGCATTTGCTTTAAGTAAAACCGTTCAGGAAATCACTGACGGTTTCTAAATATAACCGCTCGTGATGTCTACAAGATTATTACGCATTTTTCTAAGTAAAACCGTCAGGAAATCACTGACGGTTATATAACACAACCGTCTGTAATATCTTTACTGCATCGTTATATTTAGAAACCATCTGTGATATTTTTACATCACGCATTTTACTGTAATATAAAACCGCTCGTGATAGCTCACGTAGCTAGATCCATATGTTGTTTGTGATATTTAATTGCATTATTTAGCTTGAAAAGGAAGGAATTTGATGATTTTTTTAGATCTAGTTTGTAGAACCATGTGTTGGTTGTTTGATCTAAGGTTTGCATAATATTATATTCGACGGTTCTAGCCACAGACGGTTCTAGCAAAAAACTGTCTATGATGTTCACCACATCACAGACGGTTTTAATTTGAAACCGTTACAAATAATAAAAAAATAGAAAATTTTAAATATTGATAATTACCTCTCCTGCCTTCTAATTTGAAAGAATTGAAATTAAATAATATTATATTTGAAATAATTGGAACTAATATTCCATTTGCAATAATTAAAAAGAACGACCGAAAAAGATTCAAAACTTCGGAGGCCATTTTGAGGCCCTAAACGACCTTTTTTTGAAATTCCGTCGCCGCGCACGCACTCACACAAACCAGCAGGATCCGACCATCTAATTTTGCCACACTTATGAAATTCAGGTACTACTTTTCGTTATCTTTCAAACGAGCCAAAGAACGCCCCGATCGGAGTTACGAGTCAAAAGTTATGAACATTTTAACAAAAGTGCTTGTATTTCTTATTTGCAAACTAGAATCGGTGCCCAAAAGAATATAATCGGAGAGCTCATCGTGTGATGATTCCGAAAAGCTCAAGAACACCAAAATCGAAGGTACGAGTCAAAAGTTATAGTGTTTTTACAAGTTCCGTGAATAGTAAGAGCATATATATTGCAAGCATCATTAATAGTCAAAAGTATGGAAAATAAATTTGAAAGCTTTAAATTTTGCTAATTACCTCCAAGTTTGCTAATTTGAAATAATTGGAAATAGGTGTTCGGGTACTTCACGGGGTTAAAAAGATGAGGAAGGCATAATATGTCAGATGTTATCATACCACCACTAAAATACTGGATCTTATAAGAACTCTGAAGTTAAGCGTGCTTAGACGAGAGTAGTAATAGGATGGGTGACCTCCCGGGAAGACCACATATGTGGTGTTAAAAATGTCTGGGAAGACCAGACGCCTATTAATTAGGGACTGGGTAGTATTAGTAGTATTAAGATGGGTGAAATCTCCCCTAATTTAGTATTTTTAAATTACCAGTAAGAACAGTGTGCGATGACTTATTACAGACGGTTCTAATTTAGAACCGTCTGTGATAAGGACTCATCACAGACGGTTCTAGCCTAGAACCATCACAGACGGTTCTAAAATGTTAATTTTTACTGACGGTTCAGAAACCGTCTGTGATGATCTATTGTCATCATCGATTTTTGATATGCATTTGTTCACAAAACCGTCTGTGATGTGTTTTGTGAACCGTCTGTAATGTGGTTTTTTGTAGTAGTGAGTATTCAAACTTGGGTTGTAATACCCCAAAACATTTACCAGGATTTTCCTCTCACCTAATCTCATCTATCCTTCCATTGTGTGGCTATCAATCCTCCCTGGCAGATATTTTCTTTCCTCAACCAGTGCCGACTCTCTTCCCTCTCTGGTCGAGCTTCCCAGCGCTGGCTCTCTCCTTCTCTCCTTCTGGATGGCGCACAGCCAGGCCTCTACTCTACGCCTCCAGCCTACCGACTCCCCTCCCCTCTCCTCTGGTTCGAGCGCCCCCAGGGCTAAGCCCTCCCCCCTGACGCCATGCCGGCTCCTCCCTGGCGCCATACCCTCTCCTCCCTGGCGTTTCCCTCCCTGGCCGGCGCACCACTCCAGCCGGCGCCCCTCCCCCTGGCCTCCCTCCTGGCTCGGCGCCCTCCCCATGCCAGCAGCAGCTTCGACAGCAGGCCAGGCAGTAGCGCCAAGCAGCAGGGCAGGAGCGGCAGCAGCAGGTGCGGCAGCCGAAGAAGCAGCAGCACCGGCGGGCTTTGGCTGCTCCGGCACCCTGGCCGGCGGTGAGCTGCCCTCCGGCCGGCAGCACGTCCTCAAGCAAAGCTGCCTCGGCTCCATCTCCCTTCCTCCATGGCTCCATGAGGAGGTCTTTGAGGTATATTCTTCTTGGGGTCCAACTTGCATGCCAAGTGTTTGTGCAAATGCCTAGCTAGAATCCAGAGTTCTATGGTGTAGCACAATGTGCATTTTGCCATGATGGCTGGAAGGGATCGTCTAGTACGTAATTATGTTTGAACTAAGTATGATCATTCTAGCAGTGTTAGATATCTAAAAGGATAGCAACATGAATTGTTGTCTTTGTAAGTTCCTGATATGATAGTTCTTGGATGGTAACTAATGAATTATTGATTGGAAGTAGTGATTTAGTGGCTCGGAGTGTTCCCAGCCAGCTACTCATATGTCACCTAAATGACACTGCCAATTTTGGTAATGCCTGGAGAAAGTTCTAACTTTGGGAGTTTTGAATTTCTCACTTTCTGTTTTGATTTTTTTTAAAAAAGAATGTTCAGAAGTACCACGTTTAAATGTGAGAAACTCCTAAAAATTTGTATGAGTTGAGCATAAAGAGTGAAAACTCAGATTTGCTAGTGAGTTGCTTTTATTAAAACCATCTATATTATTACCTCTCGTCGCTTGCTTTTTGTTGTTCTATTGAGAATCTGTAACGATTAATATAGATATCATCAATTGTGAATCGAGCTATGTTCGGTTATGCATATTACCTCGAATTTCGTGGTATTCATGGGCATCTAAGTGATTGAGTCTGCTTCGGTTGTCTCATCCTTTGTAGGCGATCCAAAAGCTTAACCTCCTATGGGATGTGATTAGTGTATATATATATATAGTCGGGTAAATGAATTTTGTTGATCAAGATGTTAGAATCTTGTATTATTGAGATAGGGAGTAACGCTGATCACTAGAGTTTTATTGCCATCTTAGTGGCATAATTCACATGAGGAATGGATTTTGAGTATTGTTTTATTTCTCTAGGGTCGGAGGTCTCTAATACTGCAAATCGGACGTCAGTTATCGCCGAGGTTAAAGGCAAGTGCAACTCCTAGAGTGTTGTTAGGATGCTACATGCTTTGTTTGCGATAAGATTATGAAAATTCTAATGATGTGATTATGCTATTAGCATGTCTAGAAGTTGTTTTTTTTTGTATGGTGATGAGGATGGATGAATGTAAGCAAATTGGTAAGTAAGTTATTCAATTCCCCATTTATTGCATTGCATTACGAAATTTAACCTACTTTGTAGAAATTATGTGATGCCTTTCCCTGAATTTTATTCCTGACCTTAGTTACTCTCGAATAAATCACATTGGGGAAATAGCAAGTTAATTGGTACTTCTATATTGGTTATGGCTATGTGTGGTGAAAATGAATGAGGGATGAAATGCATTCACGTCAATTCAATAATTGCATTCATGATGGACGAGGCGTCCCATGTTGATGCGGGCTCGGTGCTCACCCGTAGTGAGCACAAAAGTCCTACTCGTAGTCCTATTCATCGAGGTGAATGGGAGCGAGTCAAGAA